>JBAMJR010000006.1:5190000-5255684 GCA_038501785.1 Myoxocephalus aenaeus | reverse complement strand
ACCTCTATCTCCACTCCCAGAGAGAGATTGTTGTTTGAGATAGTGAGTGCTATTTTTCTTCTCCTTTTTGCTCTCCCTCATTCCCTCGCTCAATCTTTACCTCATCCCCTATCATTCTCTCTATCTCTTTGGATTGTTCCTTCCTTCTCTATTCAACCCACCCTCTCCCTTGATGGAGTGTGTTGAAGTGTCTGGCTCAGGTCCCTTTCTCCTCAATCAGAAGATAGAGAGATTGTTTTGATTGCTCAGCCCACTAGCGCCGAAAGTCTTAGCGCCTGTTTCCTGTACACAGATTGGCGATTCCAAAAACTACTGCACTTGGAGGACGTCCCTTCAAGTTTTTTTTTCTTTCTTCCCTATTCCAGGAATCTGAAAGCATATTATTACTTATTTCATGCAGGAACCCACTAGAAACAGGCCTGTGGCTCATATCGGATCTTGTCCCACATTTTAAGAAGTACCGGCCTGAAATAATGATAATTCTCAATGTAAAAATTAGGGGTGTAAAGGGTCCTTGTGGGATACCTTTTTTTATGCATTGGAATTTTATACAGCTATGATGATGTCATCTTTGGATGATGATCATCGCTTCCAGTTGCTTATTTCCTGTATCCTTTGTTTTGAAGTTGGACGTACTGTAGGTCTGTGGTTTTAGTGTCTCTGCCAAAAGAATTGGTTACATTTTACAAAATGTTTGTGCATGGATTTTAGTGGAAGTTGTTATTTTTACAATGCTCACTGTGTTCCCTAAAGCATTAGGGTTGAATTCATTACAGATTGTATGTATCTGTGTGTGTTATTTCGTGTTCAAGTGTGTGTGTAACCATTCTAAACTATAATCTACGTCACCAGATAGCAGTACTATGTACTTATGGCCTATTTTGGGCGAGTTTGTAACCTGAGAACCACTTCTTATTCAGTCACCACAGGGTTTTGGGGGACGTTCAAGTTCGGTAAAGGTTTTGACTGACTGAAAGCGTGTGTGCGTATGTGTGAACGTGTGTGAGAGAACAAGTGAGTGAGCGTGCACAAATCAGTGTGAATGGCTTCTTTGTGAGATCAGTCCGATTTTGAACCCTGGCAGAGTGGAAAAATGTACTATGAATCTGGCATCTGGCAAATTAGTTGCATGTATTTTAAAGTTAAGTATGCAACATGTATCATAAATTGCAGGCGTGGTAAGGAAAGACAAACATGACAAACCATTTTTATATATTCATGTCATGAGCTGTACTGTTTTTTCCCCCACTTTTACTCTACAATTTGGTATGGCCGGTTTCCCGACTGCAGTCCTGGCAACTGTTGCATCCACTGTCACTGCCCTCAGTTTCAGTATACTTCAAACAAAGGGCTTGGCAGATCATCTGAAGGTGGAGATACACCAAATCTGTTGCTGTATGTGAGGTCGACGGATCCTATTCGTCTTCTGTGGAGAGCATGGAGATCCAGCCGCGCGTTACGTGATGATGCGGCTCGGCGGGTTCCCTGACCGTTCGCTGTCTCTGAATTTGCAGTTCAAATTCAATGAAAATCAAGCTAGGCAGCGCTGATGAAATATGAATTTAAGATTCTGTTACTGCATTGCTCATCTCTGGCCTCACATTTTTTCAGAAACATATTTTATTGAGGCCTTTGGCGTGCCACATGTCTCGGCTGATACGCGGTTTCTCCAGTCACGTCTTTTCTTTACTTACTTACTACTAAGTCATGGGGTCAGTTAGATGTAGTTAACCATAAATAATATTTCACAAATTGAACATTAATAATAGAAAAGCCCGTTCACCAAATCTAAGTAGTGTCCTATGGCCCACATTGGCCCTTCCAGATCAATCCTCCCTGTTGCATGTTCAACCCTAACCAGCGTCTTCAAGGGGTCACCTGAACTGAACTTAGCCCATCTTGCTAAGCATTTAAACAAATGTTGAGCCAGTGTAGATACGTGTTAACATGTCGGAACAGGGTGTTGTGTTGGCTGATTAACCTTCCTGAATGTGAGCGCCCTGTAGAGGGCTGGGTCGGACAAATCAACACACACACAACACTCGAAGAGCCTGAGAGGAAATTAGTCTGTACTGGATGTTGTTCCTCTCCTCTGACGCAGGCACATAAAGGGGTCAGGCTGATCCTAAGAGGACAAAGGACATAGATTTTCTCCCGATAAAATCTGAATATTATTATAGCCCTTTTATTTTATTAGCGTAATAAAAGGGCTATAGGTGCCTTTTGCTTCAGTATAAATGTTATGCTCTAGTCTGAGTGACTATGAAACTTACAGAAATTGTAGGAATTTGATACATTCTAATCTTTTGTTTGTATTTTTTCAATTGTTTAAGATAAAAAAAAACTTGTTATGGCTTGTTATAATTGTAACAAGCCACAAAATAGCTGTTATAATTGTTTTTAATAATATAACAATGATAATAATTGTAATTTACATAGCACAATTTAAAATGCAAGTGAAATCTCAAGGTGCTTTACATACAGCGAAAACAATTATAATACAACGTTAAAACTGAGCAATATAAATAAAAGAGAATGAATAAATGATCGACAATTTAAATACAATTAGATTCATTACTCTTTACCCAGCCCCCCCCCCCCCCCTACTTGTACCATCATGTGATATAAAAGGAAGCCCTCGATCAATGGTCATTCTTTATATGACAAATGCTCATCATCATTTTCGGTAAGCGACCCATGTGCTCGTCTGCATGCGTGTGCCTGAATGTGAACGTGTGACCCTCTCGGCACAAAGGGCCTTTCTGCAGCGTTCTTGTTCCGCTCCCTTCCACCTACTCCCAACCGAGCGCTGCCAGTAAGTCACAAGATGAAGACGTTTGCGTTGAACTTCGAGAAGAATGTGTCACTTGTCAAACTTTTTCCTTCTTTGGTTTGATCTTGTGACATGAGTCTTTTCACTATTCTCATTTGAATGAAAGGAAAAGCTACTCCTGCAAAGTGATTCACATAAAATTGTTATTTTTAAAATTGTACAATGGGTGTCAAATTCCAAATTCTACCACAGTTTTATGTCCAGAACCCCTGATGTAATTGACACATGGCTTTGTCCCTTTTGGATTCAGTGCAGAACTGGGGCACACAGAGAGGGTGTCTATTGTGGATTGTAGTTGTTGAGGGTGTAACCTGTCTTCATCTCAATGTTGCATTTTGAAAAGAAATAATTGTAATATTATCCTCAAGCCTTACTTAATAACATGAGGCCCTCCTGGAAGTTTCCAGGACTCCTTGGGGTCTGGGCCCCCCAATTTGTTTTGTAGCAATTTTCATGAGATCAGTGTCTTGCTCAAGAATTTACAGTTGGGAGTATTGTGTCTATGGTGACTTAGTTCCAGGGCAGACTCTTGGCCAATTATACGCTCAATAATTTAGTTTTATAAGACTCTGCCCTGAGTTGAACCAAACCCCACATCCAAGCAACATTTCTAAAATAATCTGTCTTGATAAAAAATCTTGGCTCTTGACTTTTTTTTTTCTGATTCAGTACACAGAGGCAGCGTGCGGTACAATATAGACACCTCTGTTACTCTGGATCTGTGCGTTTGGCTGTTTGATAGCAGTCTGTGCGCCATCAGACGCCACTAATCATCACCTTGAGTCATGCTAATGGGCTGACGGAGCAGAGGTTACCCAACCGCCCACGCTCTGGTCTACGCAGAACAGTGTGCTGATGATAAAGTTGATGTAGTTATGTTGGCTCATCACCCAGCAGCTTGGGAAAACACACAAGTGGGAGCATGTATACACACACACACACACACACCGCGCACTAGCACAGACTCTCACCAGTCCTTCCCTCCGTTCTCCTTCTCTCGCTCTTTCTCACCCCCACATAAACACACACTTGAGCGTCAGAGGGCCCCATGGATGTCAAAGCTTTATCCAAACACAGCTACGGTTGCTACATGCTGCAATTATTACCAGATGGACTCGGGGAAACATATTCTGCTTCTTCATTAGCACATTGCAGAGAGAGAGAGAGAGAGAGAGAGAGAGAGAGAGAGAGAGAGAGAGAGAGAGAGAGAGAGAGAGAGAGAGAGAGAAGAGAGAGAGAGAGAGAGAGAGAGAGAGAGAGAGAGAGAGAGAGAGAGAGAGAGAGAGAGAGAGAGAGAGAGACCTTTTTAAAAGCTTTATTCAATAAAAATTCAATTTCATGCGCAATTGACCCTCTTCAACCAATTATCCCTGAATGGTTGTATACCTCAAAGTCACACCCTTTCTTTTTTTGGAGTATTAAACTCAAGAGAGTGCTCAAACGTTCTATTCAATCAAATGTGATGACAGAATGCGGTCCAGCCCTCCAACCCTGTCATACTGCAACTTTACCTTTATCACTAAAACTAGCAGCAGTTGCATTGGTGATGCTGCAAAAAAAAGGAAGAGTTTAATCAGTTGTTGATAATTCATTTATAGAGGCAAAATGCCTAATGTTCACTGGCTCTAGTTTATTTGAATTTCATGCTTTTCTCTGTTATACCAATTCAATTACTACATTAATATCTACTATTGCTTTGAATCAACAATAATTATGATATCCCCTTTAAAACGGAGGTTGCATTCAGCTACGTTATGATGTGTTCAAGCTCCATTCAGAATTTTTTTTTTTACTGGCCGAAGGTAAATTATAACATAATGATGTATTCAAATGTAATCTTGTGTTTAGTCGAGGAATATGAAGCTGATCATCAGGGATTATTGATAAATTCACATAAAAACAATATGCAAACGATATTAAAGGGGTGTGTATGTTGAAGTACATCCGATTCATTCTTTTTAGTTTTTTTTTACCTTGTTATCTAATGGGTATCAAGAATCGTCCAATTTCACAAAATGTCTGATATCGTGACATCCCTATTACACACACACACACACACACACACACACATATCCCCGGTACTAAGCACGTGTGTATTTATGTCCCATATGTATGCCAGCTATGCCTGCTTGACATCTACTGCACTGCTAATTATAAATGTATGCTCTACTTTTAGGGATGTATGTTGGCTATGTAAAGACACATCACACTTCCTCTCTGCACATAGTTTCTCCCTGGATTGCTGTCTCTCCCTCACATGCACACACATGTTCAGTACTATACATAGTTGGTCTAAATCTCCCCAGTTCTTGACGGGCTAAATTCAGAAGCTTTATGCCAGTCCGTGGCTTGACGTTTAACCTTGCTTGCCATCCTTTCTAACCCACGTTTGTTTGAAGGGGTTTCTCCCTCACGGGTGTGAGTCTATTTGGTAGTGAAGATTCCTGGGTAGTTATGTTATGTGAGTAATTCTTTACCTAAAAACTTTACCTGTGTTTCACTAACCTCTCATGGTCTCCTCCCAGGTTACACATTATTCTACATTGCTCTGCTTGTACAGCCATTTTCTGTGAAATATTTGGGACTCCCATGGTTGGCATGTATCTGATTCTGTATTTACTACGGAGTGCATATTGGTAGTCATGGTACATCATATCATTTTTCATAAACAGTAACTTTCGAAAGCACATTTCTTCTGTGCAGTCCAGCGTCTGCTCCGGGTCATGTCCAACCAAACTACATGTACATAGAATGCTGAAAAGTGGTTTCACTCTTTATGCAAGTCTAAGTCCTAGTATTACTTACTTGCATATTTTACAATTTTGTGTTGACATTAGATCTTGGAATCACAGTACAGAGATATTTTATTTCTAGCTGTCTTTCAATTAAGTTTCAGAAAAGGCCTATTTTATTCCATTTGTTCAACATCTTCCAGGCATCCTATAAAGTCTGTATTGCTTCTGGAATAAGAGACATTCTGTGTCAGGGCAGATATGCATCCAAGACTTTGGTCAGGTGGGTCAGCTATGTCATCATTCCTTTAATACCCATCCCCTCCTTTCTGTTTCCGTAGCTGAAGTAATATGAGTCTAGCATAGCTGCTCAGTGTTCCCCTTATTAGAGGGTGCTATCTCAAGCAAAATACCAGTCAAATATAACTACCCAGGATACATACAGAACATATACAATAATATTACATATACAGTGAATGTTCTTTGTAATTTTGTCACTAGGAGAAGCCCCAAACTATTTTGCACTGTTATATTTAACACTTTACCCTCTGGTATGGAACGTAGATTATATCGATGAAGAGGGTGGTGTGAAATATAGCAGGTGATAAGATCTGAACCTCTTTGGCCTGCACATTACTCCACTACAGAGGGGTACGACTTTGGTGCATATTAATAATACACTTGTGCACAGGAGCTGGAGCCGGTGAGGAGGTGGACTGTAGGTGGGGGGCAAAGGGGATGCATGGCACCCGGGACAGCTGTCTCGCTTCTTGAGCCCAAAGGGGCCCATTCTGAATTACCAATCATTACTCTTAGGAGAGTTATTTTCACAAGTCATAAATAGGACCCACGAAGCCAACTTTTCCTACACTATGTGGGAAAACTTACAGCGGCCCTGCTCCTATACAGGGTCGCTCCTCCCCGGCGCCAGTCAGTCCAGAGTGATGCCTTCTTCTGGCCTGGCAGCTGGCTGTGTGCATGGACAGACAGACGGACAGACGGACAGACAGACACACAGACAGACAGACAGACAGACAGACAGATGACTGCGTTGCGACAGACCAAACTGAGTCGTAGTTTAGTCGTCCCTGTTTAGCTCCTACTCTTCCTCTTCGGTAGCTTGTAACAACTATTTCTGTATCGTATTGGCTTTGCATGTTTAGAGTGGGCTTTCACCCGCTCACTCAGTCAGTCAGTCGCTCACTCGCTCACTCACTCCTTCACTCACTCACTCACACACACACACATTATGATATATAAGATCAAAAGAGCAAACATTTTTGTTATCCACATTTTACAAACTGTATCTCTCTACCTCCTATATTAAATAATAATATTTACAAAAAATATAGGTTTTTTTCCCCCCGTTTTAGTTATGCTTTCAAACAGACTCATGTTTACCTTGATACCAAAAGAACTCCTTTAAAGACTCAAATATCCCAGCCTTTCGAAGTAAACATTTATCTGATAGTAAGAACCCAGAAATTATTTTTATTTTGTTTTAAAAGTATATTTGTTGTTACCATTTATTGTTTCTAGCTTGGCATTGAAATGCAGAAAACACTTTCTTGAAAAGGGAATAATAATAATAATAATGTGTTTGTCGTTTGCCTAGCTCCCTATTTCTCATGACTTTCTGGGTGTTCAGCCAAAACAAAAACGGTGTTTACGTGAGTGAAATGTGATCCAGGGAGCCCAGTTTGAGAATCAGAATTTTTTTTTTTAGGGCTAATCTGATTCCAAAACACCAGACAACAGTTTTACAACTATTATCAAGCTGACAGTAATTGTATCTCCAGGTAAATGGTCAAAATACAGTGTTCATGTTTCAAAGTAGTCGACCTGTGCTGAATTTGCCGGATGTTTATCTGCCCGACTTTATTGTGGAGCTCAAATGTGGCCCCTGCATCCCTCTGTATACAGCTGGGGACTTGATTCACCGTGACCTGTTAATGCTCTTTTGTTGCATACAAACTAACATTCACGTGATGTATTTAAGTCAGCTGAGCACCTGCAGTAGGTGATGGCTGAGGACCCCACTCAGCAGCCTAAATATGAAGCCTGAATAAAAGGTAACACAATGGTACCTCACTCCTAACTAGTTGTGACTCTCTAAGACAATCTATCACAGCTATTGCATCTTAAAATATCTTTGCTTTCAATAATGGATAAATAAGCAAGCATGTAAACATGCCAACTTAAACTTAGTCTAAGTATTTACATGATTCCTGTCTGAGTGCAGGGCTGTTTATTCCTCTGATCCCGGTTCTTTGATACAGACACATTCTCCAGCTGCATCAAAGACGTGTGTGTGTGTGTGTGTGTGTGTGTGTGTGTGTGTGTGTGTGTGTGTGTGTGTGTGTGTGTGTGTGTGTGTGTGTGTGTGTGTGTGTGTGTGTGTGTGTGTGTGTGTGTGTGTGTGTGTGTGTGTGTGTCAGTGCCTGCACATGCATGTCTGAATATTGTAGAGTCTGATTCTGGCCTTCCTGGCTGCTCGCAGGTAATCTGCCCTGGAGCTCTGGCCTGAAAAAGACACACATATCTATCCATCCATCTGGCCACAATGCCAGTTCTTATCTTTGTCCCCTGATGCTGTTCTGTCCAGCACATGGAAGTCGGTGATAGCATCAAGCCTTCGGATAATTACTCACACAGACACACAAACAGAAATAATATATGTGTGTGTCTCTGTGCCCCCATTTTACTGACCAACTACAATCTTGTTCATGAACAAATGTTTGTGACTGGCATAATTTCTTCTGGCCTTAATTTTAACAACAAACAAAATCCCTGTATTGCCTCATTTAAATCAAGCTAAAATAATCAAATAAATAAGGCACCGTATTAGTATTGACTATTCACGAACATCTCTGTGTAGCCACTTGAGCTTCATGGTTCCCAGTGTTTGAAGTTCAATGATGACTGTATGCTTTAAAAAGTTAGATTTTTTTTCCGATCACCTGAATTACAAGGATTCCATTGTCAAAAATGATCCGTCACAGTTTTAACATGTAAGTGTTTTGTTTTGTAAAGAAATAAGTGGTTTCAGTGATTGGTTCCCAGAGTGAAGAAGTCTTTATAATGAAAGACTGACTGTGTGTGTGTGTGTGTGTGTGTGTGTGTGTGTGTGTGTGTGTGTGTGTGTGTGTGTGTGTGTGTGTGTGTGTGTGTGTGTGAAGATCATTAATTTAAATTTGATTTGCAAGTCTTCTAAAACAACAGATACAGGGAAATTGTTTTAAATGTTTATTTCCTTGAAGAGTGTTTGTTAAATGTGTGTGTGTGTGTGTGTGTGTGCGCCCATGGGGCCCGACTAGTGTTTGATTGTTCCTCTGACCACATGTGAGTTAGCTTTGACTCGCAGTTAATTAAACCTAGGACAGGTCTGAACTGGCCACACACACACACACACACACACACACACACACACACACACACACACACACACACACACACACACACACACACATACTGGGTAATGCCTCTCCAGAGGGAACTGAACTAAATTTAGGCTTCAAGCCGTTAAGAACTTTTATTTTATCCTTTACAGCAATTATGATACGAATTATCATCATAAACAAGAAAAGTTTTTTTAAATCATATGGAGGATTCAAAGCTGCATGTCAACACTATAGTTCAGCATTTTGTTAAGTATGACTAACTTTATTTTGTTTTATGAAACACTTTTATGACTTGTTGTGTGACTGAAAATGTGTTGATGACCTTCGCTAGTTTACAGGAAATGTGTCAGAGGGAAATGGGGGCCAGGCTGAGATACAGTGGGAGAGAGGAAGAGGGAGGCAGGGGACTGACAGATTAAGCGAGAGAATAAACAGAAAAGCAGAACAAGAGAGAATCCAAACTTGTAAGAGAGAAGAGGAGTGAGGGGATATGTTAGTTGTTTAACAAAGACAGTTTAAGAGCAATACCTGAAATATGACGGATTCATTATTATGAAATCTGTGAAGAGTTCTGAAAACAGAAAAATAAGAGAACCTTGAAGTGACGGCAATCCTGAGTGAGCAAAGAAAAGTCTCAAGATTTAAGAAAAAGTTAAGGGAACTGAGGGAGCGCTGTCCTGAAAAAGAGGGCGAGCAGTCAGCCCGGGTCTCAGGAGAAACAACAGGACCCAGCTGTTGCTCTGCAGGCCACCACACCCAGCCGAGAAAGACTCCATTTGTTGTTGTAGCTGGCCTCTCTGACTCTGGGAGAAAAAGAGGGAGAAAGGGGAGGTAGTGGTGGTAGCAGAGTCTGCGAATAAAGTTCCCTAAAAGTATAGGACGAGCGTCCTTTATTAGGAAATGGGAAGAGCGGTCGCATCGCGGCATCACTTCCTGGTTTGGTGTGTCTCTGTTATGAGGTTTGGTTCCAAGGTTTGCTATCTGGGTCGAGTGCCGGTGCTTTGTTTGATTACCCCGAGACTCAGGAGTTTATGGATACGCAGCCAGGGGCCGTGACCTCAGCTGGGACCTACAAACTAACTCTGTTCCCACCAGTGCTCCTCGAGACCGTCTCTTTCCTATTTCGTCAAAACCACCTTCACTCCCACCCGTGTTATCCTTCACTTTCCCTGTGATGTCTCTTCTCTACGCATATGTTCAACTTTCTGCCCCTCTCAGGGTTCATTTCCTCTCAATCAGTCTCCCCTTTGTCTCACTCTCTTACCTGCGCTCCTCCTCCTGATTATAGCTTGTTAAATTAGAAGAAAAAAATAAACTATTTTGAATGGCCTTTTTCAGATCAGCATTATACAATGTGGCTGCATCATACCATGAAGCACATTGATATCGCGTCAAAAAAATTAAAAGCAGTGTTGGTACCATTTTCAGCCACATTTGATGCATTTGTGGTCGTACTTTATTTAGTATGTGAAAGGTGATTAGATTTACACAATGATGTACTGCTAGCTAATTATTTAGAGACTAACTTGACCGTTTTTATTCAAAAAACACCAGTTAGCTACACTGTTGCACTGGGTGACGTGTTTCTACGTTACGTTAGAAGTGGGCACTGTAATTCAGTTTGACTAAACCCCCAAAACAATGTCAAGATAGTGTAAATACTGATGAGCAACCAATGTGTATTAATCCACGGCTGAAAATAGTCCCCAAAATATGTACAATTTACTCACGTTTGAGTCGTAATTGCCAAAGACGACAGTGCCCAGCTGTTTTAGGACATTACTGACCTTATTTAAAAGCCATATGTTTGTAGCATGTTCTTAAAGATTCAATGGGCTTGAGGCTGGGAGCCAGAGAGGGAAGTCAAAAAGTATTAAGGGACTGATGAGGTATTGTTGATTTGGTTGTTTACAATAACAAACACACTCAACCCGCTGCCAGATCCTACACGCTCAACCCGCTGCCAGATCCTACACACTCAACCCGCTGCTGTAGAGATATAGTATATTGTTCTGTTGGTTTAGCCCACCTTAAGGGGATTTGGAAACTTCCCCCGACTCCTTTGCCACATTAGATTAGAGGAGAATGTGTTGGAAAAATTTCTAAAACCGTTATTTTATTTTATTGTTTCGTCGTCTTGGGTGTAGGTCTAGTGTATTGGTCAGTTTTGTATCAAACCCAGAGGACAGGACATGTGCTGCTGAGACTGCAGGTTAGTTAGTTGGTGACCCTCCTCTTCCTGTTTCCACCCATCTCCTCTTCCTTTTCCTTTCTCAAGTCTCAATGAATACAACGTGTACTCATGCACACACACACACACACACACACACACACACACACACACACACACACACACACACACACACACACACACACACACACACATCCGCACAAACACATGGCCATATCAAACCTGTGGCCTGAGAGCTGTAGGCCTGGAACAAAGAGGACACAAGAGAGAACGCAGAGGATTGCTGCAGGAAATGGAAGAGCACAAAATTATATTTTAACAGGAGAAGAAAAAGAAAAAAACCTTAATCTGTGTGATCTCAGTCCAGATAGACTGTAGTACTAGGAAGACATTCAATGTGGGGAAAAGTTTAGATTTGGCTCGCTTAATCTAAGCGAACCATTAGCTAGTGTGATTTGTCGGGCGGCTACGTTACGCAGTGATTTGAGATATTCAGGCCTTGGGTTTACCGACTCAGATGACAATGTTTTTTGGCAGGAATAGAAACATAGAGTGCAATGTTATGCTCTACGACAGGATCACATGTTTAGTAGTTTGACTGCAGAGAAAATATAGACACTTCCCCTAAAGCAAGGCCACACATTACGATTGTTGCACCAATCGTATAGTGGTTATGTTTTGGGCGACATGTCTGATTGGACCAAGAAGGACAAGAGTATTTCTCTAAATTTGAATTTGTTGCTTGACAATACAGGCGCCCCAGACTGACTGTCAAGAATTTCAAAATCTGTGCATGTAGGTGGAAATAGTTTTGGTGTGTGGGAAGTGCTGTAATCTGTTTAGGTGACAACCTCAATGTCCAAATCAGACGAGCGTACAGTTTAGAATCTGGATCACACACATCCCAACAGCTTGTATCCACTGACATCTGGAACTACTTTATCAAATTAGTGTTTTTACTGCCAAGCAATATTAGCCTAAGCTCTGCTTATTGTGTGGAATTGTATACGCTGCCTGGAGACATTACTTTATTAAACAGAGCATTAGAAGCTTTAAAGTCCTTTTAGTAGTATGTTTTTACTGTTTGATGGCTGTGGATAGCCTGAAGTGGTAATGACTAGAAAATAAAGCCCTGAACAAGCAGCACACAGAGAACATGACGCCCCTTCTTCCTCTGGGAATATTTGACAGATTAGTCATATTGTGGATGAAAAAGTTAGATGAAAATAACTAAAAGTTGTGCTAGCCATTTAAAAACACTAAGGAAAAGTAAAGATGATGTCTTTTAGTGGGATTTCCACAAAGGAAAAAAGTGCTCGTCGGTTGTGAAGGCCCAGGGCGTCGATCTGCTTCTGTAAGAAATTGCATTAAACCAAATGAAGTTGCATCAGTTTGGTCGTGCTCTATTGTGGACTGCATCTCTAATGAGCAGTGTTTGTTGGGACTGCATCACATGACATAAATCACCACAAAGCAACCCTTGGCAAAGTTAAAATCATAAAATCTTCTTATTTTCATTTGATCCTATTTTTTTCTTTTTCTGACTACCATGCCCTTTACTTTACTGCAGTGAACTATACATTTCACACATAAAATTTGCATCTGCTGTTTTAATCTGCCTTTTCTACCGCCGGATTTATTTGGTATTAAAGGCATGTGTTCATTGTTATGAGTTATGAGCAAGACACATTTACAACTTCATTTTCAAAAAGCTCAATTCACATCAGCCCCGCCCAACCTCAGGCCGACTGGATGGTTAAATGTGCCACCCAGAAACTCAAGTGCCTGCACAGTACGAGACTGAATATGGCAAGTGTTCCAAACCCATTGTACTTATGCCACTAAAATATGACCCGTAGTATCCTGCTGTCAGTGCAGAGGCGACATGCTTTTATACATATATGAACGCTCCGTGCTTATTTTTGCAACACAAAGACAGAGGAGTGACAAATTAGAGGGAGAGAGTGGAGAAACAACAAATGTAGATGCCTCCACACCGGCGCCAAATGATTTGTGTTAGTGTTTTATCCTCTCACTGTCTCTCCTGCTGTGGGCCAGACTGCTTCTCTCTCACCTCCACTATGAGGCACTCGGAAGTCTGAGACACAGAGACTCTGGCCTCTGTTATTTTCCTGACTTTGTAAGCGATTTGACCTTTTACCTTTTCACTCTGCTCTAAACCGCCTCTCCACCAGTGAAAACACCACGCTGCATATTCCCGCCACATTGTGCAGGAATGTCTGAGGGGAATTCAGGAATGTAGTTGGGAATGCAGCGTGCTACAGCAGCAGATGGAGTTACGTTGAGCCGCATGAGGTCATTGTCTCTGCTCAGAGTGGGTATGCACGCACACTCATCAGCATCTGTCTACATTTGCGCATGTGTGTGTTATCATTTTAAGTGTGTTACTGGAAGACATAATAGGTTTAACACTCTTAATCCTAGTTGATCTTTTTATGGGAATATGACACACTGTCTTCCCAGACCAAGATGAAGTTGGATATTTATTTAACCTATTACATTTCTTGCAATGTTTTCCTATAATTTGTGCAATAACCTTAATAGATCAGCAATGAAAGGCTACAACCCACAAAAACAAAAAGACTGTTCTCTCATGACCGAGCAAGTTATCTCTAATATCTTAAGATGGCTAATGTCTTAACATGTAGAATTTATTGTACCGGCCTGATGCAGATATTGGCTTCAGATAAGTGTCAGTGTTAATGTATGAACGGCAGCGTTAAAACCTTCACACACATGGATGCCTATCGGATACAAATTCACAGTATATCCTCTTCTCTAGTTCCTAGTATACTACTGCACTTCAGATGATGAATAGAAGAATCAACAAACTAATAATAACCAGAGATCCATCTCACATGCGGGCAGATGGAAGATGCTCAGACATCATATAAATGAGTAAACCTGCTGGGCCTGGAGGCCCGACACAGCTAATGTTTGCACACTTACTGAGATAAAAATGGGCCGCTGAGAGCTGCTGTTTTTGTGGAGCCACGTACAGAAACTCTTGACGAGCCTCGTGTGTTACGACAGATAACACGCAGTACTTCAACCCTGGTGACAGGCGCTGCTCCGGCTGGACAGGGTGTTGTGGGATGGGTTGTATCTCCGGCAGCTCTGTCCGGCTGCCTTTTTAATAACTTGACAGTTATTCTTGGTAATAAGAACACCGTTGTATAAATGTACTGTATGTGTTGCTTTGTTGCCCTACAAGTAGAGTCAAACCAGATTGAGCGACTACAGCCACACTAGCAACACTTTGAGGCTGCACTTTAAGCTCTCTTTCTTCCCTTTCCCTGATAACGGCTCAGGTGGCAGCTAAACCAGATAACGGTTGTTCCCTCAGTCGTCACTCAGGTGATTGCAGAAAACTTATCACGTTGTTTGTACGTCAAAGTGCTGCCGTTCCACAGCCGAATACTGCTCCATACCGCCAACTGAATCCTCAGAGGGGCTACACCCAAACTACATTTTGTGTGTGTGTGGGGGGGGGGGGGAGATTCATGTGGATTTTCAGTGTGTATGTAGTGTATAGATGTGTGATGAGTGGTTGTAATTTTAGCATTATTTGGTCAACACACATACCTGCTATTGTGTTTTGGTAATTTCCAGTTCAGTGTGTTTCCAATGTAGTGTGAGAGTCTCCATGATTAGAGGAGTGTGGTTAGTCAGGGCAGAGGGAAAGAGCGAAAAAAGAGACGATGAAAAACAAAGGAGGAGGCATGTGAAGGAAATGATAGATGTAGAAAGAAACCAACTGTTTTTATCTTAACTTGTATGGCCAGAGATGTAAAGGGAGATGAGATCTGACGTGTAAAAAGGTTTTACAACCACCAAACTGCTCCGAGCAGAAAACATTTCTAAACTAGTGTCTCTGCCTCAGCTATTGACTTCCGAACAAGTTCATCTCTCTTTGATTGGAGCCGTGTTGCAGCTTCCTCCCCCTTCTGGGTGTGAAACCTGCCCTCAGGGGCCTTTATGAGGGGATGAAAGGGGAAGTACCCCCCCCCCCCCCCCCCCCTCATTAACATGAATCATCAAATGCTTGCCCCTGGCTAACAGACGTAAGATCATTTGTTAGAGGAAACAGCTGACACGCCTTGTGAAGTTTGAAGTAATTGCCCCGTGCTGGTGTTCAGACATGCTGATGGTTCATCAGGTATACTGCATAGATTAGAAATAACAAGTTACAACAGTGTTGGCTTCTCTGAAGACCAGTATTTTAAAGGTTCAGATGGAAACGCTGTGTGGAACACCACAGTGGCGGTTTTCTAAGATCCCTCGTTAAATTTTTTGGGGATTTGCATGCATTCTTTTTTGAGTATTGAACACATTTATTAATACTGAATATGAACTATCTGCCAAAACTTAAATTAGTGATATTAAGAATGAAGAGTTTCTGGACTTGCTCCAAACACAGTGACTGTTTTAATTCACTGTAGCGCTGATTTAAAGCTATTTTCAGACATGCAGCTCATAATGTACCGTACATGTGACGGACCAAAGGCCGTCTCACTACTTCACACCTGGTAAGATTTACAACGCGGCACAAGTCTGCAGCGAATGCTACCACATTACTGTGTAGCTCAATACACAGCAGGAGAGATTAAACGTTCTTGTTTTCTTTATCTAATGATTTATTATGTTATTATTAGTTGATGTACGCAGTTTGTTACAGTTCTGTTTTACCTTTTGCAGTGCTGGTCAAAAAACAAAGTACAACCTGCATAGAGACCAACACTACCTCCTTACAGTATATTCTCTTTTTCCATTTCTGACAACTCGATGGATAATGAGCTGTCCAGCGATAGACTTCACATACAGCATAAAACAAATGTGTCTTGTCATCTAAAAAGCTGGTCATTCTTTGCTAGTCACTGTCTGACTTTATAAAAGAAGTTGAAAAATTCTCTGAAGGACGATGTTGATGAGAAAATGTATCGGGACATTCACTGTAAAAAGACACACACGTTTCTCCTTATGCTACATCATCTATCTATATAATTATGGAGTGTAAACACTCATTTTTCGACTCTGTTTGGCAGCAGGCGCCTCGTTTTACCCCGAGCACTGTTGCTCTTTCTGTCATGTCTGAATAAACATGTTTAAGTAATTTGCACACCTCTAAATGACAAAAAGCAATCAAGGCCACGCTTCCATGTCTGAAAAGATGCCCCATCTCTCCAGTGAGCAGTGGGCTGACAGATTTTGGTCACAGACCACATAGTCTCTGAAGCCTTGTAAAAGCCTCACATTAACTAAAAAAATCACAAGAAGGAAACAAAAAAACATAGTTCCACTGGAGTTCTTCCTCCACCAGCAGCAGCACCCTGCATCCAGCCGCCATAAAGCGCGTCACTCTGTGTGGTCCACTAATTGCACATCAGATGGAGCCAGTCTCCGTGATGAAAGCTTGACTTTGCGCTTTGTGCTTTGGTGTCAGTTGTAATATGTAAAGCAGATGTGTGTTTTTAATATCAAAGCCCATCCGTGCTTGTGTACCGCTGCCTACTTGAATGGCTTTAGAGGCTGGATTCCCGCTGGGCCCACCCACACTTAGGAAGTATTCCTGTAAGTAGGCTCAGTATTCAGAATCCTGAGGAAACTGCCCTGAGCCATCTGCCTCAACAAGGTAATGTCCTTGAAACCACCTGAAAAGTTGCTTCTCGATAAGCTTGTGATGCCAGAGTGCAAACATGTTGTAGTTCTGGCGCTACTTTTGGAGGAGCTTTGACCCAGTCCTGCAGAATGATGAATATTGCTTCAGACATTGGAGCTGAAGCTCGTGTCGTATTTGTAATCAGCGACAGCAGAGAGTTGGCTCCCTTCACGGCCTTCAGCTTCCAGCTACAGCCTCCTCTATCTGATCAGATCCCAGCCTTGTTTTAACAACTAGCCTGGATTAGAGTTGTCATGTCAGCCGGAGCCCAACTGATTACAAACACATTCACACAGTGATTACATGCAGCTTACTGTAGGACTTTAATGAGACATCCAGCAATCCTCTTTTTAACCTGCAGTGACTCAAGGTCCTGGAGCGATAAGGCTGCTTCAAAGTTAAAGATGTTGGTCGTTGATTGTGTGGCTGCCAATCCCTTTGAGATGCTGTCATGGTGTGTGTGTGTGTGTGTGTGTGTGTGTGTGCGCGTGTGTGTGTGTGCATGTTTT
The DNA here is from genome assembly GCA_038501785.1 of Myoxocephalus aenaeus. Taxonomy (NCBI): domain Eukaryota; kingdom Metazoa; phylum Chordata; class Actinopteri; order Perciformes; family Cottidae; genus Myoxocephalus; species Myoxocephalus aenaeus. The sequence continues at coordinate 5,238,338 of JBAMJR010000006.1, read as the reverse complement.
TGTTTACGTGTGTGTGGTGTGGGGCTCAGCCAGTTATATCACTCAAGCTAGGGTTGCAACTAACAATTACTTTCATTGTTTCTGAATGTGTCGATTATTGTTTAGTTATTGCAGTGTAGGAAAAACCACACAATTCACAGATCTTCAAAATGACAGTCTTCTAAACTGGTATGATTTTGTTTTATTTTTAAACAATGTCATGTAAAGAAATAGTAGTTTAGTATGTCGATAAAAATGTCATGTAACATTTCATAGTATAGTCACCAAAATGTCATAAACGGTAATTGCATAGTATGTCATTAAAAACAACGATGTAATAAGTCACAGTATAGTATGTCATGAAGATGTCACATAAAAAGTCATAGTATCGAATGAATAGAATAATAAAAAATAAAAAAGTTGTATCAAAAGTACATCATCTCGCCTTCACAGAACATTGCAACAACAAAGCTTGATAAAAAAATCCTAAGTACTCAGCCGTGCTTGAAAGAGTGTAGTAAAGTAATTGGCTTCAGTTTGCTATTCACGTTACATAAGGTCTCTTCCCCCCACTCTCTCTCTCTCTCTCTCTCTCTCTCTCTCTCTCTCTCTCTCTCTCTCTCTCTCTCTCTCTCTCTCTCTTTCATTGTGCACAAAAGACTCCTCCAAACACACACAGACACAGACACACACGCCATCAGTGCGGCATGGCAGCCGGCCAGAGAGGGGCTCCAGTGTCGCTCCGTTTCAAAGAGCTCTTTCTTGCCGTCCTTTTGATGCTCGCTCCCCAGCAGCAGTGGAGCAGAAATGCCGAACGTCCAGCTTTTGATATGAATTTGTCCCTCATTCTCCACACTGCCCTGCAACTCTGCATCCACACTCTGGAGAATGAAAAAAAAAAAAAAAAAAAGGCCTGCTAAAGTTACAATGGCGCCGAACAGCACTCCGTTTTAGTCTGCACACATGGAGATCGCTCAGGTTGACATGCTGCAGAACAGGTTGGGCAACTTTTTGAGTTTAGAGTTGCCTCGCAGGGGAAAGTACTGGCACAGTGACCGTCGGTACCTTCACTTGCGTGTGCGTGCCGTTACCTCCTTGATGAACCCAGATGGACATGCTTGTAAAGCTTCTGACTTACGATTACACAAAGCCCAAACAAAAACCATTCCCACGAGCATCCTTGTTAAAATAGAATCCAAATAACAAAAGGATGGATGAACTGTTGACAGCGCGTCAACCACACGCCGTCTTTTAGTTCTTATTTTAAACAAACGTAATACAGCTTTAGAAGGTGTATTTTCTCACTTTGGAGAGGACCACGCTCGGTGTTTCACCAGCTTCCAGTCGTCATGCTAAGCTAGGCTAATCGACGCCTGGCTTTCCCGTTGTAGTGAAGTTACAAACGAGAGTAGAGTGGACGTGCTCACTTCGCTTTTAGAATGAAGGTAAATCAGCGTATTTCCCCAAAACTATTCCACTGACTAAACGTTGAACATTATAGTTTCAGCTTTAAAGGAAATTGACTATTTCATTCTTTCAAAAACCTTGTTTCTTGTTTGTTTCTAATGAATTTACACATATTTTCACACAGAAAGATTTCACATGAGAAGTACTGTAGTAAGATAACATATAATAAAAAAAACACATGCACTGCAGCTGCTGGTTCAGAGGACTAGTCGTTTTTGCAGCCTTCTCTGTGAAAGATGTGTTGCCTTAATGCGTCATCCCAGAGCACCATCTCCTTTCACAATGTATAATAGGTCCAGCTCTGTTTTTGTGTGGTTTAGTACTGTTTATATTGAATTGACGCATCAGGCTGATTGTTTCACATGAGCATGCCAAATCTGGATCCACACGGTATAAATAACTGAGAGCTCTTGATGTGTGTTGTTGACGATGTGTTCTTTCATCTTAATTTACCGTGAGCACACAGCGTGTACTGTAACGGTGTGTGTCGACTGCTTCCTCTGTTCTCTCCTCACAGACAGAGGAGGGGTTTGCAGAATCAGTCAGAAAAACAGGTCTGTTATTTACCGTCTCCAGGAACAAAACGCCATTCGGTACCAATTATGAGAATTCCCCTTTTTAAAGAATGGAAACCTATGTAAATATATGTGTGAAGTCATCACTTTGGTTTCGAAGCTGAAACAGTTAGTGCTGCGGAGCGGACCGATTTACTCACTGACTCAATCAGCAGAGTATCTGAAATGAATCGGCGACTATTTTAATAATCACTTTCTAATGGATTCTGTCAATTTTCCAGCCAGAATACCAACTAGGTTCCCAAATATTTATTTTGCTTGTTTATTTGAATAACTCTTGGTTCTGGACTGTTAACATTCGAAGTAATCACTTTGTGCTCTGGAAAATCGGGATGAGCATTTGTTATACTACTTTCCAACTTTTTACTGATCAAGCGATTTCTCAATTAATCGAGCAAATGATCAGCATAATAATTGATGATGAAAATAATCGTCCGGAGCAGTTACTTTGGTTGTTTGTTTTAGAAGTTTTTTTTCAAGGTTTCTTTAAGATATGGGTTCTCTTAAAGCTCCTAGCAATACATCGGGTCTGTATGTGTGTGTACACGGTATATTCCCTGCTGCTACTCACTGCACAAAAAGAAAGCGAAGGGGCAGCACATTCGAAGGAATGCAGCATGCATATGTCAAAGTAAGTGTGTGTGTGTGTGTGTGTGTGTGTGTGTGTGTGTGTGTGTGTGTGTGTGTGTGTGTGTGTGTGTGTGTGTGTGCATTCCAGACAGTGTTAAAGGTATGTGAATTACGTCTCACAGTGAGAGAATGTGAGGAATCTGCTGCCATGAGAAGGCCGCTGTTGTTTACTGACACAGTAGTGAAAAGGAGGTTATTGTGTGTGTGTGTCTGTGTGTGTCACACATGCTGCTGTCACTTCCTAGTAAGCAATTTCTTAGCAGTGATTGTGAGTAATTATTGTCAAAGTTGTTATACAATTGGTTGAAAACATTCATGCCTATTAGAAGTGTATCAAATGAGTGCAATTACTCTGAGGTTCACACACTTTGACCTAAATCAGTGGCTATTGCTCTGCATTAGGTTTTTACTGTGTAGTTCTTGTTACTCACTCTGTGTTCACATGCCTCTTCATGTATCAGTCCAGGATGATGATCGATGATTTTGTGTCCTGTACAGATGCTACATAGACATGAGTACACTGCATGTATCAGACCTGGACATTAAGCATGACTTGGAGTTCATTCTTGACCTTGGAAATAGTTACACGGGACACAACGCGATTATAATGTCTGCCGCCACTTTCAAGCTGTTCCACTGGTGGACAATCAACCAGATGTGCTGCAATGCAAGGCAGTGGAGAAGTGTGCATGCTAGAAAACATGTTTTAAAGTATTTCATAAATTGGCTTAGCAGATGTTTTATGGGGGAAGGAAATCCTCTCAACATGTTTGTTAGAGCTCAAGGACACATTCATGTGTTGTGGTGAGAAACACTGAATGTAAACATAACTTTTGTTAGTTTACATTCACACAGGGTGTCTTTTAAGGTCCACCTGCTAACATTCTCAACAGCAACTCACTGAGAAAAGTCCACCAAAATAGTAGCTGGACCTTGAGTTAAGACTATTTAGTCTTTGTTTGGTAGACAAAATAATGACCTCCGAGTTAATTGTTTCTTTGTCTGTTGTGTCTTTTTCTCATTAGATTTGGGATATGAGCGACGACGAGAGCATCTGAAGGACTGGAGGAACAAACCCGCAGCCGCTGAAGGACTGAGCTCTCCAATAATCCTTCCGTTTCTGTCTGGTTTGGTTTTTAAGGAAGCGCACATTTGTATCAGATGAGTGCAGGTAGACACACACACACATACAGCTCAAGTAATCAGAACCAACCGCATCACAAACGCATCTTCAGAAAAGTCTCCAGAATAGAGCAGTAATAAGGTCAAATAACAAACAGCGAAATAATCTGATTTCTTTTGCTACTAAACTATTCAGTTTCAGTTTTTCACAGTTACGTTAGACACGAGATCAGAGATCGAACAAATTCAATTTTCCACATTGTGTGTCTGAAACTGTCGTATTTAATGGATAATGTACCTGTTCCTATTACCTCATGTGTGTAATCGGTCACATTCACTCATTGTTCGTCAATTCAATTCCATAAGACAAAACGTAACAAAACACTGAATTCTTGTCTGGAAAAGCCTCACTGAATGGTCACAGGTTCAATCCCTCCCACAGTCCCTCCATCAACACATGTAATGGGTTTGCTGAGTCCTTTGGCACGACGTTGACAAACTACATCTGCTCGCTCATTCAGTTTACTGCAGATGAATTATGAAATTCCAAAAACACAGTCGACAACTCAGCAAATCCATCCATCTATCTCGCTTTCTGTTTACTGGCGACTGTGATGCATTCAGCCCAGTTAATACTAAAACCAGCTTTGCTGATGTGAAAGTATGAGAGCTGCACACAGACGTTACTGTGCAACTGTGGCTTCTGATATGGAAATGATTTAGTGTTGCTGTAGACGGCTTTGAACCAACAACTGCACGGTGTAATCTAAAAGAGCCCGTGAACAAAGAGAAGGTCTGTTTGGTTTGTTTGTGTTGAAGCATGCACTTGTTTGTCATGTTGCTTTTCGTACTCTCCCCTGTGCTTTGTGTCTGAACTGGTAACTTGTACAATATGTTCAGTGTGATGAAATGTACATTTCAACAGCTGCTTGGATATTTATGGAAGACTATAAATGCAGTGTGAAAAAATAGCGATCTGAGATTAAAGGATTTGAGATTGAAGTTAGAATTTAGGGAGAAATACATTCTTCCAAAAATAAACTCCAGAATACAGACTTTAACTCCAGAGATTAAATAGATTTTGACTTTGCTTTCTTAATTCTGACTGCTGTTTTGGTCACACTTTTGCTCTTCTGTAAGTATTTAACCAAAGACTGGAATAAAATGTTGCTTTATTAATTCTGTTTTCATCTGTGATCTTTATGTTGCTGTAAATATAGTGGTTCATGTGGAATTCAGAAACCAGCACATCCTTTCATACACTCAATGTCGCTGCATCTTTCCAAAGCCCGTCCACCCGTTCCTGCATCTGTCTTCACCACAACACACCAACACAGTGAGAGGCCACACAGTCACAGTGGTTTAAAAGCACTTTATTGTTCATCAAGGCTACTTTACGTACAAAAAAGGTGGCCTGCCAAAACCTTTTTAGTAGGAGACACAGAGCCACAAGTTGACTGTTTTGATACATCTTTTTTTCCTTTTCTTTTTTTTTTTTTTTTACAGTTCAGAGTATTACTACCACTAAGTACATGCTACTTCCACTTCAAAAAGCACCTGGAAAATGAGATGCAGTCAGAGTAAAGACCAACTCCTCTTTGATTTATCTGCACAAGTTTCATGGTATTTACTTGATTACAGATGCACAGATGGGAAAAGCTACATCAGATACAAGGGTGACGACACAAAGCTCATTTACTGCCGAGACCTCTTCCTCACTGACTGATAACGGAGATGAAGCAGATGAACTTCGGCACAAACATTTATACGAAAAATGCTGTCGGGTTTTTATCCGTTCAGCTTTAGTGCTGTTCTCAAATGGACTGATGGTTTGACTAATAGTTCAGTTCCCATCTGGAGACCAAGAACAGTCATCAAAAGACCAAGAATGTCGATACAAGCGGTGGTGGAAAGTTTACCTGCCTGCTAGCCCATGACTAATGTTGATTGTTATTCTATTTGTAATAGTTAAATGGAAATGATCTGGGAAAGGCTGGCAGGACTCACTGGGCTAGTGGCAAAATTATTTTGTTCAAGTAATGCAAAACTTGGTACTTGCTCAAGAGGTCTCTGAGAGGACAACCTCCTTTGTTCAGACGTCTCAGAAGCGGCGCGATCGAAGACGAGTTAAATGATTGCAGAACACTGGGGACCAATGGAAGTAGCGATTGTCACCACCACACCAGTGGCTTATTGTGGCTTCATACGTTTACTGTGTTCCTGCACTTGAACCTTTACTCTGACAAGACAAACTCTATAAACAAAAAAGATCAACTTTTTTCACCAAAAAAAGAAAAGAAAAAATGCAATGATTACAATATAAGGACAGGGAAAAAAAACAACAATTAAATAGCTACATATCATTAACAAATTAATTGTTCCTCAAAAAATACCTACGATTTTTGTCTCTGTACATTCGTTACGCACAGCGTAATGATGGTCTTATAGTTACTTATTATAAAAAAGTTTTTATTTTTATTTTAAGTGATTTCCCTACAGGGTGTAGGGAGTGTTTGCCGAAGCAGAAAGAGAGCCGCCTACCTACAGGGTGGTAGTGAAATGATAATGAGAAAGAATAATAATAGAATAACAAAATCCTCTGGACACTGAGCCCTTTTCCCTCGTGTATTCTAGCATGTCGCTTATTACATCAAACTTAATCAACGTCAACTGAGTCTGAGAGGGGGTGGGTGGGGGCACTGCCAATAGACTTTCAGCTCAAAGTCTCCCAACGTAGGCCTAGCTTCCAGAAGCTCAGCTCCTGAAGCTCTGCTCCCCCTCACCTGCCAGCTGAAAATCACTATTCAAACCACTCTGAACCTTCTTTTTTTTCAGAAACACATTTAAACTGAGAGTACGTATTTGTCCTGGGAATTAATTCACTGGCAGTTGATTGAAAACATTTGTGTATCTGAAAAGTCTAGAACTTTCACAGTCAGTTCTGGTTCTGTCACATCTGTTCAGTTGAGGATGGAATGTGTGGACATTCTAGAACACTGACACTGCATTCCATTTAGGTCATTTTCATCAGGTGTGAGTACATCCTTCACGAACTAAATAGGAACCTTTTCGCCTTTCGAACTCAGCTCAGACATTAAATGAGTCCGTACTTTTGATAGAGAATGACTCGCATCACTGTCCAGTCCCAGGTCTCTCAATTCTATGCTCCAAATGTCCTAAAAAAAAAGTAGTATTTATAGCATACAAGTTTTTTTTCCTTAATCATATGGTATGAATTTATGGCCAATTTGCTTGAAGCAAAGAAAAGCAAAAAGGGACGCATCGTAATTCCTGAAAAGACCCCAAAACTCTGGGACAGTTGTCCCTGACTGGTTATGGGTGCCGTCTGTTGACATGGAGATACTGAGCGTGTATGAGGCCTGTACAAAGTTCCCTAGAGGAGGAATGTATGCCACCAGTAAAATACATGTTCTCAGTCAAGCTTAACTGCAGCAACAATACAATGTTGTTCAGAAAAGAAAGCATTGAATATCTGGACACCAAAGTCAGGACACAAAAAGTCAACTGATGAAGGTCGAGAGAGCTGTGACATCACACCAGAAATTCAGATAACCCTTAATTATCAGCAAGTGTTTTGTTTGCCATCATCTCCGAAACATCAGCAAGCTGTTTGGGAGCCGCCATCACGAGCTTTGACCATGAACAACACCTTGTTTCTCAAAAGCATCATGGCATACGTATTGGTCTGGTACCAATATGGGTATGAGTTTAGACTCAGAAGAATAAAGACCACTTGGGATGCTTTCAAAGAAAACAAGGGCCTGTCGACGAATATTTGCCAAGTTGATGTCTCAGCTCGGCCCTGCTGAAGGTTGTAGCATCCTGTACCACCGATGGATCAACATCTTAAGAAAACCTTGACGGGCTGCGTCTCCACTGCGCTGCTGCTCATCGCTTACATCAGAAACACAGCTCTCACTGTTAAACAGAGCCTGTCCGGAGGCTGTCCCACTATAGATGTTTGTTACCATACTGATATTAATGGAAAACAAAAATACAAAGTAGTAATAATAACAATAATAATATGGAGTACAACTGACCCAGCAGTGAGTGTATAGTGTCTATGTCTGTTACTGACAACGAAAAAAGTAACAACTAACGTCCAAATGGAAAAAGGCTTATAGTAGTTAAGATTGAAATGCTGCTTAAAAAACATTAATAGATACCAGCTATTAAAAAAAAAAAAAAAAAAAAAACACACACAAAAAACATGCATCTGTAAAAGTATTAGTTTACCTTCAACCTTATAGAAATCTACCAAACCACAGTGTGTAGGAGAGGGAGGGGTCGCAGGGTGTAAGCCAAATATAATTACAACTCCCGTGTTCAAAGAGACGAAGGAAGAGATCTGAATGATCTTCTCCCCCCCCGGTCGAGAAACCAGACTTTTTTCTTTTTTTTTTTCAACCACAAAGTGACATGCAGCGTCATCTCTCTTCTCATCACTGTCAGCAGTTAATCCTGTGAAAGACATCAAAGCACATTGTTCAGCAACACACTGCAGGTCGTGCAGCTGTGTTTTCAGCGCGGAGCTCTTCTCATAATGGCTCTGATGTCTATCGACACCACAGTTGGCTGATTTGATAACCTGACTGTGCTTGTCAAATGAAATGCAACATTTTGGCACTATTTAAGTAGTTTAGACCCAACAGTGGCAGGCCGATGTTTGTGGTTCACAGCTGCAGACATCAACATGCAGCGATGTGATTAAATCCACTGTATACTGGAACAAATGGCATCCGAATCAGGATTACTTAACACATCTGTTTTTACTGCCCAGGCATACTGGTATGAATTTTCTATTTTTCCAAAATGCATTAAAAAACATAATGCATAGTAATGTGGCTTGTACTTTACTGACAGGGCCAGTGTGGAATTACACCCTGGTGTATTTTACGTAACAGTTAATGGAATCAAATAGAACTTCCAACAAAAGCTGGATTATACCAGACTGTGTCAGAATTTAGCTGCATCAGTCCCAGTGTGTGCAGTGCCAGATTACAATGTTGACTTGCCACCTTTTAACCTCTACGACAGCAGTGCAAATCACACCAAGCCGATCACCTAGGTATACACATACAGTAATAAAACCACCAGCACACATACATGAGAGAGAAGGAAGGAAGGTGACAGAATGAACGGAGATTTAAAAAAACAGGAGGAGATTGCAAGATGGTTTTTCGTTGTTTTGTTTTTGAGGTGGCCATTGATAAACATCTGTGTCTGAGGTTTCTTTGGTAGCACAGTCAGGTGGTTTGTGATTATTTTCTCCAATTATATATCGGACATCTCATAACGCAAAAGCAGTACACAAATCTACTGTTAAAGAAACAAACGGAAAAAAAAATAAAAAATTAAAATTCCACTTTTCCTCTCTCTCTTTATGTACATATCACTATAGACACGTTGCTCAGCTCCAAGCTTGACATGCAGGGATGATGAATTATTGGAAGGAGCAGCTTGATGCTCCAGTCGAGTCTCAAAAGTCGAACCCTCATCGCTCATGACTGATTATTGTCTGGTATTACCACACCAGTGGACAGAAGGGGGGAAACGACCATGTTGTCATTGCTTCATTGATCCTCTATGAGTGCACAGAGAGAGAGAGAGTACAGGCTTTGAGGGTTTTACATGTTTTTAGCAGACCAGCATGCAGGCATTCCCTCTGGGATGCTGGTGATAGACCAAAGTGACGAGGGCGTGGGTGTTAGAGCCGGGATGATTGGGAGGGCGAGGGAAAGAGGGGCAATTCCCTCTTAAACCCTTCTTCCTTCAGGAGACCACAGAGGGGGAGTGGTTGTGATTGACCATGTGACTGTTAGGGGAGGAGTTTGGGCTGCTGCCCGACGACGAGGGACTGCCCTTGTTTTTAATCTGCAGCCAGGTCTCGCCCAGTGCCTTGGCAAAGTGGTCGTCCACCGAGCCAGTGATGGACACCGAGTTGGTGGCGGTGGGCTCGGGCTCCTTGTAGTTCTTCCCAAGACTGCGGCGGAAATGCTCCTCAATCACTGGGTCACAGGCTGTATTGGCTAGAACAGGGAGGATAGGAGAAGGCAACAGAGAGAGTTTTTATTTCCCATAATAAAAAACTGAAACATCTCTAAAACACACTTATATAAAGTGCAGCGGGTAATTTATTGCCTAGCATCAGTTTAAACATTGGAAATGTGCATTTTAGGTCAATGGAAAAATACTAACTCTGACATCTACTTCACTTTCTCAGTGCAGTTTTTTATATTAAATCATCGTTTTAAATTTCACTGTTAACCTCAATGAGATCATAGGGATTTCACTGGGATCATAAAAAATGGCCACAGTTGAGTTATCAACCCACAGAAAACATGACCAACACTCACAGGCAGGCTGAATAAAACAGACATGTGTTTGGCTGGGGCCTCGAGGGACTTTTACAGAACAGAGATAACAGACAAGGTAGTAAAGACTCACTGACAGAAAACGTGGATGATTTGTTTTAGCTACACCAGTTATATAAGTCAGTCTGAATGTGGAGAGTATGAGCGGTTGTGTTTTCTCTGGAGAGTGATTTGCACTCAGAGAGCTTTCCCACAAACTGCACTGTATGGGAAACTCCTTTTTCCAAAATTATATCCACTTTTAGGGGTTATTCCCAGTGAAGGTTACTTGGTAACAATTTGGTATCAATTAATTACTGAGTTATGTTCATCCATCACTGCTCCTGCTAGCATAAACACAAGTACTGAAAAAAAGCAAATGTGCTATAATATAAAAACCTACGATGGCATGTGTCTGTCTGTATGTAAATATGATGCACTTGCATGTGTGCACTCACTGTTGATTCTCCTGTAGTTGTTAGCGAGGCTTGCACAGCCGTTGTGGGAGACTGGACAGTGAGACAGGTTGCAGTTGCGGTTGTTGGCTGGGGCGCATGTGATCACTGAAGGACGATTCTGAAACACAAATTTGTGATTTAGGAATCACCAAAACAACAAAAACAATTGTTTCAAGAGTGGGTCTAAGAAGAGTGACTAAAAAGAGCATAGCACTTTAAAAAGTGAGGCATATTTATGTATAGAAAGATAGACTAAATGGGGGTTTGAAGCTTGAGGGAGAGAGAGAGAGAATTATTGACAGTTTCGGCCAACAAACCAAATAGAACATTTTTACTTTAGCCCATTGGTCCCATCATGAGGGGACCTAACAAGGTGGGGTTTTCCCAGCAATTTGCAAAAGATGTATTTGGTGCTCGAACCAAATGATACAGGAAGTGCAGGTTACCTGCTGGCGTTCCACGGCGCTGACAGTATGCGGCACTGTGGCCATAGCTGCTGTGCTGCTGCGTGCAGATTCCACCATGCTGTTTTTGGTGAGCGCCAGTGGCTGGTCCATGCCAGCTAAGCTGGCAAGGTGGTGGTGGTGGTGGTGGTGGGCGTGGCTGTACAGGTGGTTGCCATGGACTCCCAGAGTGCTGGGCACCACCACACGCTCGATTGGGCTCCGGCTCCGGTCCTTAGAGATGAGGGAGCTGCGGTAGTCTCCATTAGGCTTCCTGGGGAACAGAGGGAAGAAAGGTAAAGATTAGGGAGAGTCACATTCATTTAACCTGCACATTGGGTTGTGTATTTATTTGTTATCATTGTGTATCATATATCATTGTGTGTCATTCTCTGAATAGATAACATATTTGCTATTTAGCTATATTACTATCCCAATGTTTTTGCACATTGATCTTTACTACATGGACTACATGGCACCGGATCCAAAGTTATCAAAAACCCAAGCTGGAGTGTCGGGATAGAAAATGGATGAGCAGTGGGGAGACGAATTCAGACAGAGAGATAAAGAGGGGCGCAGAGAGAGAGAGACGAGGGAAGATAAACAAAAGAGCAATTGTAAATGGAGCTCTGTGTCAAACACTGCAGGACCAGCAGAAGCTATTAATACTAACCTCACACATGATAAGTCACACACTCCCTTTTTGCTGTTAAGCCGAGGAAGGAACACTTTCCTAACTTCATCCAACATGGATGGACTCCAAACTTATCCCTGCACAGAGGGGCAAACAGCTCTAAAAGTGGTTTCCTCAGTGCAGCAAATCAACTTTATCTCTGCAGTGAGCCTGAAGCCAGCTGCACTCAGTGCTGTCTGATGAAAACATGGAAAATCCTTCAGGGCTAATGCAGTATAGTTATCTTTAACTGCATCTCAACACTTGAATTAATCTGCTAAAAGTAGACATACATCCGTCCTTGTATGCGTTTTACTCTTCTGCTTCACAACACAGTCCATACTCACAACCATGGACTGAATCCTGAAGGTGAAAGAAGGTGAGCTGGCCACACACTTTCCATATGAAAGAGAAGTAGTTCTCACCACAACGAAACCCCTCTGTTCTCTACAAACCGTGAGCTCATATTTTAGTCATTGAAAAAACTGTGATAAGGATAAGAGACAAAAGTAACGACAGTTTGACACAACACAGAGTTTGCCTTCTTTCCTCTTTTTTTTCAGCTCCCGGCTCTGATGATAATGACTTGAAATATTTAATACAGTATGAAGTGAAGCGGCAGTGCTTGATACTGCGCACACTTGCTTGCAGTTTAACAGGGAGCAATTATTTTGCACAGTGCGTCAAATGTGGTCTATGTTTCGTGTGTGTGTGTGTGTGTGTGTGTGTGTGTGTGTGTGTGTGTGTGTGTGTGTGTGTGTGTGTGTGTGTGTGTGTGTGTGTGTGTGTGTGTGTGTGTGTGTGTGTGTGTTCAACTGTATATTACAGCCTTAGTGCAGCTCCAGTCTCCTCCTACAATTTGAGGCCCAGTTACAGGGAGCAAGATTTACTGTACTCTTCTCTTGTTATCTCTTCTTTTCTCTCCAACTTCATAGCCACATGCATAGACACATCACAAATTAATACATACTCCCTGACTTCCCCCTTCCTACACTGAAAAACACACTATTAGACACAAAACCTCAATTGGAGAAAAAACTATGTAGTGTACTATAGCTAAGCTGCACTGAAACATGACATGTCTTTCTCATTTATTCTTCACCAGACACAGGGAGGCATTACTCCAGGAAAAGGTCTGAATGAGAATACAAAACAGACCCGAGATTGAAAAAGTCAAAGCGGGCCTCGAAGGTTTTGTTTGGATGCAAAACAACAAGTTCAGGCAAACAGTTGTAAATCCATGTGACCAGGCAACCTGACTGCTGGGTCAAGCATCTGGAGCCCACAGCAGCGTCCTGCTCAAATAAATAGTCTCTACAGAATACAGAGCGGGAGAGAGGAAGCGCTGAGGAGAGGTGGGGAAGGGGGAGCTGCATGTGAATGGTCCGGACCTCTACTATAAGAAAGAGTGAGGTCAGTAGTTTCCTTCGTTTGTGCCGAGAGCTTACATTAGCAGAACCCCCCTTTCTTTTTTTTCTCTTTCTTTCTCTCTCTCTCTCTTTCTCTTACAAATCGGCAGCAAACTTCCTGAGGGTTAAAGAGGGAGAGACTTGGCAGTGTTTTATAAACCCTGGACGACAGCTCACCAACAAGCTTTTGTGTTTTCCCATAGTTCCCATTATTGATCAAATAGTCAAAAAGTAACTGCATCGTGGAATTAATCACATAAAATCAGGTCATAATAATGAATATATTTAATAAAATTCTCCAAGTCCTCCTGTATAACTTGGTTGTATTCAAATATAAACAATCAGCTGCAGATTAGCTGAGAGGCAACCAGATAATAAAGTACCCCCCCTCCCTCTCATACCCTACCAGCAGCTGGGTCTTGAGTTAGGTTATGGAAGTTGTTCCAAACTTGAATCATTGCCAAAGAGCAGGCATGCCCACATCCTCACACAAGAGGGGCCTTTGCAGGAGCCAGTGAACGGGATCAACAAATCCGACCAATGAATGGCGTAGCTGTCGAATCCACTGCCACCCCCGCCTTCCCCTCGCCTGATTGCCCACCAAAACCGGGACCGCATTTCATGCCAGTGATCAGTCATTCAAAACATACCCTGTGTCTTTGTCTCTCTGACTCACCTCTCAATTATCGTTAGGGTCGCAGCTGGGGAGAGAGGGAGAGGATGCAAAAGGTGGAGGGTGAGGGCTACACATAAGACACGGGTATGGGGGGTGGTGACAAGGACAAGAGCTGAAGAGAGAGAGGGTGGCCAGGTCTCGGGCTAGAGGAGAGGATGAGAGTGAAAATGGGGAAGAGATGGAGAGAACTTTGAAAAGTAGAGGACTCTGGGACATTGTGCCTTCAAGAGCTATGGGGGGATAAAGTGAATATAAAAAAAAACCTAACCCAGGAGGAGTGGAGACATGAGACACGGCTTAATCTAAATTTCACAATAAAGGTTCACTCGTCATTATTATCACCAGCTTGGAGTTAACACACAGCCGAGCAAAGGCTTGAACAGAGGTGGGGCAGACAGAAAGAAGCTCAGATTTAATAGTGTATGTATAGATGTGAGAAAAATCACTAATTTATATTGGTTCGTTTTTTTTAAAATGAGAACCGTGTGACTGGCATCAGAATGGACATCTTCACACAATGAAGTAGAGATTAGATATCTATGTGATTCAACTTTACTAAAGGCTGTGCTATGTGTAGCCTGGCATTAGTTGCTGTCAGTCACTGTGGTGGGCATTGACTGGAAGAGCCCTTCATTTAAAAACCCAGAGTCCAGACCTCAACACATGAATGATATAGTCATATACCCTGAACAATATTACCTCATTTAGATCTGTCATTTAGTACAGCCTTTTAAGAAACCGTTCACATGACACCCTGTCTTCAAGTCAACCTCAAGTTAAAGATCATGACTGTGATCATGCGTTTTAATGACTTAAAAAAACTGTATTCCTGTAAGATCGGAAAATTTGTAATTTTTTCTCACAACTTTGTAGAAGCCAACGTGCCTAATTGCCACAATGGAAACTCAGTTAAACAAATATAAACATAAGAACTGAAGACTTTAAAAATATGGTTTAGTATTCCAGGTTTAGCTGTTCTGCCAATTTAGTGAGTAAGCTATATTCTACTTTGAGGCAAATGAGCTATAAAAGTTCTATGCCTTTTCTCACAATTGTGTTCTAAAGTCTTCAGACAAAACCTCACAATAAATCTTTGGTTGGGCAGAGGTTCATATCCTACTCCTTTAAGAAATAAATAAAGAGCGAGAACAGAGAGAGAGAGAGAGAGAGAGAGAGAGAGAGAGAGAGAGAGAGAGAGAGAGAGAGAGAGAGAGAGAGAGACACACACACAGGAAACATCTGGGAAGAATCAGGGCGTAGAGAGGAGACGACGACCAAAAAGAAAAAAACTAGAGGAGGATGAAGGCTCAACCACAGGTTACAACCAGGCCCAAGCTCTGCGAGGTCTGTACAAACCCACAAAGTTGACACACACACACACACACTCACTCAGAAAGTGAGCCACAGGGCGTACCCAGGCTATGTATATAAAGTATACAAACATCTCAACACTTTTTACTCTGCTCAGTCCACGTTTTAGCAGCAGGACTATCCATAAGTCAATGATATTTGTATCCTTTAAAATAGAAAAGGCAAAACCCAAAGGAAATACACCTTAACAGATGTAATTTAGAGACCATTAATTATCCTCGACATAAAACGTGTTAAATCATGTATTACACTTAATACCTAAAGAAACTAAGATAAACTTTGCATCATTTCCAAATGCCACTTTCCACACATGTATAAATACTGATAGAAATCAAGCACATATTTGGCAGTTAACTAACTGCTGAGAAAGAGAACTGAAGAAAATCGTATGTTATCAAAGCTGTGATAGATCGGCTGTGGGAACAACCACAACAAGGTGGCAAAGGAAACAACATGAGAACGCACACGCACAGAAGAAGAAAAACACACGTGCTTTCCCTCCTTTTCTCTAATGCTCACACACAACACAAATAGTTCAGTCCCATGTCAAATAAGTAACAATGACTTCACCTGGCTTGGTCACACACACACACACACACACACACACACACACACACACACACACACACACACACACACACACACACACACACACCACCTCTGATTTTGTCCTCCCATTTAGTCTATGGGAAAACTTCCTTGAGAGTTCCCATAGACTAATGGGAAAGTTCCCAGGAGAAAGCAGCTGCAGTTTCCGTGTGCTACAGTACTTACTGCAGCAAACTGACTAAATTGAATTTAGCTTTTATTATTATTCACTATTAAAAAATCAAAAGCAGCATTAGTATAGTTTGAGTATCTAGCATTGAAATGCTAATTAGTTGATTGCGAGTTAATAATGTGCAAACCTACCCTGTTAATGTTAGCTCCTGCTAATGTTAGCTACACAGAAACTTAACATTTCAGGAATGTATATCTCCTTCCAACATCTGTGTAAGTATCACTATTACCCGTGCAACAGGCACAATGTTGAACTATTTCCAAAACGAAGCAGAACATGAAGAAAATGAAGAAATATGAAGCGATTGCATGAGTCTATGGAGCTCAGCCATATAGTTGTTGGACCCAGGTCAGAGGCAGCCGATGCTACACTATAATTGGCCAACATTCAAGGGGCGGGATTCAGTAAAGGGTCAGTTATTATGTGCTACTGGTAATTTAAACAAAACAATTCACAATACTGAAAAAAACAACACTGTTCAATGTGGTTACAATAAAAAACAATAAATTCTTAATTTTGATATACTTCCCTGAGGAAATCAACAAACCCAGTACCCACTGAGTCACATGTAACCAGACTGCTGGAAACACGCTTCCCTGCAGTTATATTTCCCAATTAAAGCCTTGCTCTGTGACTGGCTCTTATTCTTAAGGAGGAATGAAACAGCTGAGCAAGAGGACTTTTATACTGGCGGGTCTATAACTGCAGAGTGGCGGGTAGGCGAGCAGGCAGCAGCAAGATTCCAGCCCGCAGGCTCCAGTGGACAGGATAAGGCTTCTTTGTTCGAGACTCCTCCTACTCCTCAGAGAAAATGAGAAAGTAGCCCCTGCTGCCTGACAAGGAGCCCTCTTACCCCACATACACACACACACACACACACACACACAGATGATCACAGACGGGCGAGCACACATGCATGTATGGACAGTTCACAGGACGACACATGTGCATACCTGCACAAACACATGCAGAGTCAGTACAAACAGAGAGATCACAGCCACATATCAGCCTGCCAGAAGGTCTGCCAGTGACTTTTATATGCAGAATGTACCATGCCATAAACTTTTCTGGAACGCAATCGTGACTTCACTATTAAAACACTAAGACGGCTGAGAAAATACACTCACAACCACATTGTTAAATGCACAGGCTGTTGACAAAAGAACAAATCTGCTCATGTATAATGTTAATACTGCCTCACAGAAAAATTCAGATGGAGTTGGTTCAGAAAGTTATTTTCTCTCACCCCAGCCTGTGCCTCCCCCTGACTTCATCTTGTTGTGATTGGACAACAAAAGGAACCTGAGCTTCCTCCTGTGTAGCCCCACCTCAAGTCTAAGGTGTCAGGTGTCTGTCTGTGTTTACTCACTCAAAATATGACTGAACTTGTGTGTGTGTGTGTGTGTGTGTGTGTGTGTGTGTGTGTGTGTGTGTGTGTGTGTGTGTGTGTGTGTGTGTGTGTGTGTGTGTGTGTGTGTGTGTGTGTGTGTGTGTGTGGTGCTCATGTTCTTGTTTTCTGTCTAGCTTCTTTCAAGTCCATCATTTTCAAATTTTCAATGTTTTATATAGATGCTATTTTAAACTGGACTTTTTTTTGTAACACCAACCCATCATTCTCCACTTTCGTGTAATCACTAGCACAATATTTCAAACAAGGAGGAAAACCTTTCAGAGCCTGACTTAGCTCTTACCTTAACCAGGGAGAGAATGCCCTCAGAGAAACCTCAAATTAAATGACTAAAAATAAAGATACCTCTTGCATGGCCCGTAGGGAAATGGGTTTTTAAAAATGATATCTTGATGAAGGCACTGGATTTAAATTCAAGTTGCAAACTAGCAATTTACTTTTCATGGGTAGAAATTAACCGACAGGACCTAGAGTCAAATCACTCCAAGGTCATAATTACGGTGAAGATTAAATAAAGGGATTAGGGTTTATTATGTGTTACTTCTAGGAAAGTATCATGGTACAATAAGCAGTTTGGGAATTCTTAAACATCAGACTTTCGAGATCAATTTACTTTCACAGAACCCAAGTTTAACTCCACAAAATGGTTGCATTTAGAAGCTGTGGCGAGGAGTTACGACACCAACCGAAAGCTGATATGACAATAAGTCCCATTGTACTTTGGCAGCCCAATTTACAAAATAAAATCCAACTCGTGACACACGAGTAGGAGCTTTTGCTTATCAATGTGGGCAGAAGTTAACCGCATTGTGCAGAAAAAAATCTCTCACAGTGAGTGAAAAACAACTGAGACAACAGAATAAAACACCAAGTGGTCAGATCGATTTACTGCCCGGTTAAAGAGAATAATGTTAATTCTCCCACCACTGACACATCCATAACAGAAAACAAGATGACTCTGCACAAATGTTAAGACACACAAGCTAATCCTTAGTTATGTGAGCCCAGAAGGTCACATGATGAAGGAACTAAGACCCTTCCCCCTGTGCCACAAGAAGACTTGATTCAAAAGTCATAGATTTCCTATCTGTAAAACATGGCTGTGAACATATAGAACGCTTGCAATAACTTAAACCAGAGTCACCAGGTAACAGCGTGTATTTAGCTGCGTTGGGAAGTATTTGGAACATGACGGAACTGAAACGTACAGGTTATTTTGTGATTATTTTTGATCATTTGCCAAGACTCTGGTTCGAGATTGCAATTCCTTGTTTTTTTTGCAGCTGCAAACTTTTTTATAAAATCTACCCGTGGTAAGTGCTTGTTCCTTAGAATAATTTAGTTTTCAACAGTGATTTCAATTAAACTATTTGCTTAATGTGCAGCAGGAGTTTGTGCAAGTGCAAACAAATGACAGTATGCACTGTGCACTGTGTGTTTGCACATGCTTAACCACATAATACACTGCCAGTAACTGTGCTCTACTCTTAATCCAGGATTTCAAGTATATCCAGCATATCATCTACTGTGTTCCATTGTGTCATTTCACAGCTATGTTGACTGACAAACATAACTGCGTGAAACAAGTGTAAAAAAAACATTTTATTTCTAGAAGCCTAATATCACAAATCACAAATTAGTCTCAGAGAGCTCTAATCTGTAAAACATATGACATCATCTGGCCTTGGACTCTCCAATCGGGTAAGGAAAAGCTCCCCAAAAAAAATACGAACAGAAGAAAAAAAAAAAGAGGAATGAACCTCAAGGAGAGCAATAGAGGAGAGATTCCTCCCATATGCTAGACAGGAAAGCATTAAATGTTGTGTACAGAATAAACAACATAATCAAATTACAATTTAGTCAATCCATATGACAGAAATGATACATGTACATAGAAAATGATTACTCCCAACGATAACAGCAACAGTGGATATAATAGAATGCTAATGAAAAGAAAAGATAAGAAACACCGCTCCACCTAACATCTCCTTGCCTGCCTCCACAATAAATAGCAATAGCTATGGCTGAGAAAAAGTGTGTGTGTGTGCGTGTGCGTGTGCGTGTCCTTCACAGCCAATAAGTGCTCCAGAATCTCTGGAATCTCTGGAAGTGGGAATGTGGGAACGTTATAGATGCGAGTAATCTTTCTGTTGTGCAGTCCCTGTTTCCAAGCTTTCAGAGATCTGCGGCTATAAGAAGAACACTGTGCAGCCAGCTAAACCTGGCATAGCACCCTGGAGTCCAAACTGGGACTTCTGAGAAAGCCTGTCTGTCTGTGCAGAGCTTCAACAAGCAAGGAGCCCGCAAAACACATGGCCAAGAGAAACCCTGGCATACACGACGGTGGTGGTGTATATGTAGCTTCTAGGCAGCGAGGTGGCCTCTTCAATGGCCACATAGTGTGTCTCTGTGTGTGTGTGTGTGTGTGTGTGTGTGTGTGTGTGTGTGTGTGTGTGTGTGTGTGTGTGTGTGTGTGTGTGTGTGTGTGTGTGTGTGTGTGTGTGAGCATGTGCGTGTGACAGAAAAGAGAAAGGTGCAGTGATTAAGGATGTCGAGCTTTTGCATTGGCCATGGCTATACACCGTCACGGTTTCAAAAACGTAAGCCCTGAGGATGCTACGATATCTATGGTGTCTTCCTTCCTGCACTGTTGAGCTGTGAGAAAAGTGTCGCAAGACACGTTCGTATGTTCAGTAAGATCGCCTCTCGCGCAAGGCACTGAACATGGTCGTGAGACCAAAAGAGAAAGAGCTGTATAAATGTAATGGGAGCATTTTGGATATTGGATCAGGGAGTCATGCGAGCTATGGATTATTTACAGTTTAATCATTGTAGTGTGAAATTTTTTTTTCTTCAAATCAGTCTATATCAAGTAAAAAATATGTGATTAGCAATAATCCCTTATAATGCTTCAATCTGTGTTGAAATGGGCAGGAGCGCTAGTTACGTTGGCAACAACAGCTAAAAGCTGTTTGTATTTAGTTACATTATGGTGCGTTTGTTCAGTAGAAAAACACTATTGGTCAAAGGTAAATTATAACATTGTCATGATGTGTACAAATGCAATCTTGTAAAATGTAGTTTTGGTGAGAAACTTGAATAATTACAGTAGTTTGAAGGAGATCAATAAGCAGGTAGTGACTCTCGTACAGTCTCGCCACCGTTGACGGTCACATTTATATTTAGTTGCCTGTGTAAAAGCCTCAATGATTGAGGGATGATTGCTCATCGTGATGGGAGTTTTGGTCCGGCTGCTCTTTGCGGACGGAGCCGGTGGCAGACTTGAGTTTTTAGTTGGATGGTGAGTTTTAAAATGAACGAATGAATGAAATAAACTATTTACTCTCCCACGCTTACCTGTATTAACAGGGCGGCCTACCAGCAATCTAACGGCACCATCAATTTAATTTATATGACCACAATTAATCAAAATCAGACCTATGCTAGCATGTTGTTACTGTTGTACGGTCCTGTTGCAAAATGAACTGCAGGCCTGGCATAATGGATTACGTTCTGTTATTGTGGACACTTGAGAATCTCGTCATATCACCCATGCCTATAATGGATTCTATTAGAAAGTGTCTAAGTGCCTTTCTCAGTATTTGTACTCACAGCTGTGCGGCAAACAGTCGGCTCATCTTTGCCACATGCTCGTTGTCGTCCATGTCGCTGTCCCCCTGGTCCCCACTCTGCTTCCTCTTGGTGGGGCTGATGGGAGGAGGACCTGTCCTGTGGTTGGAGATGGAAGAGGAAGATGAGGAGGACGAGGACGAAGAGGAGGAGGATGAGGAAGAAGAGGACAGAGACAGGGACTGGAGTCTGGGGTCCCCCCTCAAAGCTGCTTCACCTGGGAAGAGGAGACAAGAACAGATAAAAGAGAGTTATTAGTGATGTTGAACCTCGATTCAAAAAATCAAAGAGTACAGGAAGATATTAAAAAGTGAAAGCACAATCCCCAAAACCTGTTAAATTGAATTAAGTTAACAAGACTGTCATTTCAAACATGACTGAGTATGAACTGACCCTGGTTCCTGTCGACTGGCATGCTTACACTTCCAAAAGGGTGCTTATGGGTGTAAAGTATGGTAATTAGTCAAAATTATAGTATTTTCAAGTAGAAGGCAACTGTTTTATTGCCACTTTAAACAAGCTGACCACAAAAACTACTTCATGACAGTGTTACTATGCATGCTGTGTTCCAGCTCAAATGTTGAATGTTGTTGACATATACAGTTTGCTGAGTGAGGCACAAACCTCTGGCACGAGCAGAGAAGTATCTGGTTCGTAATGTTTTGGAAGAAATAGTTGTGGATGGGTTCTGCATAAGTTTGAATGTGGTGTGTGAATTATTTCTCTCTGCTAACCTGCAGTCTTGTCCTCGGACAGGAGGCCTACAGAGCTGTCAGTGAGTGGGAGTAAGAGCAAAAGAGAATCAGGAAAACTACCACTGGCTCTGTCTCAGCTCTGGGACTTTCCACTGCTTCAACCTCATGTATCTGTCTGACTTTTCCCAAACAAAACATAAAGCCCAGAGTAAAACCCCCATTCCTACGTGCAGTTTTCTCCATAACTCTCATTCAACAACACCAAGCTTTTCCCTTGCAATGCAACACCAAGTGTTTTTTCCTGTTTCACTTTAAACTATTAGTCTTGATTATGTTTTGGAGATTTCTTTTCAGGCATTAGTTTTGCAGAAGAAAATGAAAAAAATCAATTGTACATGATTGTGCTTATTCTGCTACTACAAATTACTCGACTATATTATTTTGACAGGCATTCATGAATAAACTAAAGGCACAAACGTACTAATACATCTCCTGAACATTGCTCTTTCTCAAATTGTTACTATTTCTGAGGATCTAAATAAATAGTGTTGATTTCACAATATTACAAAAGTGATACAATTTGATAAATTAAAATAAATGCTATAATATGGGTGAAAATGGTACTTTAGATACTGCTAGCCGCATAATACTGTACTGTTTGTTCACTGCTATCTTAATCACTAGAGGAAGTTTCCTGTAAACTACAGTGTGTGTGGACAGAGTTCTTTTGGAGGAGAAAACACTGGGACTTTTGGATGCATGCGGTCGTAAAGTCTGGGTGAAAACCAGTTTAAACCGAAAACAACTATATCATTAAGTCACACACACAATGAAAAGGCTTTGTACTGGTGCGCTCTATTCCTCCACTGTTCCTCTATGTATGTTTAGTTTTAGCAAGGCCTCCCGAACACAGCAGCAGCTCCTCCCCCTCTCTTTCTCTCCCTCTCTCTCTAGCATGTTCCTGCTTGCCCTACTGTGTACCATGGCAACAAGGGTGACATCATTGCTTTTGGCAGGACAGAGGGCTGGCAATAAAAGAAGGGAGACTGTGACACCACACTGTCCAATCAGGATCCAGGACACATAATAGCTTGTTAGAGGTTCAGGAGTGAAGTGCTCAACAAGGGGTGAATCTGTGAGCGTTTCCCCTGAGAACAAACGGGACATTTGACCGTATACAGTCAAACACTGTTGACCTACCTGCTGCTCAACAGTTAACCTGAGCAACAGTACACTCAGTTACCAGTTAGGTACACGCATCTAAAACGCATCAATTGCAGCCTTGCAATAAATCCTACATTCATAGATTCGTCTTAAATTCGTCTGTGATGCCGTTTTGTCAAAAACTAGACTGCATTAGATCTAGTTAGGGTTACCTAATAAACTGGACACTGAGTGTATAGCCTTACTTTAAAAACTAACCTGTGTGAGGCATGCCTCTTTCACCAATGCATCATTGTAGCCCTTTATCGTGCAAGTAACCATATGTGGTCATTTTCCTTAATAGTACAATTTAAATATTGGTGATTCTGTAGTAAAAATGTAACCGAATGATATTTATTTTCACAGCAGCAGGCAACATAAACTGTAGAAATAGGCAGAAGCACAACATGTCAATACAACAAAGGACACTATATTTTCTACATATTTGTTTATTAGATAAAAGGACACTGCGATATTTTCGAGAAAATGCCATTTGTATGGTTCCATCAGCAGACAATCAGTGGAAGTAGGGCTGCAGCACAGAAGTAAAACTCCACTCGATCCTTTTTACCCTCTCAGTTCATTAGGGCCACGTGATCAAAGCCTGTTTCTCTTGTCAGAACTTCAAACAGCTTGGAATCAGGATGAGATTGGATTACAAACAGAGGTCGACCCCTCTATCTCTTAATTTCCCTCTCATTTTCTCCCTCTCTCCGTTTCCCCTCAAGGTACTTTAAAAAGGATGAGTCCAAGCATGCCCTCGTCTCTCTCTGCAAAGCAGCAGCAGCGTGATTATTTTTGGCTGAGTTTCTCTGTAACTTGAACTTGGCCCTCTGGGTTGCCTTTATTTTCTAAGTCCATAGAGGTTTTAGGCTTTAAATGCTTAAAAAGGACATACAAAATAAGCTCTTCCACAGAAGTTCTCGTCTGTGGGAGCTGAACTTTTAAACCGGATGTCAGATTGTTTTGATCTCTTGACAGACAGAGAAAGGGAGCGCAAGACAGACAGACAAAGAGGAAGAGAAGTTTACGAAAGTAGATGGCTTTAAGGAGGTTTTCAACCATGTTTATTTCACAGTGCTCAGCAGCAAAAAGCGACAGTCAGCATTCCCCTGCATCCCTCCCTACCAGGCATACAACTGATAGCAGCGTTACAGAAAGAGAAGGGGGGAGCTGGAGAGAGACATGAACAGACGGTCACACAGAGAAAGTGATAAAACATTTCATATGACATATCCTCCAGCAGAGTCTGAGAGCAGAACCACACAGCTGGCTAAAAACAATAATTTCCCAAACTATATAATGTGGTTGAGAAATAAAATAGTTTGAAATTAAATGAGCACCATTAGCTGGTGTGATATAGCAGGAGATTGGAACAATTGTTTTCGAAGGTCGTACATGTAGACAACTTGGCATTGGCGATTAGTAAATCAATGGACTTCCTTCGTCAGTTACTGTAACAACAATGTGATATGTGATGTGTATGATATACTGGTGCTAAAGGGCACGCAGGATAAGGTTAAGATTCACAGTTTTCTTATTAAACTAAACTTTGTCAGTCAAATTGATGTGAGAAGGGGTGTGGCCCTAACCAAATGAACACACCTGGCATTACTACCAACCTTTGGTCCTATTGTCTATACACACCCATGTCCGATTCTTAATGTTGTTTAATTTTACATTCATGCACAAAAAAAGTCACGGAGGAAACTGGATGAAGATCAATGTCTTTATAATAACTGTCATTGACCGTCTATGCATCAGCCCCAAAACAACATCAATGAAACTGTACCATGTATTTAGCTTCTTGCTTGAAGATGGCATCGACAGGATGCTTCCATTTCACATAATTCCAGGAATTGACCTGATACTCAAACTAATTATTATCATTTTGTCACATACTGTATTAACACACAGAACACTTGTCTTGATCAGAGGACAGGCACACACACGTGTGAGATCATTGGTTTAGTGCCATATCTGCCGACACCAGTATTGGGATTCTGTCCAATACTGTGCTCATGTCCTCTTACATTAAACTACTCCGATACAACCGCACCTGATGCCACTTACGGCAACGTGACTCCATCATTCGTCGCTGCAGGCGTTCCCCAGTAAGTCTCCATGCATCAGCTAGTTTAGCTGTGAGGTTGTCAGCTGTGTGCCTGCCCGGAATAATATGTCATGGTTTCCTCCAGTGTGTTGCGAGCCCCGGCGTTAGCGTTAGCGAGGGTCCGATCGAGAGAGAGAGAGAGCGTTTGTGACGATGCGTAATGTTACAGCCGTAAATGTAGATGTTGATTTGTGTCCAAGTGTAATAAGCCTACAAGCACTAGGTGGTGGTTTGATAAAAGGCCAGCTGGCCTCAGTCAATTTAAGGTCATGCCAGTAATCGCAGGTGTCACCGATTGGGGGGGAAAGCAAACAGTTTTTGACAGTTTGATTTACCTGACGTGGCAGTTGTTTGCTTGAACTTTGTGATTAAACTTATTGGAAGTGATGGATAATCAATATGGACACTAGATGGAATAGATAATGTATTGGTGATGTTGTGTATGGTTTTTCTGAATTCATGTCTTAACATCTCAGATCAATTAGCAAAGTATAGGACTACAGTAGCAGTGCCGTATGTGCACAGTTTGGTTGTTGGTGAAAAAAAAAAGGCAACAACTCCTGAGGACCCGTGAGGAGACCCAAGTTAAGTTCCCGTGTCTTGCATGTCAGCCAGCTGAGGATTAAAGCGATGGGCTGATCCGGTTTAGGCGCCCTTAAGGTGGGCTGACCTTTAAGGTGAAGCAGCGCTATTCTCCTTTAAGTGACAAGCCGCTCCTCTGGATTTTGCTCAGACTTTTATTTTTAATATAAAAAATAAAAAAATGTAACTGTTAAACTAATTGCAGGGTTAAACAGTTAAATAATAACACCACCACTGCTAAACTCTGCTCTGTTTATATCATGAAAGCACAATGTTGAATGTTAAAATGTCAGCAACAGCGTCATGTTGTATATTTAATGTGTTATACTCAGAAAGTGAAGAACATCTAATGAAACTAAAACATGTTTTCAAAGTTATTTTTAGAACTGTAATGGTACTCGGTCTCAGCGAGTACACAAAAGTGTGTACTTGTACTTGGTCTGAGAATGATCAGTGCATCCCGAAACTGCGAGTAAATGTTGACGATGACAACAGCGTGAAAGTTAAAGAAAGTTGAAGCTCGAGGGACAGAGTACCCGTGTATATGAGCATTTATTTGTCAGGGAATGTATTTTGAGTATGTGTGCTCATGCATACAATAACAAGTCAGCACACCCACAATATCACAAAGCTCCTCCAACCCCCTTCTTGGCTCGACATGTTTGAACATGAAGTGGCTTTTCTTTCACTCTTTTTTTTCCAGGTTGGCTCTTTTCCCTCTTCTTTTATCTTTGTTTTCTTATCTTGAGGCACATGACGCAGTCAGTTTTTAACTCAGTCAGCTAAAAACAACACTCACACACACAAAACAAACAGAAAACCAATAGATGGGCTAATCATGTAGAGATGAGCTTCAAGTGATATATAAATACAGCATTGTGTCTAAACACATCCCCTACAAGAGACACCCAGAGGATATACAAGTATAGAAACACCACTAAAAAAGTAGTCCCCTCCCCTCTTCACTTCTGTAATTATCTTCACTGAAAAAGACAGGATTAAACTTGAGAAAGATGAAGATTTGCAGTGACACAGAAAACCCTTCCGAATGACTTCAATCCCAAACCATGGGCCGTGGATCTGCTGATCCATCACTGCACTGAAGAATGATCTTTACTGTCACTGACTTTTCTCAAATACAGAGCATGTGTGCCCAAACTCCTGAGCAAAACTTGAAAAGTCACATGCCTCAGAGCAATCCTTTTGGGTCAAACAGGAATTGCAACACAACACCCCCCATCCCCCCACAAAGCACAACTCTGTTGACAGAGAGCATAATCACATGCTCAACCACTTAAAAAAACATGCGTCTTCTACTTGCTCCTATAAAATGGCACTTGGCCACCTGCCAAACTGCCTCTGACCCTCCCTCAAATCTGCAAAATGGTTTTCAGTGGCACAGTCCTAATAGGAGAGCTATTAAAAGTGCATTATATGTTACATGTAGAGAAGAGCTGCTAACTGTGGCACAGCAGCAGTATGGGAAAAGCAGGGTGATACATAGCAGAGAGGGATAGATGAGATGAAAAGAAATCCTGCTGATCAGTTTGTAATGAGTGTTTTCAGTTGTGCTGCAACAACATCCAAATGTCCTGTGTAGTAATTCCTAACTGAAAAAAAAAGGTATAATGGGCTGCATGCAGTTCATGACAAAAACTGACTTGAGTGGACTATTGTCTTTACAGTGCTGGAGTCAATTCTGCATGTTGCAACATAAATCAGAGACATCTTGTGGGAATCCCCCCAGAAAGACAGAATGATATTACACACACACACACACACACACACACACACACACACACACACACACACACACACACACACACACACACACACACACACACACACACACAGGAGCACTGGCTGCAGAGCACAGGAGTTACAAACACAACTCCACAGTCACTTCACTAATAAGCTTGTGCTCAGTTTGTGCATCGACATAACAAGAAATTCTGCATTGCTCATGCAACAATATATATATATATATATATATATATATATATATATATATATATATATATATATATATATATATATATATATATATATATATATATATATACACACACATACACATACATATACATATACACACACATACACACACACATACATACACACATACATACTAAGAAGACAATAGCAAAGAAGAGAAAGATAAATACCGGCCCTTAACAAAAAGACACCAGGTCAATACGTGATACATTGTCCCATCACATCCTGATACAGCTAAAGCCACACATGTACCCACATATTTCATCACAACGTGAGGAAAGCAAGAGGTTGAGATGAACAACAGAGGGCAACAAGTCAGAATAACTGAGCCACCGCCGTCCATATACAGTGTGAATCAGCCACAGGAGAGCCATGACACACACACACACACACACACACACACACACACACACACACACACACACACACACACACACACACACACACACAGCCCGTAGTCTCAATCAGTAGCCAGGTCCAACTTTCAATATGCGGTCGATAGCTTTGACATTGATAACCCGGCTGATAGACGTCCAGCTGCTCCGATAACGAGCCAATTACGTCACTCGATAGTGGAATTTAAAAGCTAACGTGAATTGCGCCGCAGACGGTCACAACTACCGTGAGACTGTTTCCCGTGTCGGCATCAAGTTCAAACGGGTTACAGCCCGGTTACAACCAGTTTAACGCGATATGCAGAAGAAAAAACTCAATGCAACATAGTGTGTTGAAGGCAACAACTTGTGGAAAGTAACGGCTCACGTGAGCTGAAGTTAGTTGAGTTGTTAAAACTTCGCTCAACCGCGTCGCTGACGTTCAAAGAAAAAAAAAGAAAAAAAAGAGTAAAAACCGCCCCAACCCATTTGCCTTACCTTCGTAGCAGAGAATGCCAATGTTGTTGTTCATCTTGTCCAGGTACTGGTAGTTCAACAGGTCCATTTTCGTGAGAAGCATTTATCGAGTTTTTAACCCCCCCAAAAAAAGACCAGCTTTTCTTCTTCTTCTTCTACACCTCTCAAGCGACGGTCAAAAAAAAAGAAGCTAAAAAAGGCCCAGCCTCCAACTTTTGTTTCCTAAAAAAAACAACCTTTTAATAAAATTAAACCCGAAGAGGATTGACACCGAGTTAAAGGATACTTTAAAATAAAAACATATGGCTAAATGTATCGCGGTGATAAAGAGTAGCGTCAGTTCTCCTCACAGCCAGCTGTAAGTCGACTGCACTGACACGCAGGCGATGCTCGGTATGACTCCTGTGCTGCGCCGTGCGCTCTGTTGCGGAGAGAGAGAGGCGCACTGAGCATGCTCGCTAAATCCCTGGAGCGCCTCAAATATCAGGGATGTTTTACGTGCAAGATCAGCCTCTCCAAACACATCCAGACACCCAAAACGCTGCAGCCGTCCCTTATTAACTTTGCAAGGAGGTATACCGTATATTAAAACAAGGGTGGCCTAGATGTGTAGCAGCATAGATTGTGTTAAGTGTAGCAGCAGTTAGATTTTTTTAATGAACACCTTTAGTTGTGGTTTTTAGATTTAGCATCTTTCTCATGTCGGTTATGTGTCTTGTTTATATGGCATGTTCTGGTGTTGTTTGTTCCTTGTAATGTGTTTCTTGTCTGCTGTACACTGTGGACTTAGTCTGTTGTTGTCTGTATGACTTTTGGTGACAAATGAGTTTCCCCACTGGGGGTTAATAACGTTTTCTAATCTAATCTAATCATAAAAAGTGCCAATGTTGTAATTTGGACACAGAATAGTAAACGTTCCATCATTGGGGTGCTGCATGAAGTCCCTCTAGGAATATAGAAGTGATAACTGAGGAGATTAGTATAACTTTATCACAGGGTGTGAGTCCCTGCAGGACTATTAGAGTGATTGCATAGAAGTATATACACATAGATAAATCAGTGTAAACTTGTCTGTGGGAATATTTCAGTGAATGTAAAAAATAAATAAAAAATAAAGACATTGAGGTAAGAAACATAAAAAGGTTAGATGAAAGAGAGGGAAGGAAAAACATGTAGAAGGTGTTCCTCTTTATGGGGGTTTGCTTGTAATATAGTTGTATCTTTTTTTGACAAAGATGGTGGTTTTCCCGCAATCTACATCTATGTTTTGTTTTCGTTGTCAGGCTTCTTTCAGAATATAATATTAGATTAAGGTTGGATTTTTTATTTATACCAAGATGACCCCTCTGGGAGGGTATAGGGACATTAAGTCAAACATATTAAAAGGAAAAGCAATGTAGATGTATATATTCCATGTTCAAAATGACAACAAATATGTTTAAATTACCTATAGTTGCCTTTTAAGTGGAGGGTGAACTTCCATGTAGATGTCATTGGTTATGAAAAGTGACCCAGGCCCACTAAGGTCTCCTCCGCCTCATTGTGGTTCTCTCCTGCCCTCTGGTGCTTAAAATAAGCTACACCCATGTGTTCTGTCTTCAATTAAGGGGACTGATGTGGATAAGGCAGGAGGCAAATGGGATGAAAAGAGGAAATTGGTGCCATCACCATAGATACATTGAATATTACATGGTTTGTGTGGACAGTTTCCTTTGGGTGAGAGCATAATGAGCAGGGTGTGGTGGAGCTTTAGAGCATGAGTTTATACACAAACACGCATTTGCCATGTGTGTGCTTTTGTGACACATAACCACAAAACACACAGACTGGGGAAATGAGAGACGTTAGAAAAGCTCAGACAACATAATAAATAATTACAAAGCGCGGCAAACACAATAGGTAAAACCCAGCTTTGAAGTAAAAATTGAATATTTTTTCTAAGCAATATAAATGACTTAGAAAGAAAGAAAGAAGAAAAAAAAAATAGCCTTGCTTTTATTTAGTCTTTCACCTAAAGCTCTTTGATACTTGTGAGCAAATACATCAAAGAAAAATTAAAGTATAGAGATAATAAATCATGAGAAACCTACAGGAGGAGAAAAGGGTTGCAGGCAGTTGGATGTACTTTTATATCATGGGCTCCATGCAGGCTAAAAGCTCTGTAGACTACATTGAAGGGGACAAAGTAAGAGGGAAAGTTAAGGCTCCTTCACTGACCTCAGCCTCACTAAAACATGCATCACCTAACTTCTAACATGGCTCAAAACTGGATTAACAGACTAATTATACAGAGGGTTTTACCCGCCCGGTCTCTCGTCTACACATAGGCCACAACAACAAAACAAACACAAAGACAGAATGTGTGCCCAAACACACTCATACACCCTGCCTACCTCCAACGCCTCCCCCTTCCCTTCTCATACACTCACAAGCACACAAACAAAAGGCCTCTCCCCTCCAGTCCTCCCCCTCTAACGGCGGCTCAACACTAAGGGACATGGCTCCTGTCTCATTGGATACCCATTGTTTCCAGTTTCACACACACAACAAGGCTCAGTGCAGACAGAGAGGCCATTCAGTGGGACTGCTTCTACTACAGCTGGTGCTGCAGATTACAACTAACTCAGAGGGGCTGAACTCAAAGCAGTGCATCTGAAAAGTAAGAGGCTGAAGATGAACGTTGTTGCTCAATTTATGTGTGAGAACATACAAAAAAAAGTTCTTAGAGGAAGTCAAAATAAAATTGTCGAGGGCTTTGTGAAGTTCCTGATTGGCCGATGTCCCAACTTTTCAGGAAGTGTAAATAAAAAAGCTGTGATAGGACAGCTCAACTAGTTCAGGTGGCGAGCATAGTGCATCCATGCACACAAACGTATAAGTTACTCAACATCTTCACACATTTTAAAAATGTTGAAAACAAGAAGTAATTATCTTCACTGGAGAGGAGGACGACAGACCTCTGTACATCAGCTGAGCTTAGTCTGGCTGCTGCTTATTAGATGCATACTGAGTTTACCTGTGACTGCATTTGCTTCAATGTGAACATTTGTCTTGCAATTATCACAAACACTTGACTTCAAATTCTACTTAAAAAGGGAAACAGTCCTGAACACAGTGTCTTTGTTCTGGCTTGCATGCTGTAAGATTGAATAAGTATACTAAGGAGATTAATGGTTACACAACAAGTTGGTGAATTTCCACCTTTCTTCCATAGGGACAAGTTGGTACAAATAGCATGGCCTGGTGTGGTAATAACCCTTCCTCATCACTGTTTCCATCTCGCCTTCTTCAGCATGACTCAAAAGTAAAGGGCTCATGTGGGGCTGATAATCTATTGCAATGTCAGGCTATTGCCGCTGTTGTAAAAAAATATCCGCGTAATTGAATGCAAACCTTTGTGAAAAAGTATCACTGGCTTACTAACCATCATTTTACCAATGAATAATTCAACTGACATTGCAATTTTGATGAAATTAATTGTGCAGCCCTGGCAAGGAGAGATAATATTATAAACCAGCTTGTGGTCACACCATAATCCTTTTAAAGACCTTTAAATGAAAATCGGAATAATGATCATTCCCTCTAATGTCGTAAATAACATTGCAATATCAGTCAAAATGATAATCGTAATTAGATATGATTTCAAAATATTTGAGCCCTAGTCCTTACAAAACAAACTGCTTGAGTTGGACCACTGTTAGCACTGTTTTATTTAGTTTAAAAATGAAATGGATATAAGATCCATTAATGCGCTCACCCATTGCCCCATGTTTCATTTAGTGGTGTGGGTATACAACTGCCCTTCCTTCCTGTGATTATCCTCGTTACTTCCTGCATGTCTATTTATTTATCTAACCTATCATGCCAAGGCGCTACCACACCTACTAAATCCCCTGCGGTGTTGTGTGTCTCTCTGAACAGGTCTGGGCTTCTCCGGGGAGCGGGTGTGTCTGGATAACAACACCGCACAGGCCAGGTGGTGATTCATCCTAATGCTTCATTTACACGCTCCGCTGTTGTGACACTGACACAATAAGACCATAGGTTGATGGTAGAGTCAGTGTAAAAAAAGCTCCAACTTGCTTCTGTGTTCCTCACCGTTTCCTACTTCCTTCCTAGAATTCAGTCTTTCCACTTTAAATAGCTAACTATAGTAAATGAATAACTAAACTATCTTTATGGCTTGTTGAAAATGAATTTAAAAAAGGAAAAGCTGTGTTGTAGGTTCCTCAAGTTGGCCTTAAACTGTATTACAAACACGGTTCTTAATAAGCCGGAGTGGAAAAACTTTTACACTGGCAGAGATCAAAGGTCAAATCCTTCTGTTGAAATACCACCACACCATTACAGGCTTTGTTGACATGGTGACATAATGCATTGAAGACGTTTATCCCATCTGAAATTTCTTGTCTCAGCACTTGGTATCAGGGAGCTTACATAACTGTGACTTCTACACAAACCTTGAGGCTATAAAAGCTTTGATTAGTCATATAATGTCTACAAACACCTGTGTAGGACAGACCTGTACGACAAGTTATAATGCTTAAGGTAATTTTTAGCCTTCCTCCAATCAAACTTTTTACACAACCGAGACAAATTAATCAGATTGCACATTTAAATGTCCCTGCCTGTCCAAAGCCACCGGGCGAAGAACCAAAAGTTCATCCTTCTGTGAAGATGTGTACATTATCACTGTATATTCAGAGGCAAAATTACTCAGCAGCACAGACGCCATTGGACAACCTTCCTGGGAGTGTTTGAATAAAAAAAGAAAACCCTCAATACAGACTCACAGAGGAGGAAATATCAGGTTACTACACCGAAACAATGATAACAACAGGTGATTGTGTTGAGGTGAAGCCGTTTGTCATTTCCCACCCATTGTCTCCAAGTGTGTGTGTGTGTGTGTGTGTGTGTGTGAAATGTGGAAACCCTGCCAGATGCAAACACATCTAAGGCTTTGTTTAATATTAACCGTTATGTCATCAGATTTCATTTCTTACAATCTTGTTTCTTCATGTTATATCCCATCAATCGGACATTGCAGTTAATTGTAGTCTTAACCACTAGGCCACGAGACGTCCCCCCCCCCCCCCCCCCCCCCCGATATAAAGTATTTATAAGTGAGTGGTCTGTATTAGTGACGCTCCTTTTACTTGTCAGCGGAGCAGCTCAATGCTGTAAATTGGTGTAGCATCACAGTACTGATAGTTGCAACCTCTGAGACCGGTTCATAAACATATTGACATCATAATATAATTATTTTAATCCTTATTAAAAGCCTGCCCAAGCAGCTTTCAGCCATCAGAGTCCACACATTGTATCCAGCTGGAATATAGACCACATGGACGCATGGCAAATGTTCGCTCATAACCAAGACATCCGTGTCCCACTCTCCTTTAGCACATCCAAACTGTCTCCCTCTTTTCCCAAACTGACCTGCTATCTATCTGCTCTTTGGTTTTCTCTTATGCTGCAAATGTGTTTTCCTCTCTCCGTCTCTTTCCACAACCCCCTCCCCTCCTATAGCTTGCCTGCCAAACTTTGTTGACAACACAAACAAAACAAACACGAGGCAAACAGTGACGGCGCTCTCACACTCGGGCGATGTGGCGTTAGACATCTACTGTGTGTTATTACAAGTATGCAACTGCCTGGAACACAACTCAAATCTGATTGTGAGATGCACTTTTTCTTTTAGAGCAGCAGAGACTCAGGAAAGGTGTAAAGCATGTATTGTACACAGAAGTGACTCCTGTTTAAACAGAACATTCATAATATTACATTTTGAAAATGATGTTATCCAACTTTGACATGAAAATGTGAGCAATGTCTGTTTTGTGAATTAAATTAAGCCCACCATTTGAAATACATAACACTAGACAGATCTTATTTTTGGTATTGGAAAATTATCCATGTTTTTATAGGCCAATGGGACCCTGTGATAACATTCTTGTCATGCTAACAATTAGCTGGTAACAATCGGACCCCGGGGGCTTATTGGCTAAAACAGATCCTACATGGGACAGCATGTTCTGCATCTGTGCCTGGATTACAGCCTCGGCAGGCTCAGATGTCAACAACGCAGCTTTATCACTGGATGCTGAGACTACAAATACAATACATACTTTTTCTGAGAAGAGTATGTTCATCAGACATATTCTCCAACGAAATTTGGGACAAAATTACCTTGAAAATGAATACTATAAATCTCTTTTTATGTTGTGGGCTAACTTAACCTTCTGAATACCTGCACATACGTATGGGATAAATACAACTCTCTGAGTCATTAATCAAATCAACTGATTCCACTAATCACAAAGAAAGCTCAGTATGTCTCAGCAGGAGCACTTCTTCAGCACTATAAAAAGGTTAACTGTGTGAAAGGCTTTGCAATCCTGTTTCATTTCCTTCTCAGTAACTATGGTGAATTCTATCAAAAAGAGAGGCATGTAAAGTATGTGTGGTCAGCACAGCTCTGAGAAAAAGTTCCCTCGCTAAAACAGCCGAGCTGGTGGGACCAGCAAGCATGGGATTTACTGAGAGCAAATGTGGTACATGGGTTATTTAACATTTCAGCCAATATTAAGAAAAGTAGCCATAGCTCTTGTCAGGTAAGGACCCTTAAAACATGACTATTCTACTCAGGCATTTTGAGTGGGAGTGCGCTATGAAAGGTAGTGGTTCAAGTATGTACAATTTGACCTGTATGGTGTGGTGGAGGACTCCTCAGACAACCTTAAGCTAGACTAAAAACTTGCAAGCATGCAGGTGAAAAGCATGTAAATGTAAAAGCTCTGTAAATGTACCAGAGGAGACGTTTGTATTTCTACGCCCTCCAAAGGCCAATAAAGCAGTTTGCAGTGACTGGAAAGGCATTTCAATGGAATTCAACAAATCAAATCTTTGTTAACCGTATATCCAACATGTGTAACAATCTGTGGCTGGAACAACAAACAGCCGGTGAAAGTAAATTACTCAAGCAACGTCTTTTCTAGCTACACACAAATACACACAACTAGAAGTGCAAAAACTAGTTGGCCTAAACTAAAAAAGAACTTCTATATAAATGTTCATGTGGAAGAAAACAAGTGGAAAACAGAAATGCTTGAAAAACAAGGTTTGATTATATTTAACCTTGTGACTTGCCACCGTGACCCTTTGACACTTGACCGTTGACACTGTGACCATGGTGGCCCCTTGTCCCTTCATTCTCTTAATGGCCGCCCACTGAACCATGACGATAGCAAAGCAGGGACAATGACGTAAGTGTGTGTGTGTGTGCGTGTGCATGTGCGCATGCATTAAACTGCAGAGGGGAGTCTATCTAGAGGCACAGAGAGATGAATGTGGGAGGAGGGTAAGACAACAAGAGATAGACTGATGGGAAGGAGGAGTGACTGGGAAGCCGTCACTTCCCACAACCAGCTTTTCATTCATCTTGAATGAGAAGCAATGAACAGATTTATTTAGACACAATTTACATTCAAAGCAAGCTCGCTTTGAGAAGCACGATTGTCCAATGAGCAGCACAGACAACCTGACCTGAGAGTGACTCATGCGTATAACAACTCTACCCCCTATACGTATTGATAGAAACTAAACATAGTATTTGTAGTATAGTATATATATGTATGTATGTATGTATGTATGTATCTATTTTATTTTATTATTATTTTTATTATTATTGTATATATCTTTTATCTTTCATCCTGCTGTTTTTATTTATTTTGTTGTAAGTTGCTGCTACCCCGACACCAAATTTCCCCTCGGGGATTAATAAAGTATATATTCATTCATTCATCATTCATTCATGTATATATACATGATATATATATATATATATATATATATATATATATATATATATATATATATATATATATATATATATATATATATATATATATATATATATATATATTCATTCATTCATGTATATATATATATATATATATATATATATATATATAATATTGGACATTTTGAGAGCTGCATTTCCTCACTTTCTTGCCAGGAGTGGGAGGAAAAGATTGAAACCACACTCATGTCTGTACGCTCAATATGAAGCTACAGCTATCAGCCAGTTAGCTTATCTTAGTATAAAAACTGAAAGTCGGGGGAAACAGTTAGCAAGGCAACAAAATCCGTCTTCTAGCATATTCTAAACTAACTCATTAATAATTCAATTGATTCTTTCTTGGGCTACCGCAGTGAACTCTTGGTGACTTGTCTTCAGTAAGAGGTTGCCACACAACCAGCAGAGACTCCCAGATGGAGCCAGGCTAGCTGTTTCCTACCGTTTCCACTCTTTATGCTGAGCTAAGCTAACATGCCTCTGGCTACAGTTTCATATTGAACAGACATATACAAAGTGGGATCACTCTTTCATTTAAATGAAAGTTAATAAATACATCTACCAAAAATGGCAAACTCTTGCTCTAATGTACGTAAGCTACAGTTTCACTATATTCACACCAGCACAAAGCAAGAGCAAACATGTTCTGTCAGTTGCCAAATTATAAAAACTAGTTATACTAACTATACTAGTATAAAAAAAGGTTATTTTCATTGTGTAACAACAGAATGACAGCTCAGAGCCTAACCAATGTCAAAGTGCTTAAGTTTGGGAAAAGCTGCTGCTGAATTGAATAAGTTCTTACAAACATTGATTGGAACTGAGCAACAAGTTGTTATCATAAATACAAACCACTAAAAATATGAATAGAGATACTGCTTGTTTGTTAAAGTAAATTAGTTTGACCCTGCAGAAGTTTACGGTGCAAAATGTCATGCAGCCATGGTTACAAAAATTGTTTGTACATTAACTGTAGCCGTCTACCTGCACACCTGCCATCAATCAGCTCGTCACCTCTCCCAGCTCCCAGCTCTACACACACACACACACACACCTGTCAGCAATCTACTCATCAACTTTAAAGTATAGCAACTCTGGCTTTGCACCTACTGCTCACCAGAGCGTTGTATCAGTTACTGTGGTAGTTCCTGCTTCAGTAGTTTCCATGTTTTCTGTAAGTACCTTTGCCTCCTGCAGACACCGCTGAACCGTCTGTCTTCCACCATCACTTTCACTCCACCCCACCTCCCTTCACTGTGGTCTCACAATAAATGCTCGACAACTTCACCTACCTCTTATCGGTGTCTTGCATTCGGGTCCACCATACTATTGTATCATTACATAATGAAGCAATGTGCCTTGTTTGTCAACTCTGTCCGTCACAGTGCTAGAGTATGATTAATTACAGTGTAGCCACAGTTTTGCTTCATCCTTTGACCCACCACAACCATTTAAGAGCACCCACAGTGGACCAACTCCTGTTTTGAGGCCAGTGCCTCAGTTCATGGCAGGACTCCTACAGTAATACCTCATATAGTGTAAAAGTCTTCTGTGGTGACATTAAATAGACAAATAGACATTAGCGAGAGAAAAAGAGAAAGAATGTAACAATGAAGTCACCGTTGGAGTTTAACGACTGTTACCCTGCACATTGTCTGCACATTACTTTGACCCCGTCATCGTGACATTGTTATCTCCACTCATAAACATTTAGCTGATAACCAAGATTCATCTACTGCAGACTCTTTGCCCCCCACGCCCACCCACACTGATAGCAGGCAATAGCTCAAACACTGTTATCAATTAATGACATGATAGTACCCATTTATCAATAAAACGGCAACGGGCACTGACAGGAAAATAGGCAGTAAAACATTGGTTCGAGACAATAGAGCAGTCTTTAATACATACACCTCTGCTTTCAACTTTTATGGCGTGCTCACACACACACAACAGCATGCACACTACACAACGACACTAAATGACAGTGGGCTTCACATTGTCCTCTATGTTATATTTGCTGCAGACTTCTACCATAAACTTTTAGTCAGATATAAGCCGAGATATAGATATTAATATCATGGAGGGCCGCAGCAGTTGCTCTGAGCATCTAATATTTCCGAGGCTGGGTTTTCATTGGAGTTAGTTGAAAGCCCGGTGCTCCTCATACAGACGCTAAAGGGTGTCTTGAGCGTCGGTATCAGTCGGTATCAGTCGCCGAGGGCTGTGACAAAGCTTTGGTATTTGATGACTGAGGAATTAGACCGGACTGTTTGTTCTGTGGTGGCTGCAGCACCTTGTCTAATGATGCGTTTCAAATGTATCAGTGATGCTCCAGTAAAACACAATCAAGATTCTGAGAACAGAATAAAAACACTGGGCTGTAGTACAGCTGTATCACAGGATTACCATCGCAGGTCAGGAGGGATCTTCTGCCGACGGTCAAATTACTATACCTTTTATTATTTATTCATCAATCAACTGTCTGGTGCAAAAGCATTTTTACGTTGATTCAGAAACAAATGGAGCTGCAGACATCAGTGAAGAACACTAGTTTCTATTTTACTGTGTGAAGAGTCGCTTCTCAAACTCTTGGCCTAGACGTGTGAAGATTCTTCTGAATTCATCACTTGGCTTTGGATTTGTTTAAATATTTAGTTTCTACATTTAATGTATTGAAGTAGTAAAAGTAGCACTGCGGCTGCTTAGTTGCTGAGATTGATACCACTTTTATATCTTTGCAAATATACATGAACCAACAGCCTAGGGAGCGGTTAGCTTGGTTTAGCTTAGCATTCAGACTGGAAACAGCTAGCCTACCTCCGTGCAAAGGTTAAAGAGTCCACTCAAACAGCAC
The DNA here is from genome assembly GCA_038501785.1 of Myoxocephalus aenaeus. Lineage (NCBI taxonomy): Eukaryota > Metazoa > Chordata > Actinopteri > Perciformes > Cottidae > Myoxocephalus > Myoxocephalus aenaeus. The sequence continues at coordinate 5,199,188 of JBAMJR010000006.1, read as the reverse complement.
CTCTAAAGCTCACAAACAAATTGTTTAAATTGTTTAAAACAGTTGTTGTGCCTGGCTATGTCTTGGCTGGCAGCAGTGTCTTCGAAGAGTTTGGCCTACCAACCAGCATGTACCCCAGGAACTATCAAACTATTCCGATAACATTGTTTACCCTACATGTTGGAGGGTAAACAACCCACTCACACTGCTTGTACTGGTTTTAACCAAGCTGCAACCTCAGGAGGTGTCAAGACTTTACAGCCTGGTAGAACAAAAGTTATCATATCTTAAAGTTATCTATAATTGAGTGACAGGTGGATGTCAGGTCACTCGCTGCTAGTTTTATCCTCTGCATCCTGTGGGTGATGTCACAGAGACTACACCCATATTGTATACAGCCTATGGTTTTAACAATCCTGCAAAAAGGATAATTTTGTTGTGACTGACTGGGTTACTAAAACATCCAAGACCTCATTATGTGTTTAGATTGAAGCTCTCTGCAGGGAAGATGAGTGACAAAAATGAAGTTATATGTTGCTCACCATCTGCATGCTTACACATTTATGTCTAGCTGCTTAACACCATGTCATATCACACAGGAAGCACAGAGAAATATCTGTCAAATACGTGGACAGGCTGGAGGGCAAATCCACTCCTTGCTGGAAAAGCTCCACACACATCCAAAAACCCAACCCATCCCACTTACAAGCATGAGTCCTCCTCGGTCAAACTACCTCCCACTGAGAATACTGTTTGCCTCCAGCAAGGTTTAGACAAAGTGCCGTGATGCAAGCTCTCCGATTTCACTTTCAGTGTTGATGTGTCTATACACCACCGAGCATCAACACGCTCTGACTAGTTTCGACTGCTCACTTACTGAGCGGACTAGCACGCCACCCTTAAAAAAAGTTTTAAATGTCTGATTAACCAAGTTTGCAGTAGTTCATTTATATACAACTGAAGACACTCACAGACTAGGATGCCATGATCGAATTGACCAGATTAAATTACAGCATGCCTGCCTGCCTCATGTCAAAATCAGATTTCATCAAATCTATTCAATTAACATAAAAGCGTTAAACACAGACATACAACGCTGTCCATATTTTGCCCTCAGTAGGATATCCAACAACACAAAAGATAAAAGTGATGGAAGTCCCAGTTCAAGCTAAACTGCTCAGTCCTAACCAAGCTGTGTGAACCCGCTCAGGGCTGGTTGCATGTGTGAATTTATGTTCCTATAAAAATAACGCAAACACGCTGAAAATTAGCAGGCATAATGTTAACCATACATCACTATCACAGTTAGCTTGTTAGAATGCTAACATTTTCCAATTACCACTAAACCCAAAGAACGTATTGGACAACAACAGAAAATGACCAGATAATGGCATTATATTAAATATCAGGTGATCGCCTAATTCAATAAGATTCACCCACGCCACTAGCATGGCTAAAACAATAATATAATACAGTTCTGTAGGCCATGGCTGTGGTACCACCTCTGATCAATTAGCAAGTAAATCAATTGTAAATCAGATTACCCAGCTGTCTATTCCTAAAGGAAGATAACTTGGGGATCAAGTATTTATAAGCAATGACCACAGTTACTCACACCCACACAAGACCTGATATTCATACTGGAAATGGAAAAAATAACTGGAACAAATGGACAAATTACACAGTCCAATACAGCCAAAGTGAATTTACGCTGTTGATGTTTGTGGTGTCGTTATAGTAGATATATGGTGCTGTAAGGTTATTATTTATTTTTGAATGATTTTGTCCACAAGCTACAGAATATTCAGCGCAAGAATTAGAGAGAACATAATAGAAGGGTCGGTTTTAATGGACTGCTTCCCTTAACCAAGAGCTTGGACAAGACTGGGGTGTTTGAACAAACCATGGAAACTATAACAATGAACGGGGCATTCTGTCAAAGTGTGTTTGTGTTTTCTTAAAACAAACAAGCGGGATTTCAGAATATAGCATGTGTATCTATATGCGTGTGCAGAAGTAGAGCAGAGGGCACTGTACAGATCTCATTCAACCACCCTCTCTTGGCATCAGTTCTTCTTTTGTTGTGGTTCTTGTCAGAAAATAAATATCCATATTCCATCTCTTCAGTGGGCCCTAAACCACTGGTCCTCTTTGGACAGACAGACTTTGATCTATCATCCAAGACCCAACAAGCATTGACAGAGACTGCTGACTGGCAATGTCACTGAAGTCACACTAAAACCAGAGAAATTGCAAAATAAAACTGAGATACAAACAAACTAAATATGTCAATCTGTCCTTGGAGCTGGGCCTGTAGTGCAACCCAGACTGTCTGAGGTTGATCTCATACAGGTTTGCTTCCAGGAAGGGTGGAGCGCAACATCTTCCAAGTAGCCACAACAAAATTGCTATGGACGGGTGACAGCAAGTAGCATTGCCCCTAAATTCACCATTAAATATAAGGCCCAGATTACTTCACTGCTTTTTTAGTGCTTGAGTAATTACTGTATATTCAAGGTCAGGACTATTTGGCTTAAGACCTGTGATTAGTGTTGTTCACAGGAAGCTTGTTGCAAACTCACTGACAGCGAGGATCAGCCCCGCTGAAGTGTGTGCAAGTAACGCAGTTAGTTTGGTTTCAGAAGTAGAGGGAACTTATCTTATTTGTTATGGTCATATCAATCTGGAATATAATAAAGTATGCTAAAGTTGAATTCCTGTGTGTGCATAAAAATAACAAAGATGAATTTTATACCACGTCCTCTCGTTCCTCATTTGGATTATAGTGGGTTGGTTAGACGACACAGTTTTAAGGGGATTTCAACCCATCACAGGCAGAAAAAAGAAAAGAAAAAAAAAGGTTTTACAAAGTCCAAATTTTACATAGAAAGTTTCTTTTTTCTTTTTTTTAGATAAGCACTCTTATTCAAGCAGCCTTAATTAATCTGGGCCACGGCCAACAATTCTATTTTGGGATATTACCATAGTTTAGTTTCCACTTTGAGCCAAGCAGAGCGACCTTGGACCAATGCATTATTCATGTACTGTAATTCCATTTCCATCAAGACAACATTTGTGTAATTTTCTGAGAAATTAATTTCCAACGGAGATGGGTTATCTGCAGGAGTGTGGCTTAAATAAATTGAACAGTGCTTTTCATTTCAAGCTCTAGAGGTTGTGGCCCTGACAAGTCCCACTTGGTCCTTCTGAGTTAGAACGGCTGTGGAGAAGGCCGGCCGAGCCTCTCCCTGTTCTGTGCTCTGGTATCAAGCGCGGCAAAGGCGGCACGAATGCTTGTCATAAATGCAAATGAGTAGGCAGAGGTTAATGACTCAGCTGCCTGTTGGCCTGGTTGGCTGACTAGCGTAGTGAGTTGGCTGGCTCACCCATTTCTCCTGCACCTTTGTGGAAGCAGGTCGAGGGCATTGTCTTTGGACAAAGAGGCCATGCACGACCCACAACAAAAACTGACATCAGCGCATAGGAAAAAACAAAAACACTGCAGGGGAGCGAGGGAGGAGGGGAGGAGGGCTCCCATGCCATTTCACTCAGAAGTGCAAGGAAGCTGATATTCAGCTCAGCTAAGCCGAAGCATTGTGGGAACAAACCGAGTGACATGGGAGACGTTACAGCTGAAGCTCTTTCTAAATATTCCTGTTCTCTCAGTACACCAGTGAAGTGATTATCTGAAATGTTCCATACTGAATATTGTAAGTTGATCAATGACCATGCTTCTCTGAAAAAAAACTTTAAATAAGGAGATTAGAAAACTGACTGAAATGGACGTAGTTTGCAACTTCTACCAAATTATAACATTTCTCTTAATGGAGTCCATACAGTATTTGGCTTTCCTTTAATAAAAGCTCAAATTATGCTCACCGATGATTGAGGAGCTTCAAATTCCACCTGCTTGTTTTTTTCTCTCTAAAGCAACACATTAGGTTTAAGTGCTGCATATCCAGAGAGCAATTATTAAATACATGACACAAAATATGCAAAACTGCAGAAGAGAATACTATAAAACCACAAACTAAACGTCCAGCTCAATTATCAGTGGTAGCCACTGAATGTTAAGTGTCCTCGTAGGGTTCACTCCTCTGGATGAGGAGAGGCCTGCAGAATATGTTTTAATAAGGGGAATAGTTTTTCAGCAACGCTACAAGTCCTCAGACTTGATCAGAGGAGGAGAGAGGCAAAGGCGGAAGAAGAAGGCAGAGGCAGGGAGGCCGAGAAGAGAATGAAAGAGAAGATGGAGAGGTGATCAGCAACGAGACAGCAACACAGACCCAAAGTTAGAGACAGACAGAGATAGACTGAGACGGAAAGACACGGAAATGGAGGTACGGACCGATAATGGGACGTAGATCCACCCCACCCTGATTCCAGGGAAAGCAGGTTAACACAAGCAAGCAGCCGAGTTAAAAAAGCAGCGCTGATGGCTGTTGAGTGCGGTTGGTCTTATTTGCCTGTGTATCTTGCTGCTGCAAGCTTGCACGGCACAAAGACGCCCATTGTCTCACTGGGCAGAAAACAGGACCGGGGCTTATGGCTCAACATAACGTTGCACTTCACCGATGTTTAACGCGACTCTAATCGAACAAATCATTTGTCCACAGGGCACCTTTTTCCCAGCAGGACAGAAAGAGCGGGAGCAGAGCGGCTGACACACAAACACAAGAGCAGCTGGTAGTCTGATGGAACTTACTCTCTTCTTCATTGGCATGGACAAACGACGCGGCTCTTGACAGGACATCCAGTGGTGTCTCCATGCTTGGATGCCTGTGGGACAGAGGGGAGGGCACTGTGCTGAGCATGAGAGCAGCTTTTCATACAACAACTAAGTTAATGTTTGATAGATGCCAAGACATTCAGAGCTCCAAAGCTCGGTCACCACAATCACAGAGGAAATCACTATTATTCCTTTAATATAAAGCAGTAACATTTGAAAACTGCTAACACCAGAGCTCGACCAAAGACTTTTATCAATAGCGTAGTTATATAGTAGTAGTTTTGTTACGAAACCATCTAAACTACATATGCCAAACTTCTTGGTGCATCAGAGTTCAATGTTGTCTTCTTAACGCAAGATGCTAAAAATGTACTGTGTGTATAAGAATACAGTCTTCTTTGATTTAGATGTACAAATATCAGACATACCATTAGGGCCAGAAATAACAAGTTTGTATTACATATTATTTTAATTAAGCATTTGGTTTATAAAATCTCAGAAAACAGTGAAAACTGCAAGCAGCACATACGGTCAATTGATTAATCGATGAATTGATCAATCATTGCCGTTGAACTTTAGATAATATAATAAGAGTTTAGAAGGGGCCATTCTGCACGAGTACTTTTTATACCATATTGCACTTTGCCAATAATACGTCTGCACTTTTAAAGTTTGAATGCAGGACTTTTATTATTAGTAGTAGTATTTCTAACGTGTATTGTTGTTCTTTAAAAATAGTGAATACTTCTTCACTGTTACTGTCCTCCAGTTTGCTGTTCTAATTATGACCTTCCTGTGATATTTTGACTACAAAGCACTTTGTACTTTTAGCATTGTAGGGGGTTTGTGTCCTCCAGTATTGAGCCTTCAGTGGGGCTTTGCTATGAGAGGTATTTGTGGAGGAAAAAAAGAGAAGAAAAACTCTCCATCGCGCTTCTCTTCCCTCTTTCTACATTCCTAAGATACCGTTCCCTCGTTTTTCCTCATTTTCTCGAGGAAAACAGAGCTTTAGAGAAGATTATGAATAAATAAAAACACTTCCTGCATCTTCAGGCCAAACCGCAAAACAGATAAAAACACATCAGGTTTGTTGTCGCTCGTCACAACACAACTACGTGGTGGTGCGCGTGAAGAACAGCGACACACGTAAGACCAACTCGGGCCAAAATGAAACCGATTAGTATTATTATTAGCAGTAGTAGTAATTGTAGTAGTATAGCAAGTGCGTCCACTTTTATTCTCACCAGTGGTGTATTTATATCAGCGTGACTCAGTGCTTCCTCGTCTGCCCTTTAAAAAGATATCCTGGCAAAATGCGAAAGAAGTGCACTATTGCTACTTGATGCAGTGATTCTGTCTCTCTTCTTCTCAACACACTCGCAGCACAACAGACACACAACTCAAGTGTCCCCAGACGAGCAGCACAGCGTGCGGCCAGAGGGGGTTTCTTGAGGTGAGAAAGTTTGGGAAGTGCCGCTTCACGTCGTGAATGAAATTGCAGTCTTCATATAACGAAGCGCATATTTATTCCAGTGCTCCTGTGTGCGCGTGTGTGTGTGTGTGTGTATGTATGTTTACATCGCTGCATTGGTTTACATGCCGGATAATTTCTCAGAAGACAAAAAAAAAAGAAAAAGAGCGCACTCTCATCCAACAAACGCGAAACAATGTCAGTCAGACACAACTTTCGCGTTTAGCAGCACATACCTCCTTCAAGCGCCACCTTGGTGTCCTCCAGTATGATTCATATCCACTGAAAACAACAATAAACCAGATGTATAGGCTGTATTCCACAGAGACACCGCACAGGAGCCGCGGTTAAACGGTGCCCTATGCGAGGGAAGACAATAGTAGCAGAGCTGTCGGGACAAACTTGGTTGTAGGCAAAACGAGGAAGAGGAGGAGGAGGGAGGGAGAAGGAGGAGGGAAGGAGAAGGGGGAGGGAGGAGGGCAGGAATGCCTGGAATGATGGAATTCAGTTCCTAGCAGGTGGTGAAAGTGAAGCGCGCTGATTGGTGGAGCACTGAAGCGATGATATCAGCATATATTATGATAATGCCGCCATTGCATCACATCCTCTGAAATTGATGCTGCTGTCACTGGGTTTACTACTCTGAGCTGGTGAAACATTTAGTAGGTGATTAAGGAGAGCGCCTGCGCTCAACAGCTACTTTATAAAGGGCCCTAGTGCAAGCCAGTTAACCCAACGTGATGTGTAATGTTTATGTGTAACCTCATGAGTTGTTAAACCTATTAAAAGTCCATATTAAATATATTGTATAAAAAGGTTTATATTACGCCAGTCCCATACTTTGCACTTATAAGCAGCATATAAAAGTAATAAAATACATGCAGCTAAACAGTCATTTCTAAGGGCCCTGTGTTTATTACATTACACAATAGTGTGGTATAAATGTACAGTACTTCTTTCTCCACTAAGGAAAGTACTCATAATGCAGGCAGATTGACTGGATTTGTTAAGGATGCATCAGTGAATGCAGCGTTGCAAGTTGTAGCTGGTGTCAGTGAAGCTCCTTTTTGCTACTTTATACTATTGGGTAGTGTAATCTGCAAAATGATCGTTTGTGAGTCTCCGTTAAAATGATTCATGAGTGAACTGAAGTCATCGTCAAGTGTGACTCATGACGTAGTGGCGAACAAAAACAAGTGACAGTACAAGGAAGTAACTGGAAATGTCACTACTGACTGCATTGATGGACCAGCGAAGGACCAGTATATCTTTATGACAGCACTGACTGTCATAAAGATAAGTAGATAAGTGATAAGATTAACCTTCTTTTTTAACAGACACATTCTACATATATTTAGACCCCTCCTGTACTGAGCTAATCGCAGTACCAGGATTACAAAACTGGAATCACATTAGTAATATAATTTATATTTATATATATATATATATATACACAGTATATCTCGTCAACAATATTGACAGTGAAATAAATGCTTATGAACATCACAATTTACTGTTTATATAAAGTAATACAAATATAAGAATACATTACTTATAGTCAAGTCTGCTTATTAATCCTCATGGGTAGTATAAACGAGAGAAAATCTAATATCTGTTTTGTAATAATATTTGTTCTTACATTTTGCTAGATCATTTTGTAAAAAAAACGGAGGCGTTTAACCAGTTGAATTAATGAGTTATGACTCATTAATTCAACCGGTTAAGTTAGTAAAGCCTGGCAACCCTAATTAAATGGCCCGATAGTGAAAACTGAAAAAAGGCACAGTCTCCTCTTGTATTATGACAATCCGCAAAGAAAATATTTTAGTAATATGACTTCAACGATACAAAAATAATAATCATGCAACTGAAAACAAAGTAATCGTGGATACTGTTGTATTAAATTGTTTATCAACCCTTAATCTTGTAACTACATGACATTACAGCAAGTATCAAAGACCTCCAGTTGTCATTATGACCTGGTTACAGCAATTAAGTGGCAGACAGGTAAACTGTTTATAATGAACCACATTTGTATCATAAAATAAATGAACACTGACATAATTATAGTACAAACATCCAAACTGCTGGTAAAGTGTGAAGAGAAGAAAGATTGGAGAACTTTGGAAAGTCAAGAGGGGGATAAGAAGGGAGTGTGTAACGCATAACACCAGTCCACATCTGGGAGTTCAATAAAGACAGAAATACCACAGAAATATCATCGTCAATCGCTTATCTGCTCGTCATTTGACGATGCACACTCGCTGTCAAAAGATGACTGAAGACACCAAGGTCTTTTCTTGATATACGTGCGGTACTTGCTGCATGCTGTGCTCACACCGATTCAGTGCTGTGGCTCTAGAGAGAGCCAGTTCCCCGGCCAGTCACTGTAGTCATTATCCAGAAAGGTTCTATAGTACCATTAAATGTCAGCCATAATTCAGTCAGGCTCGTGAAATGTCAACCCCCTTTGACAACTTTTATGAATTGCATGATAAAGGGCAGTTGTACAGACGGTTCTACACTAATCAAACACAGACTTACGCCTGCTCAGTGATCCCTTTCCTTAAAGGCTTTGCAGTGATATGACCAGGAGGGAAGTGTGTGATACTTCAAGCCATAGTCTGTCGTGGGGAAAAAAAATAATCAAAGGATGGATGTTGGTTTTCTGGCTGACAGTTTATAGAGAAAGACGCATGCCTAGTAAACAGACGGGATCAGGACATCTGTGAGACAGACGGCTTCCTCCTCCAACCCTTCCACATCTTCATCAGTTTCTTGGAGCTGTACGAGACCGACTTCCACAAGCCTGGGGAGGACAAACAGTCAACTGAATATGAACCACATGTGAAGAACATTATGTCTACACTCAAACAGTTATTAATACACAGTGGAAGGTTTAAGAACACACTTTATGTCTAGTTTATCCAAAAATAAACATTTAAAGGCCATGAGATTAATTTAACTGGCTGTTTTCTTGAGTGAGATGAGAAGAATGATACCACTATC
>JBAMJR010000006.1:4827500-5185000 GCA_038501785.1 Myoxocephalus aenaeus | reverse complement strand
AGACACTTTGGGCCCGTTAGCCTGATTTAATTTAGTCTAAAGATACTTGACAACAATGTCAATGTGCCGATGTAGTTAGAGTCAGTTATTTGAAAGTATGTCACGAGCAGAGTTTGTTAACTGACAGGTTCACTTACCTCCATTTGACCTTGGTTGGTCCCGTGTTGTTTAAAAACGCCAGATCCATAGGCAAAAGCTAAACTGATGTCCTGAGGAAATTGTGATAAAATCCGTCTGTAGACCACGCCGGTGTTGTGTAAAGTTGGAAGAGTCATTTTGAAACAAGTTAGCTAGGATAGCTTTCCAAGCAACAACACGAGCTGGTTTATGAGCAAAATATCCGAATAAACAATGTGTTAAGTGACGTTTCTGCCACATTACATGAAAGATACATTTCCGTCTGAGAGGCTCTGCGCCACTAAAACCGACAACCGCCTCTGAAAAGCACTCAAATTGAGAGTTTTCTTCGTTTAAATGCGTCCACTAGGTCAGTTTGGATCGCTGTGCACTTGACAGTCGACTGAAATGTGCGTCACGGAGTGCGCTGCGCCCGGAGGCTCATGGGAAATGGCGTCAGAAATCGAAGGTAAGAATACTGAGCCGTTACAGCCAAAATAACGACTATTGTGCGAGTCATTTTTGCACGTAGCTTCGTCTATGATTTCGTATAGTCGTGGAATGTAAACTGGGCAACATATGGTAGTATTTTTGTTATTAAATTTAGTCATTTTAGCAGCTCTAAATTTAGCCAGCAGAGGGTGTTTTTCGACCAAGTTTAACTAAAGCGTCAATAAGCTCAAGATGATTTGGGACAGTGTAAAGGGAAATTATATATTTAAATAAATAATTGAAAGCCCTGTAATTTTTCTTTCTAAAGTTAGTTATAATGTTAAATAACCGCTAATCGGAAGTTCTTTGTTTTGGATTTGAGAATCCTGACATGATAATAGTGATTGCTCCCGATATGATCCAGACTTTTATATTTGGCAGTGGAGTTTGGGGCTTGAACTCTTCAAGATAATAAATACAAACAGAGAAAACAAATGACAAATACCGCATTTAAACCTCCTTGAAAATAAAAAATACCAAGCCTATCTGTGGAACGTAGCCTTAATCTTGACTGTGATATTCATGTGAAAATACCGCAGCAGTCAAGTCCATAAAGCGTCTGAGGCCAGGCCCGGGGTGGAGAATCGGGAGAGTTCCCGGTGGGCCGCTTCACTTCTGGGCCGGTCGAGAATTTTATTTGTTGACATTTGTCACGTTAGTCCATCTTCTCTTAAAGTGGGCTACACACGTTCCGCATTCTGACACCGCAGCCTCTGCATGGGTTGTACCATGCGAGGAAGTTCACCCCTCCCAAATAGAGTTGGTTCGGTCCATTATGGAACCAACCAACTCTATTTGGGAGGGGAGAACTTCCTCGCATGGTACAACCGGTGTACCATGCAAGGAAGTTCTCCCCTCCCAAATAGAGTTGGTTCGGTCCATAGCCAATCTTTCCAAAAAGTTTTCTCAGATAGGCTACGATAGCTGGGCCGGCCCGACCGCAACGATACGCGTCAGGGAGGATGGACGGGAGGAAGAGGGCAGGAGGGGCTGAAAAAGCCAGGTTGAAAAAAAGAAAGGCATTGGAGGAGGATGCTGCCAAATGTGCCAAGCTTACCGATTTATTTTCAAGAGGACAAACACAAGTGGCAACTGGTAAAGAGAGACAAAGGCCTAATGATTAGCAACGTAACTATTCGGCTAACGTTGTAGCCTTGATTCATATCGTTGTAGCGTTGTCAACCTATTCCCAAGCAAAATATTAAATTGAATTAAAATATTAGCCTTTTTATATCACCCAAAATATGGCCATCCATAGACTTTGCAAATATTATGCAAATATTGATATATAATATTGATATTGATATTGAAGTATGCAGTAATATGTTCTTTGTAGCTTCGGGGCAGCAGATAAGACAGTCTCCTGCTGAAAATGATGAGCCCGACATTTGCAATGAGGAGGCCATGACTACAGGGACAGGTAGAGAGGATAACAGAGGAAACAATATGAATTAAAGTTATATATTGTAAGAAAGAGCAGTATATGACAGTACTTGATGAACCAATATGCATTGTTTGCTCAGAAGTGGGTGTAGTAAAGGAGTAAATCACCACTATATAATACTCATGCAGAAAAATGCGTTGGAATGCTAAAGAAAAACTTGGAGGCGTTCATGTTAATGTGCACAGAGAAGGAAATCCTCATGTCTATAAGCAACAACACAGTTATAGATACAGTGGCTGAAACCAGTGCACTGCTTAGGTGGTTACTGATGCTGTAGATGCTGTTGGTGCTATTCACAAGGTAACTGTATACTGTACTGTGAGTTGAACTGTAAACATTAGTTCAATATGCCTCTTTGTTGAAGAGTGGGATACGTTTCAAATGTGGAATAGTGGAATATTTTTTATTAACTTCTCATCTTTAGTGGATTATTATTGTTGTATTTAACCTTTACATTATTTGTTGGACCATGGTATTAATTAAAAAAAAAACTACAGGATAGTAAGAGCTGAACTGTTGCTTCATTTATCCAATTTCCACTACCATAGAAAAAGTGGGCCGGTCTTGAGCCTGAAATTCCCGGGCTGAAAAGTGGCCCCACTCCGGCCCTGTCTGAGGCCATCATCATTCTTCTCCCCTGCGTCTGTCGCTAGTTTTATGGGCACAAAGCTCACATCTATTGGAATGAATGAATATTGAATTTAGAGCCATGACGATCAGCAATATGTCTGGAGCTCATTATGGGATTGTCAAGAGTTGGACAAATATTATCTTCTTAGTAATTTATGCAAACCATCTTTGCAGCCAAATGAATATTGATAAGGTCTCCTAATTCTGACTCAACGAAACCGTATTAGTGTGCATGTCGCCTCGCAACCTCACTTATTCTGTGAAAGTGCCTTAATTCAGGGAAAGTGATGCACCGATTAAAACAAAATGAATTATATACTACATCAAGTTCCTGTTGAATTAATTCTTGACCTCATAGAGAAGTAATTTCGTCCATATAGTTTCCCTGCTATAGCCTCCAGCTATTTCTTCCTGTGTTTTATAACCATGTGGCTTCATTACCTTCTGCTATAATAATATATTATTTTATATAGCTTTTCAAAATACTCAAAGACACTTTACAAACATTAAAATCATCATAAAAGGGCTATACAATAAAAACATAGAACACACATATTAAAAGCAGTTCTGAAAAGGTGGGTTTTGATTTGAGATTTGAATAAAGAAAGGTCAGTGGAGTCTCGGATGAGTTTGGGGAGAAAGTTCCAGAGGGAGGGGGCAGCTATGGAGAAGTTAAAGTTTAAGAGCAGATTCACGTTTACGGTAACCTGAATTGGCTGATTAAGGCATAATGAATAATAAACACAACGCGGACATATCACGTTATTAAATTGATATGGTGAATGTGTCAGCAGTTATCACTTATTTGGAGATGTGTTTCTGGCCACTCTGCACTGTAAGTCCAATATTCACTCTCCTATTAGCGCTAGTTTGCTCGCCTATACTCTGTAGTAACTACGTTTAGCATCCATAGTGGCTAATTTGTGTGTCTGCCATTTGGTGCTGCCATATAAACAAGGTTGATAAGTCAAGTGAGAGACAACCAAAACTCTAAAGTTGCAGGCCATAAAACCAAAACAACGAGCTAAAAAGAGCAAAATCTTCTGCAGACGTGAGGAGAACCGCAGAGTTGGGTGATGATCATCAATGAGCAACACTTGTCACATGACACTCTAGTGCAGTTTTAAACCTGCAAAAATAGTTTTGCCTACGTGGGGTGAAAACAACTTCATTATTATCATCACCGTTTATGCTGATATGATATGAGGATGTCAGCAAACAGTGCTTATTTACACATACAGCAGATACAGAGTAACATTAGCATTCATTTTGGGTCACGTTCAATATTCACCCTTCTTTTTAGCTCTGTTTTCACTCTTTCCTGGTGCTGAGAAAAACTATCTGGCCCTTTAGCTACTAAATGCTCCACTTTGTTCACCAGCTAGTTGCTGTAAATCTGGCTGTTTGCTGCTGAGCAGGTGGTGCACAGTGTTCTTAAGGACTTTTTCACTGAAAAATGTAGCCTGACTAAAACAGTGCTATGAGGGTGGTAAGTGTGAACCAAAATAGTTGTAACAAAAGAGTGGAAAGTTGCTATAAAGACAAGGGGAGCTGCAGATTTGTGTGATAATTGGCTGTAGGTCCATCAGTACAAGCGAACCCTTTCACATTGTCTTCACATACGTATGTATATGATAGTATAGTCAACAGTATTTGGGAAATAAATAACTAAGAATCTCTTTGAATTTTAGGCAGGGCATGAGGCATTAAATGAAGAATAATCATTAATATTTTCATTGATGTCTGAGCTTTTTTAGTCTTTAAAGCAGAATTCACCTCTCGTCTACTTTTGCAAAGCTTGATAAGCAACAAACAGCAAACTGGTTGCAAGCAAGATAGATGGATAGATAGAGATAGATAGATGTATACTTTATTCATCCCCAAGGGGAAATTAATTTGTCACAGTAGCAAGCAAAGTTACATAGAACAAATATCAGGAATGAAAAATACTCAATATATACAACAAAACTCAATATATACAACAAAACAGCAGAGTGTATTCATTTATACAATTAAACAATAAAGAAAGTATATGTAGTGTATATGAACTGTATGAAGTGTTTATAAGTATGTACAGTGACTAACAAACAACAAAAGTGGTGCAAGGGCTATTGATGTTGATGTTGAATGTTGAATCAATTGATGGAGGATCTGGCCAGAGGTGATATATTATGAAGTCTTATAGCAGTGGGCAGGAATGTTCTCCTGTATCGGTCCTTGTGACAGCGGAGCTGGACGAGTCTGTTGGAGGAAGTGCTCCGCTGTCCCTGCAGGAGGCGGTGGAGAGGGTGGTCCGGGTTATCCAATATGGACAATAATTCCTTCAGTGTCCTCCTGTCCACACCTGTTCCGGACAGTCCTGTTTGCAGCCAATGATGGAGCCGGCCTTCTTCACCAGTTTTCTGAGTCTGTTGGTGTCACCGGCTCCAATGCTGCTCCACCAGCAGACTATGGCGAAGTACAGAGCACTGGCCACAACAGACTGGTAGAACATTTCCAACATCTTGCTGCATACAAGTAGACTGGAACAAAGGCTCGTAAATATATAGAGTTTACCACCACGCTGAGAACCCTTCCATCACACCTCAATCTTTTCCCACAGAGTTTGTGTGGGCCAGTGTGAAAATGAAAGAGAAGGTTGTCTTTGTAACTTTTTGTTTTGGAACCATTAATTAAACTGAATCAATATGTGTGGTAATTGCACATTGATTTTCTAATTTGAAATTATTTGGCCAATGTTTGTCTACCGAGGATTAGTCTGGAAGGCGCACATGATTTACAGCTCACAATACCTCTCCTTGAGTTTGAGTGGCCGCATCAGGAACAGTTCATTTCAATGTCAGCAGCTGTAATGGCTTGGCAAAGACTCAGACTGCAGTGTAATGCTGCTGGTAATGCATAAACATCAGTCAATCACTTAGTCCACCGGCATTTCAGCAGGAATATTATAATAAAACAACAAGGAGAAGAATACAGATTATGGTGAATAGTGAAAATGCTCGGAGGCAATTTAAAACTCACCTGATAATTCAACAGCTTTTATACATTCACGTACACAGATACAAACATGCACAACCACATGCACTAAATAGGGGAATCTTTTCAGCTTTTGCACGCCTGTTGCCATAGAGATTGCCATTGCTGTCCATGCCGAGTGATGGAACATCAAAAGGAAATACACCATTAACCACACACACACACACACACACACACTTCTGTACACACACAGCTGCTCAAAACCCCCACAAGAAGAGACAAACAGAAGCAGCCACTTTAATCGTACTCTACTGAAGGGTTACGGCGTCACCGAGCAGGAAGTAAGCCAGTAATATTCAGAATATGGGAGTCAGAAGCAGAGCTAAAATGCACATTTGAGGTAAGATGAGGCACTGGCTAGTACCTTGGGTGAAAATGGTAATATTAAAAGTACACTACGATATCTTCAACTCACCACTGAGAACTGAAGAGCGTATTTGTAAATGTATTATTTATTTATTTTGCGGGTCACAGCTGCATGATTGGTGCTGTTTCTGGAGTACTTAACATATTTGCTTTTCAAAATGTTCGAAATCCACCTGGCTCCTGTTAATTATTAATGAATGAACTTTGAGACGGATTAAAGCCATCTTCTTGTCTTTTATTCTCGTCTTCCGTTATGTTAAATAGTACGGACCACTGCGGTGTCACATGTGTAAATTGTGGCCACATAATTTTGGGCATGTTGTCGATCCAACAAACCCATTGCAATATGCTGTTGTATTTAAGCTCTGCTTCAACTGTTGCTGCACCGCAAACCTGAACGCTCTGCTGTAACTGCTGCTGCCATTACTGCTGTTCATGAGCCCCACCTCCAGCCCAGCATCCACCCGTATCTCTGCTCTCCTGGGGGGGAGCTATTATCGCCACTCCCAAATCCCTGCTGTGCTGAGCTTTGTTTATCATTGAGCGGCGATGAAAGAGCCTAAACACCAAATATCAGCTGCAGGTATTCTGCATTCATACAATAGTTCACTACAAGTTAGTTGGGTGACTGCAAGGTTTATGCATAGAGGTATTACTAAATCTTTTCTTCTACCGCTCCATTCTTCTGGTATGAACTGCTCGTCAGTATGCAGGTTTTTCATTCTTGTCGTACTTTTATTGTTGTGCATTCCAAGCCAACTTCTGTTCTACTTGTTGCCATGGCAGTTTTGAATCTAAAATTCTGTGCCTAAAAATGAACTGTATAGCTCGGCCTAACTAAAAGAAATGAGCATCAGTCTCTTCAGCGTTGCAAGACACTCTGCAGAGAGTGCATTTTGCTGTGTGTGTGTGTGTGTGTGTGTGTGTGTGTGTGTGTGTGTGTGTGTGTGTGTGTGTGTGTGTGTGTGTGTGTGTGTGTGTGTGCGTGTGTGCGTGCGTGTGCGTGCGTGTACGTGCGTGTAAATGGGCATGTATGTCTAGTGCACACACGCCTGGTCAAATGGTGTTTTGGGGGATATGCTGGAAATATATCTGAGTAGTGTGTGGGTGTTTTAATTTTGGAGCTCCATCTATCATTTATCCACACACAGCACTGTTTAAGTTCATTCAGAGAGCTAGATTTTAAAATAGCTGAATATACATTATTCCCTTAAGTAGCTTCTTCTGGCGTAGCGTCTTTTTTCTTTTTTTTCATCTGAGTCATAGCATCAAGACTCATTTCTAATGCAAGAGGCACAGTGGGGTGACCTCTGTGAGGGTCTAGGACTGCAGACCTAAAACGGGACTAGACTGTAATTTGATATCATTGTATAACCCTGTTGTTTCCTGGGTTGAGCAGCCTGTGTTTTCATGTATTCACTTATATGCTTCAGTAGAAACTCCCCATAACATCTAGTCATTAATAAGTTATTCATCAATTCACTAAAATTTGGATTGAGTTGAAATTGAATTGAATAATTCATCAAAATAGTCAAATTCGCAATTATGTGCATGCCCTGCTGAGGTTGTATTACACCATGTCAGCAGCACCTACCATCAATGCCAGATGTGCGCAGAGCTGTTCAGAATTTTCATGGATTATCTAAATTGAGCCAGTGAAGCCACAGGAGGTTTGACCCTGGCATACTTACCCACAGACACTCGGATATCTGCAGTTAATCCCCCCAAAGCAGCATTTAATCAGGCACACGGACACAAACACATACACACACCAACAGTAAAAGTTATGAAACGTGTAAATATCCTTCCTAACATAGAGTTTTATGTTCTAATATTCTCGGCCCATCTGCTGATGAAGAAGGCTCACATTTGTATTTGTATTCCTACAAATTCCTATATGATATATTCCTATATGATATACTCCATTAATTTGTTCAAAATAATGAATTAAATTACCGCCACTTTCACACAGTTGCAAAATGTGGACTTCTTCTTCTTCTTCTTCTTCTTCTTCTTCTTCTTCTTCTTCTTCTTCTTCTTCTTCTTCTTCTTCTTCTTCTTCTTCTGTTTGTCTTCTTCTTCTTCTGTTTGTCTTCTTCTTGTGGGGGTTTTGAGCAGCTGTACATCTACAGAAGTGTGTGTGTGTGTGTGTGTGTGTGTGTGTGTGTGTGTGTGTGTGTGTGTGTGTGTGTGTGTGTGTGTGTGTGTGTGTGTGTGTGTGTGTGTGTGTGTGTGTGTGCTGCCCTTAAAGGTGATGACACTTCAAACAGAGAGAAGCTGATTGTGTGTTTGTCTGTCAGCATCTGACATCTAGTAGTATGTGTGAGCATGGGTGTTGACAAATGAGTGATGCTCCTGGCATTGTGGATCTGCTGTTTGTATCTTATTGTGTTTCCTCCAGCAGCACGAGGCAGATCATATCACTCTACAGTAGGTATACTATACTTAATCAATAGTAGTCTGTTGGGAGCAGGCGGCAACCTCCAGGTCTGACAAGTGAAGTCATTTTGTATTCTTTCTACTGCCATTAGGGTGCGGCTCTGGTTGCAAAAATAGGTACAATTGTATAGAAGTCTATGAGATAATGACCCTACTTTTCACTTGATTATCACCTCAGTAAACATGTGAACATTAGTCTAATTTAATACAGCATGATGTTCATTTTGTAAATAGTGGTCCCAGTTAGTGGCTACCTTTTGATTGGCAGGTCACTCCTGTCGTCACTTCCGTTCTCTGGTTGCAAAAAAACAAAATGGCGATATGCGAATCCTTTCGTTGTGGAACGTACTCTAGCACATGGTTCTCTAGTACACGTTAATCTCAAAGTCAAGATGAAATAAAAAAATGCCTTTTGAACGACTTTCGATCACATCACCATATTATTCCCCTATTTAACAATAATTAATCTAGATCAAAATCCAATCATCGTTTTTTCCCTGTAAAAATATTATATGTCTTGTGTTTGTGTAAGCTAGTACCTCCGATTTCAAACAAAAATATCATGACATCGATCCATCAATCAATCTGCAACTTTTAGCGACGAGGGAGGTGTGTGTGAAGCCACAGTAGCTTTGTTCTTAGCCCACACACTTGTTTGTGGTCTAATCAATTGCAAAGGATTTGATTGAAATCATTGTACATCTCTCAAATCTTACATTTCACTGGGGGATACTCACAGTATAAAAGCTCAAGACGCTCGAACCTCAGTTCCAGCAGGACTTTAAATGTTTCCATTCTGTCGCCGATTTTAGCTCCCTTTTGCACTTTCTATCTGTAACCTCTTCTGTGACCCTGTCCCTTTAAGTGCAAAGGAATTAGATATCGTAACCGTGATGAATACCGTACTTTTTGGGTTATAAGCCGCTACTGCCTTCAGTCAGTGTCCCCGACAGCTCCCCGCTGTAGCCAGCTGGGGCTCCTGCTAGCGCTCCGTCACTTCCCTGCTAACTTCCGCTAGCTCCCTGAAAACCACCGAAGGTAGCGGGACCAGGCTCGACACCCGACTTGGGCAGAGGGGACGCGGGCAGTAGCAGCAGCAGCGGGCAGTAGCAGCAGCAGTGGCCGGTAGCAGCAGAAGTGCTAGCTAGCTAGCGCTACTAGCAGCGCTAGCTAGCAGCGCTACTAGCTTGCTACAGCGGGGACACTGATCAGCCGTAGGAGCGGCTTATAACCCGAAAAGTACGGTATATCACAGCTATGAACCAATCAGATTGCCTAATTGGAGCTACCAGTTTTAAAATGTAACAACACGTTGAAGTCAAAAGAAGTGAGGAAACATGAGGAAGGTTGGGAGCTCAGCTAACTGAGCTGATGGACTAATCATTGATGCTCTAAATGTGTCTTTGTCACTGGTTGTAAAAAGGAGAAGAAAATGAAGCACACATTTCCAATGTTAAATCTTTGACTCTGTCCCCTGCAGGATCATTTCATGCACACACATATTATATAATTGCTGTTTGGAAATGTGTTCCCTGTTGTGTATGTGTGTCATGAAACATGTAGGCCAGGATGAGCTTAGGACGTCGCTACATTTTATTACGCTGCAGCTCTGTGACTCACTCTGCTCTCTTCTGGTTGACTAAACACAGCTCCCCCCCCCCCCCCTCAATGGACTTGACTCATCGTGACCACAAATGTGCATGCCATGTTTCTTTGAACGTGTCGTTTTTTATTATGACAAGTGAAGTGGGTTCACCTTTTTTCATCAGCACATTTAGTGTCCCGTCGTGTGAATTTGGACGAACCCTAGAGGCATTTAAAAGCACAGTCAACATTTCTGTGGCAGTTGGATGTTCAGCTGTTAAACCCTAAACATGAGGGGCAAAGAGAGCGCCGGTGGCTGATGAAATCCGATGCAATATTGTGTCGTAATCTACATACCCAACACTCCTCGCCTGTGTAAAATGCCCCAAATTATGAGTCACTCAAAAACAGCTGAGGTTCAAAAGAGATACGGCCATATGAGTATACAGAGTACAGCTGAAAAGCAGCCCTTCAATGGCGTAAAGGGCAGGGAATATATTTCCATCAATTGAGATAGTATCAGTGCTAGTAAGCTGTTCGCTTCCACAAATCTCAATCATGCTTGATGCGGAATGAGCAGTTGAATCTGATAAATGTGTTGGAGAATATTTCTGAATTAGTGAGCACTTTACATCCAACAAGGCATAATTACCCATTCAAGACAAGATGGAGGAACTGTATGTCTATATTTTCTTCTACTGCAGTCTCTCTGTTCTTCTTCGTGTGGTTCAGACGTGTGTGGGATTTTCTTCCCGCTTGAATAATCTCTTTTTTTCTCTCTCTTTTGTCCTGTCATCTTCTGAATGTTTTTTCTTCTTCTTTGAATTAGAGCTTGGAGCAGCAAACAGCGCAGACGCAGTCTTCTGTATCTGCTGCTTCTGGCATTTAGGAGAAGTGCTCTTCTAATGTCCTTAAATAGTGACTGCATAATGAAGCCAGGCACAGCCAGGAGATGTTTGTTTCGGAGTAAGAAGGGAAAGAGACACGGTGTAGAAAATCAACTGTATCTACTCTGAAAGGACTCAGAGTGTATGTATGTATGTCATCCATGTTTTTTAATGTTCTGCAACTCGGAAGTCGAGTTTTTCCAAAAACTGTGATTCACCCACAGATGTATTTATGATAGAAACCTACCATTTTGGTATCCTTTGATTGTTTCTGCTTCACATTCAGATGCTAATGTGCCCTGAAGGGGACTCTTACTGCAACAGGGTCTCCTCAAGCTACCCTTGGTCAGCGTCACCATTACCTCCATGTGTCGCTTTCTTCGGCTGCAGAACAGCGCGCATTATTGAGGAGCAACACATTCCACTGGAGGGAATCATTTGAGGGATTAAATCAGTCGATAGAAACCATTGCAGTGGAATGGATCTCTGTCCTTGTCCTCTCCTTTCTCTGTTTTCCTGCTGTCCTCTATAGGCTTCTTTACTATAGTGGTTTGAATTAAAAATCATATCAGTACCGTCACATACCTGAGCCCACAATGGCATGAAAAGGGATGAGGGGAAAACAGGTTGAGAAGGAAGGTAGAAAGACGGATGGAAGGATGGCGGGAGACGGAGGTGGGGCTTGCAGAGCAGGGTGGATGGTGTTTCCATCTCTTAACCCCACCTTATGGGCGCTCGCAGGAAACCCCTTTCAGTGGCTGCACACGGCACGCAGCGCTACAAGGCTGCAGCAGCACAACACGTAGCCTATGATGTAGGAGGATGATGACAGGAGAGAGGAGGAGGCGAGGGGGGGGAGGGGGAGAAAGCCAGTGAGCGTGCCGAGTGAGAGAGTGAGTGAGCGAGCGAGAGGAAAAGGGCATAGTGAAAGGGTGAGATAAGCAGAGAGAGCAGCATCTCTTGAGCGCATTCAGCTCACAGCAGCTCAGGAGGCAGGACGACAGAGCAGAGGGGCTAGAGCACCTGCACCTCACCAAAGGGGGCGACACCACACCTCTCTCTCTTTCTCTCTCTCTCTCTCTCTCTCTCTCTTGGACACACACTATTGCACATCACACACATTTGTGAGGAGGCGTGAGGCTCAGGGGGAGGAACACCACATACACGCACGCTGTTTTGCTGGCTTAGCTGTGCTTTGGAGAGCTGTCTCTTGAAGACTGGACCAGAGCTGTTTCCATCGCTTCATCCATCCTTTCCTTCCTTCCTGCTTTCCATTCCTACAACTCCGAAGCAGACTGATTTTGCTCTCTGTCATTCATCTAACCTCTGATCAAGTGTGTCTTTCTCTGAACCACCTCTGCCTGTCTGTGCTTTCACTCCATTCAGCCAAGAGATCAAGAGACACTTTTAGAGAGCAACTATCCGACCGACTGAGAGACCGACCGTTCGACCGCAATCATGAACTTCCTCCGACGCCGTCTCTCTGACAGCAGCTTCATGTCCAACCTGCCCAACGGCTACATGACAGACCTCCAGAAGTCGGACCCACCTGCTCCTCCTCCGCCAACCGCCACCTCCCCTTCCCAGCAAGGTGAACCCTCACCCGTGGCGCCGGACCCTGCCCTGTCCCCGACCAAGGCTTCATCCCCGTCCCAGGCTCCCGCCAGCTCCCCCGCACTTCAGGAGCGGCGCGCGACCCAGCCGGCTCTGCAGCCTCAACAGGCCCAGTCCTCGTCCTCTGGTGGCTCCTCTGGCTTCTTCAGCTCCTTCAGCTCCATCAGCTCCATCAGCTCCATCACCAATGCGGTCAAACAGACGGCCGCGTCAGCCGCCGGGTTTGTGGAGCAGTCGGCTGCCTCTCCCTCGCTCCCCAAGAAGTTCAAGATCCTGTTGGTCATTGATGAGCCCCAGCACGAGTGGTAAGAGTTAAGATGCAAGTGAATTTAATGATGGGTTGAGTGTTGGCCAATTGATTGATGGGAAGTTGGGTGGTTGTGTTAGCTGGCACGGTGCTTCAGATTTTTTGGGACGCTCTTCATATTTGTTGTAAGAAATATTTGTGTTATAGTCAGCCAGAAGGAATATGATTGACTGTTAATTAGAAAAAGCGAACTAAATGTGGATGCATTGGCCCAATGCTGACTGACAAGTAATTTCGATTGATTTTAATCTGACATGAATCCTGAATGAATTCTTACATCCCTTTTTTGTTTGTGTCTTTGTTTTCAAATGTTTTCTCTCCTCTCACTAAAGCTGCTCCCAAAATAGAAACAGCTCTATTAATCTCAGGCAGTAGAGCTTTTCTCTGGGGTTTGGATTCACACATCACACCAGCTAGCTGCCTTTTCGTGTGTTTATGCAAACCTTTATGACGCCATGTGCATGCATGCATATTCTACGGTCTGTGAGTGAGTGTTAGAGAGCTATGAGTATGTGTGTTTTCATTGCTTGACAGCACAAGTTGGCTCACAGGATATTATCCCCCTGCTATTAACTCATATATCATGAACTGGCATATAAAAGCATGCAGCTCTGAATAAAACATCACGAACACAAGTGAAATCTAAGCCCTTGGCTGTGTAATACGGTTGCGATCCCACTCGCTGTTCTGTTTCTGCAAATCATATTTTCAGACTTTAATGGTTTTCTGTGGATGTTGATGATGGATTTTACAGCCGCTTATTGCTGTCATTATTTCTGTATAATTTCATCCTCTCAGTCCTGTATTGGATGGCAATGTGACAAAGTAGCGACACTTTTGACCTTTTTGAATGGACAATGTTGTCATGAGTGTGTTTACTGTGGCTAACAAAACCCATGTAATATGGTCAAATACATAGCATAAAAAGTTGTTGCTGTTTCCATATTGGCTATACAAAGATTTTGGAAGCTGACTCGATTCTGTTTGGAAATGCATCTTGGTAGTTGCAGATAGACTTGAAAGTTCCAGCTCAGTAAATCTTTGACTTATAAATACATTTATGTTTTAGTTCCCAGAAAACAACGATCTTTGGGATCTTGCCATTGTAGATGACTGATACTGAGATTCAAGTGCCTCAATTTGGCAATAGTATTGAAATGCTACAAGTTATCTATAGTCCTGTCTGAATTACTGGCTTATGCTAATAAAATAAAATATGGTGCTATTTATCATTGACTAAGTAATGTCTGAGTTACACTTCCAACACAATCAGAGCAAGATTATCTCTATGTGACTGGCAGCTCTACATTATGGTAATCCTGTGTCTCTTGCTGTGAGTGTTATGATTGGATGGCTGCAACAATCGTGATGGAGCGATGTCTGAACGTGAGACACTGCAGCTCACATTCAGGAACAAGGCGCTTGAATGCATGGCTTACTGTAACGGCTATACATCATAATTATATATCTGGATTTAATAATGCGTTTTCAGACTCCGGTCAGTTGAATTGGAAACTGTCAAATCTGAGTGGAAACCGATTAAGAGAGGTTTGTGTTTACTACCTGTGAGAGGAAGTTCCACATACATAACTAGAGCAAACATTTGAGAGTGTATTCCTCTTTAGTTAGCTGCCCTTTTTCAGCCAAATAGTTATCCCTTTAAAATCAATGTAGCCTGTCGTTGCTGAAACCCCTTAAGGCATGCAACAGTCATTTTAAGTGACTTGTAACCACCATTAACATTGTGGTTTGACTTGCATGAAGAACTGTGGTTTTCCAGAGATCTAATTACTCCACATTTGTGAGACTTGTACAGCATGCATAGAAATAGCTTGTAAGTGAATTAATGTTACAATACAAATGTGTACCAAGTGAATATATTGTGTAGCGGTAGCTCATATAACAATCATTTTTTAGGTTCGTCGTTGTCCTGGGCATCTGGGCCAGAAAGGTATTCTGCTAAATGTTATAGATGTTCTACTCCGTAAAGAGCGAAGTCTGTGACTCTCAGTAATATAACTTCTAAACAGAAATTCACCCTTTTTTAAGGATTCTGTATGTGGTTCTCATCAAGGCTATTCTCTGATCAATTGCAAATGAGTCAACCTGTCTGTTAGACATTGCTGGTGTCTGCGCCATAAACATAATTTTCACGTTTTTGATGGAGAGTGTCAGCCTGAAGCCAGACTTTAACTTGATGAACCTCATCATTGTGACATTTCTATTCTTCATGTAATTTTGAATAAAATCACAAAGCTCAAATGAGGAGCACATTTTATTTCTGATATTTAAGATGCCATCAGTTGGATGGAACAACTATAATTACTTCTTAACGTTGCATTATTAAACACTACTTTCTTGCATGATGTAGAAACTTTGCCAGCGGTGAAATTGAGAACCGGTTCCAAACTGTATGGCACGCAAGAAGGAGCAGTGTTTCCCATTAATTACCAAGACGAAGCCAGCCACAGTTGCATAATGAACGTCAGAAATGGTTCGAAAACCAGAAAGGCGCTTTATACAAAATTGGCCATTTACCATAAAGATTTGGACCAATAAGCACAATCGATAATGGCATTGGTATTAATAAAATCATACCAATTCCCAACCCTATACACACAAATTAATCACAAGCAAAGTTAAATAAATAGTAAGAGAAATGTGTGCAACTAGAATTGGTAGTTCCCACCTGTCAATCACAATCAAGTGGATGATAGTAACAAGAAGCAATGAATCTTTTATTTTCTCTTGCTCTGTCTTTCTTTTCTTAGTCCTCTTTGCCTTTTCCCAAAATTAATCTTCTTTTATTTCTTGATTTAAACTTTCTGTTCTAAATCCATCTAAACTTTGCATCTGGAAATTGACAGGAAAACTAAACATGCATGTTAGTAACGTGCTATAATAACTCTGGCATCCCCTAAAAGTACTAGCAGTTACATAAGCGGCCACAGGTATCAAGACTCTTTGCATCTGACGACTAATCCCCTGAGCTCTCAAAAATTGACTGGGCTGCTATGATGGCGTACTCTGACTGTGCCTCGAAAAGACAACACAATGGAAGTCCAGCAATAAAGCCGCGTGATGAAAGAGTGCATGTCATTTTGCAGGTAATTCAGAATGGGAGTGTGTGTGTTTGCGTAGCCTCATGCAGACCTTATGTAACAGAGGGAAGAGACAGTGTCATCCAGGGCCTTGCAAGGTGATATCAGCAGCACAGAGGGAAGGATTAAGGAAGATGGAGGGAGAAGATCTGGGAATCTCCCTTTATGGGATATTTATGTGACCCTCCTTCCTGTTTGTCTAGCCCTCCGTCTCTTTCTGGGTTTTTCTCCGCCTCTTTTCTTCTTTGCTTTCCTTCTCTCTGCCTTTTATCATGACAGTCTCTCTGTGTGTGGCTCCAGAGAAAGTGCTCCAGGTTCCTGATGTGATGAAGTAATGAGAAGCGACATGGTGATTCAGCAGTTTCTGCCCAAAGGCCACATCTGCTCTCTTTCCCTTTGCTCTCTATATCCGTCTGCATCTCTTTCGTTGCCTCTTTTTGCTCTCCCTTTGTCTATCTCTCTCTGTTGATCTATTGAGTATGCACTCTGCAGTTTGTGCCTGAGTACCAGTGAGCGAATTTGCCACCTATATTGCATAAGTACTCATCAGAGGAGATTATTTCGGGCCGTTGACTTTAATATGACTCATAGCGGAGGGTTTTATTGGTTTGACTGCAAGTTGATGCACATACAAGCAGGCATTAATGGTGAATGTCACCTAATCGCCCTGCAGTCAAAGCTCAAGCTTTAAGTGGTTGGTATTTGAGAGCATACAATTAGCCAACAAGTAAAAACATTTACAACTGCTTCACAGAGGTGGTGGGGGTAAACATTCTTTTAATCACGTATTCTTACTGAGTCGTTGTCAGTACAAACTGACAGGTAAGCATAGAAACTACAAAATAAGAGAATGTTTGCAGAAAAGCAAAGTTTTTATCGACTCAATCACATTTTTGTGTATGATGACAAAGACATGAATTATGTTTGTGCATGTCTATGTGCTTGTATTCGTGCATGCGCATAATTTTAATTTTCCCCATCAGAGGCTGAGACAGGAGTACACAGTGAGAGCAGGTGGGGAGGTGGAGCCGTGTATATCTCCATCAACATCTCTCTCACTCACACACACACACACACACACACACACACACACACACACACACACACACACACACACACACACACACACACACACATGAATTACAAGTACCTGCAAGCTCTGTTTCTGTTTTCAGCATTTTCACTATAGGAAAACTACAATTTCACACAGAATGCAGTCTTTTTTGTTGATATGATGTTCCTCGTTTCTGCTGACCGAGTTTACTATAGAACTGTAGTTTTCATGGCAGTTATGAGGAATCATCTGTGGCATCATGGTTCTCAGCTGCAGGTCCACATACACACGCAGAGAACTGACCTTATTACAGCCGGTGGCAATGTCATGTTGACTTTATGGGGTCCTCTTGGTTTCGACCTCTGATGTCTTGTACCTCTCAGCTGTTACTAGCTCAGTGGCCTTTTCAGCCAAAGGGATGACACAGAAACAACTCCAAGGTAAAATGTGTAACCTTGTAATTTCCAAAATAGGAAGTAATGGTTTTAAAAGTTCAAAACTTGTGTTGGGTAAAGGTACTGTCCTTGCGAGAAAAACCATCACATTTGTTCAAATGTTTACCTTCAACGTAACCTATTACCTTGACAAAGTCATTTTTGTTCCTAACCTTACCAAACCTATACTATAGCGTGGGCAGATCAGGAAGTGGTCATATTATATATATTTTTCACATATGCAGCTGTGTTTGAAAGCTGAAGTAAAGAAACAAAAAGCGTGTCAAATAGAAACACTAACATTAGCATCATAAATTTAGACCCATCAGCCAAGTCATTATTCTCTCAAATATGTATGAAATCTAAATCATAAATAGTATATAAAAAATTATAATGTATTTGTCATTTTCTTGAGAGTCGTTTAACACTCATATACTGAATGGTCAAATCGATACGCTGGTTTTATTGTGCAGCTTTCAGGATTAGTATTTTAATGAATAGCCTATGCATATGTCGTCTCTGTGAGGAGCACCTATAGACAGAAGGATTGTGTTTGTTTCCAGGAGACCAGGCGAGAGGGAATACAGATTTGTGGCACTGGCGATGTCAATACCAACTGACTAATAGCCAGCTTTAGACGTATCCCTAAGGCCTATATTGAGACTAAAGATCAACCATTACATTTATGTCAAGAAAAGCCGTTAGACTTTCAGCTAATTTATATGTGACAGGACGTAAAATATCCCCCTCTTGTTTCCTTTGACTTTTTCATGACTGTGCTGTTGTTGTTTTTTCACGCTCTCCACTGTGGAAGACATTTTGTAAGGACAGTTTGATAAGCGCAGCACTTAGAGCCTATGGTATCTTTATAAATGTACACCTGATTAAGCTGTTATACTAAAAGAGCCAAAGGGCTTGAGAGGCTTTATTAAGAATTGAAGAAGCCACAAGCAGCAGTATAGTCTGAATGAATGGTTAAGTGAATGATGCCAAAACAAAGCTAACAAAGAGCAAAGGAGGTTTGACATCATTTTAAATCAATTTACACCTATGAATAAAACTGCAGTTTGTCTCCATTTAAAGCAATTATACTCAGAATTGTGTTTTAAAGTCTCCAAAAATGTGTTCTGGAATGTCCGGGTTCCGAAATGTCTGTGTTTCGGAATATCTGGGTTCCGGTATTTCCATGGAATCTATAATTCAATTTTAGGGGACCCAAGCAAAGTAGAGTTTGGTCGAACTCATGACTTTACAACTTACTATCTTCTGTTTCAACTAGTAAAAACACAATAGGTCAAGTGAGAAAAAATATTCGTACAATAATAAGAAAGGAAAATGCATCGTAATTGTATCAATAGTATTGCTGATTGTTTTTGGGCTGGGTGCTACTCTGAAATATTCCATCAATAAACCTGTTACTATATGAGGCACACAGAGGGCCATAAACGAGACCAATCAGCATCACAACCTCTGGTGAAATAGTCCGCTGTTGCTATGGCTACAGGTAATCCTCTTTAATAATTGTGAAATGGTTGAAAAGAGGCATCGATGTGATTTATTTATTTTTACCACAAAGAGCTGTTTGTAGTTTACTTTTACTTTCTCTGTACGAGTTTCGCTAATAAATGTAACAATTAAGACATCAAAGTTGTACATTCACACTGGAATTTAAACTTCCTCATCTCACATAGTGGCAATCTTGGAAAGCTGTAAACCGATCAAGACAAATTTGTCTAAATCATAAATGAACAATAAAAAAACAACAATGATCAAAAAAGAGTGACGACAGATTAAGCTCCAAAAGTGGCAGGACATATCCATCTCCATGGCAACTGAGTAACCCTCATCTGCTCGATGAACCCTTTGAAAGACCACTGAAAAAGCTAGCGAGTCCTTGATCATGAGTTGAGATTGTTTTCAAACTCTTTGTATTAGTTGCAACAAAGCAGGCGGAATAGCGTCAAATTGGATGGTTATGAATATCCAGCTGCAGGTTTGTCTTTGTTACATACAGTAGGATTTAGCAACTAATGGAACTCATTCACAAACTCACATTTGACGGGCTGTCGCTTCTCCTAAAGGTTGAGTTGTTAGCTCTTAAGGAGCTTTTCTTTGCATTCATCACTACTGAGGACATTGATATGAATCACAAGCTAAAATACACATTTGCAGTTACAAATAGTGTATACAAAAAAGGGAAACCTTGTATGTGCTCCTGCTGAGAATGAAATATTATTTAAACAAGAGGTTGCTCAATTCCTCAGTACAAAAACGGACTGGCTAACTATTATGATCAACATGATGTAGCATTAAAGCCGATAGGAACTGGAACAGTTAGCGACATTGACTTGTGGTTCAAATCTCGCCTGAAGGTACAGTGTGTAGAAATAGGGGTCATCTAGCCGTTAGGTCGCCGATTACAACCAACTGAAACTTCAATGACCCTAGAGACAGTGTTTGGTTTGTCCTTTCTGGGCTACTGTAGAAACATGGCGGCTGGCTCCGTGAGCTTACACTAGTGTGGACTTTGTTGTCTCATAATAAATAATCATTTTACTTGAGACTGACATGACGGACTCAGGCATGCATTTTCGTCACTTTCATTTTGCTTGTGAATGAGGAAAAATAGCCTGTGCGTGTTTCTGAGAGAGGCAGCAGTGTTGGTGCTTGCTGTGATAATATCACCAGCAGAGGAAAGGGAGCTTTTTATGCAAACCAAAATATTTAGCCAATTGCTTGACTCTAATTACAGCTGAGCAAAGTGGCCAGTAATTACATCCAGTACATGTATTTAATAACAGGGGACCACATACATACTTTAGGTATTCTGTGTAAAAAAATAAGGCTTTAATTCTTGTTCAAGGTTAAGCCATTGAACGCAGGGTGAGAACGACTGGACTATAGGTAATTGATTACATTTCAAACAAATGACAAATAAACTTCTTAGGAAATGGAATTTGTGAAGAGATCATGTCACTATGGATCAAGCGTGGGTCGAGGCTGTAGCCACTCTTCTCCGCACAACACCACGCCATTTGAATATTGACATGCGTGAATAATTTATTTCTACCTAATGGGATTTATAAGAGGGATGACTTGCTGTAAGCCTTATAGATATTTTCAACAATTTTCCTGCACCAAATTACAGTCGCGGAGGCACCATTGACGGCATGATGCTATTATTGTTATTATCTCCTCAGTATCTGGACAGTTGTGGTCCAAGTGAAGAGAAACACTATTTGGCCTGTTAATCTGACCGAATTGAGCGCAGGTCATTAGAGACTGCATCTTGTGTACAGAAGCTGGGGTACTTTTTTCTCATCACACACAAATACATATTTATAAAAAACAATGAAGACAACTTACTTAAAATTATTTTGTTCACGTCAAATAGGCCGTTCTTGTTTCTGCGCAAGTTATAGGAGCTCGGCTGGGAGCTTTATGAAGAGAACTGGCTAACTTTAGCCCTCCAGCTCTTTCTGAGTTGGCTAAGACTTTGCATAATAACTTCGAATTGCTTTAGTTTACTAATTAATTTCTCAAAAGTCCTGACAGCACTGATTTGCTTAGTTTAGGAAGGAACCAACAAAGCGCTGATATGCCATCGAACATAAAACAGCAAAGGTAAGATCTCATTCATGGTTATGGCTCTATAAAGAAATGGTATCTCCCTCACGTTCCACCTTCTTGCGCAAGCTCTGACTGTAGAGAGAACTGTCATTGGTCGACCGATCTCAACGTAAATGTAAGTTCACGGCATGTTACACACTACTGCTACCCCCCCCCCCCCCCCCCCCCCCCCCCCCGCGACGAAGTGTCCTCCTCCTCTCTCTCTCTCTCTCTCTCTCCTCCAATATGGCGGCGGCCATCAGTAAACGTGGACATTTCTTTAAACCTTTAGAGTAATCTGATGTCTCTCATTAGTTGTAGGCCATTTCGATAAATGATGTGAATTCGAAGACTAATCATACATTGTTGACGTTCCTCCAGCTCACTGCCGCTGTTGTGTTGGTTGCTAAGTGACAGAAATGTTAAATCCCTTGTGGTTTTAATATTGTAGCGAGCACAAATATTCACCAGATATTGTTGTGTTGAAGTCGAGAGAGAGACAACGTAATAACGCCTTAAAATGTGAATTGTAATTATTTTCGGACACACCAAGGTCTATCTCTTCAGCCCTAGCTGCCATGGAAACATTCGAACATTACATTTTAATGGGCCAACACACAATATGTGCTATATTGTTGTTGTCATTAGTGTTTATGTTTATGTTGTAGCTTATTAAAAATGCTCATAGTGCAACACGCTTTCCCTGAGCCTTACAAAAGTCGGTACTTGACTCCTCTTCAACAAACTCTCTTAACTGGACAAACGCTTGTGTGAGCCTGATGAAAACCACCTGTTCATTAAAATGTTCATTATTAGCCTCATCAACACCCCTAATAGTAGTCACGCAATCTCCTTTATGTGTTCACCAAAGATTAAAACAAAGAAATTGACGGCAAAGAAATTGTTTATCAGAGCCACTGGTGGTGTTGGAAAATATTAATAGTACAGCTGTCAACGATGTGTTATTAGAGCAGCGCTGTACTGGGACAAAAACAAAGAGTGGGAGAGAATGTTCCAGCTTACAGGTGATGTTGCTGGAGGAGTAGAGGATACTGAATGCATTTGTTGGAGAGAATTTTCTCTTTCAAAATACGCTATTACATTAATTTTAATAAAAGCAAAAACTCTGTTAATTGGCAAGCCATGATGATCATTATGATATGAGGAAAGCAATAATAATCTTTCATTAAGTTATGTATTTTATTTTTTAATTTATGGATCATTTTTAAACCCCAAATTAATTTAAATGAATCATTTCAGTAGAAATGATTTTTTTACCCTCCTGTGGAAACATGACTGTGTGGCAGGTCTGGACCACTGAATTACTTTCATACCTCAAGTACCATATATGTAAGAGAACAAGTACAATAAAATTGGTGAAAGCAATGTAAGAACGACCTGTACGAGCGTATGTGCCACATCTGCTCGTACCGGTCGTTCTTACATGAGGCCCAGTGTTCCCTGTGTCTTGTCGCTTATGTCATTAAGCTGCACTCTAATTGCACTGAACTTACACATAATTTGATCATCTCAGGAGTAGTGCAAAGCAATAAGCTGACTGAGCAGACTGAGCAAGGGTTTTTCCCCTTGAGCCATCCTTGTTTGTACCCAGAGCACTGCACTGAAAGAAGCACCTATCTAGTGGCATATACGTCTGCTGTGTGATGAAATACAGGGCTACGGGCTCCCCAAATAAATTCTGAGTCTCTGTGAATTCCCTTGCCAGAATTTAAATAGAGACAATGTCTGCTCGGTGTATTCCTTTTGTCTGTGAGCTGAGAGTAGAGTCAGCCTGCCTTTGTTTGGCTTCCATTAGGCGAGGGTCGATGTGAAGCGCTGTTAGTTTTGGAAGTCAGCAGGGAATCAGGTGTATCTGACAGATGGAGGAAGTAGGGAATAATGGGGGGAAAACAGAGCGAGATCACACAGGAGAACAGAGGTAGAGAAGGAGGAAGCTGGTTCGAAAGGCAGAGACAGATGTAAATGAGAGAAGATGGAGGGAAAATGAGTTCAGCTGAAGGAAATATTCAATTTTTCCATCCATCCAATTTTTCCATCCATCCATCCATAACCATTAGCTACCTATGGTGAAGGCTATCACAATAAGCTCCAGGCACAATAGGGCTCCAGGCTTCTTCTCCCCTGGTAACTAACTATCTCCTAGTGCCTGTTGCTCTCTCCCCCTCCTGCTTTCTCAGTCCATAAAACAATAGGCTCCAATCCATCGAAGGCCCGGCTCACTACTGATGGTGTTGCCCACACAACATCTGATTACAAGCAGAACCTTGTTTTACAACAAAAAGACATGTTTTATGCTTATTGCCTATTTATTTATGTATGTACATTACCAAGGACTGTCTCAAAACACATGGTACCACAATGGCAGCATAAACTAGTCAACACATAAATGCACATAATTAATTTACAGCATTCACAATAAAATCCTGAGGGGCAAAAGATAATATAATTGTAGAATGTTTGATATGAAGGCAGTGTTTTCAAATTAAGTTTATCTTGTAAAAATATGTGAACAATTTTTTTTTTTATTATCGAGAACAATGGTGATTATCCATCTCATTCTCTTTTACAACATCAGTTAGACACATGCAAAAGCATGTTTTATCTCTTTTGCCACAGTTTATTTAATTTTCTTCACACCACCCAAACCTCACTGACATCACTGGCATGAAATGATCAGCTTTGACAGTGTTTGAGAGGTGAGGTTCTGCAAGGGTTACTCGAACACTGTATTAATCAGATAAAGTGTTTTGTGAAAGATGAAGTGGTTTGGATAATGAGACAGCGCTGACCTTGGTTCTACAGTGTTCTGTCATCATTTTCTGTAGCAGGGTACCACGCAGCAACAGGGGAACTGCAGACCCACACATATACAGCAGCGGCATCTGTCTGCCATTAGTTCTGCAGCGTTGGCAAAATGTTGTGTCTGTCAAAAGCTCTCTCAAAGATGAAATACCACATTGTGAAGAAGCTGTTTGTTAGAATGAATGAAAAATATTATGAAGACAGCAAATTGGAAGTGGAACTAGCTGAATCCAGCTGTGACTTTAAATTCAGCGAGGCTTTTCGGGGGTTTTAGCCAGCTGCAGCAGAGCTTCAATTAGTAATTCTCTGAGGTTTTGAAATGGCTCACTTGACCATATGGTGTAAGGTGCAGCGGTGCATTTTGGCAGAAAATACAGCACAGTTAAAACAAACGCACACTCACACATATTTGCACTACTACACTTGCAAGTTCCCTTGACATCACGCATGCCCTAAAAAAAAATCCCAATCTTAACCACTGTGACTACATGCCTTGTGGCACGAAAGCACCACGTAATTGAATTTAACCTCCAGAAGTGAATCCACTGATTGCTGCAATTCCATTCAAATGAATTGATTAAATCCCAAGTGACCCTTAAAGAAGCGACTTGACTAAAAGGCCCTCACGTTCCAAAATTGTCCTGTCACTGCAAATTGGGCCTCAACAGCACACAAACACAAACTATGTAATAACCGTCTTTTATTCACTGTTTCTCTCTCTCTCTCTCTCTCTCTCTCTCTCTCTCTCTCTCTCTCTCTCTCTCTCTCTCTCTCTCTCCCTCCCTCACAAACATACACACACCACACGTGGTGCATAGCTTGCCCATGACGTGCAGCACTGTAGTAGGTGTAAGTATCACACTATCAATATGGAGACACAACAAACTGCAAAGGCCAGGCGGGAGATCTCTTCCTCTCGACTCGCCGTACAAACAAACAGTAATTACACACATATGCACACACTTTAATGCCCATAGTCACACAAGGATAAATACTCACACATGCTAAGAAGCCCAGTAGTGCAATGGCAGTCATGGCGTGTGAACTATATGTAGTCTAGTATATTATGAATAATATATATATATATATATATATATATATATATATATATATATATATATATATATATATATATATATATCACTGATAGTTTATTATACTATCAGTGATAGTATAATAAAGTATACAATGTTATATGAAGGTCTTTGGGTATTTTTTATTATTTCACAACTCACAACCCATTTTGTCCTCATTGACATTCATTGTTTCAGTTATTCATCCTGTCTGCAAACAGCGGCCTTATAAATCAATGGTTAAGTGATTGAACTGTCTGTGATAGCTGGAAGCGGACAATACTACACTTAAACTACTCTAAAGAAATAAATACAGCTTGGTTGAACAGATTAGGAGAAAACAAGGGACGTGTCAAAGATTCATTTTTTTTAAACCTGAAAACTAATTGTGCGGGCTGGTTTCTGTAGATACGAATGTGCACGTGTGTGTGTGTTTCCATATGTGCACTCACTGTAGGTGTTGGATTGTGTGGGTGGATGTGCAGCAACTGACGGTGTGTGCTAAAGGCTGCCGCCTGCATATACTGTACTGTATGTCAACCATTCACTGGCTTGCATTTCACACAACCCCAGGGGCAGTCACATGACATGTCACAGCAAGCACTCCTCTAAAATGGCTTAAAGAATTATGGCAACAACACGTCAACATTTAGCGAAACACGTGTGTCTGTGTTTGTGTGTATGTGTGCATGTGCAGAGAGCTCTGCCTGAGTCGTGACCAGAAAATATCCTCCTTCCTGAGCTCGTCTCAAACACCCACATTGAGGTTTTGCTGCCAACAGGGAGCTGCAGTTTACACACTACTGTTTCTTGCCTTTGCACGAGTAAATAGCAGAGAAGAAGCTGTCGTGAAATAGTAGCTAGCTCTCTCCAACACCGCAGGAATCCTCAAATCCTCAAACTTCAATCTGGCATTCCTAAAGCAGTCGGGAAGAGGCTGGATTGGGCCGTCATCTGCCTCCAGCTTCTCGCTCACATGGTGCAGCTTCTGTGGGTTTGGGTTTTCTGGAGTGGCGCTGCTGTCTTTAAAACCTTCTGCAAGATCAAGGATCCACATTTCAACTTCATTGACCTTTGGCCACAATACAAGACCGAAATATTGCCCCTTATAGATCATCTCTCTCGTCATCCTTTTCTCATCATCATACTCATCTTTGTCCTTCTCAGCCCAGTGGGTCGTGTTACCCCTTGTTACACTTTGCATTTCCCTGTGAGAAAGTGCTATAATAAAAACAGAAGAAAAAAGAGGCGTATTATATTTCTCAAAATCTTGATTTTCTTCCAGTGCTCACTTGATTATGAAAATCATCAAACTCTCTAGCACACATTTTATAAAAATGTAATATATTTCAAGGGTCTGGTTTGAATTGTGGCATACATTTCACATATGATGTTTTTTTGTCAATTTAAAAGATCATTTTGCAAGTCAAGAAAGTCACAGTTTGTTGTAGGTTGTTTTGTAGTTGCATTTAGTTTTGTGTGAAACCGCTCAGTAAACATCAATCATCTCTCATATTCTACGTCACTAACACTAGCTAGCTAGGTTCAGCCAGAAAGACGTCTTTTGGGCGTGTAGACCTTCTAATTATATATTTTCACAGTTAACGGTTTCACGACAAGCTATGACTTTCTTGACTTGCAAAATGATCTTAAATCATCATGGCGCAAATACAACAGGATCAAAATAGGATGTCTCTCGCCGTTAACTACTGCACATATACATGTTTTACTGAAACAAGCTCCCATGGTGGTCCACTGGATGGGGAGGGATCTTCACCTCTCAAATGGATGCAGGCAGCCAGTACAGAGAGGCGATCACTTGAGTGATATATTCTCTTCCTCTTGTGTAGAAACACTCTTAAATCTGTGAGCACGTTCACAGTTTTTTCCACTGTTAGCGCTGTTAGCGCCGTTATCTATGAGCTGCCGGCTGGCCATTGACATGCTGAGAGTTTTGAGGCATTCAAAAATGCTCCCAATCTCGGATCTTGCGCCTTTAAATCTTTGGTGATTAACAAGGCAATTAAATGAGTCAAAGTCCACAAATTGCAGAGGTTGGGGGAAATTATTCTTGATTTATCCCTTGATAAACATGATTTTGTTTTACGAGTATTCATTTAGCAGAGACTAGTGGCTATTATTATTATTATTATTATTATTATTATTATTATTATTATTATTATTATATTAATATGTATTCAACATTTAGAATATTTTTGCCTATTGACATCATATATCTTAAATGAAAAGTTATGCATGTGTAAATTAGGTTAATTCACTTTGAGAAACTAAATACTGTAAAGGAGCCAAGTTGAAGCAGAGACACTAGAGCATTTTCTAAAGATGGCTCATTTACTATCAAGGCTCATATACATCAAAATAGTTAAGCTTCAGGAACTTCATTCTTGAAAAGCACCAAGTGCACAAATGGCAACCAGTAAAGGAATATACGAAAAATATAACATCTTGTGGACAAAATGCACACATCATATTTTAAAAAAATTCCCCAAAGTATTCTTTTTCACTTTGAAAACATTGTGTAAAAAATGACGTCGTCAGATGTGTCTGGAGTCCTTTCTCGCCTACATTGGTGTAGTAATACAAATGCTGACACACAAAGCCGTGGTTTTTGTCAAAAGTGTATTTTAAGTCTTTTATTTGCACTCTTGAAATGTAAATAGAGCTATTTTGCTTTGGCATGAAATATATATCATTCTCTGCTTTATTATTTTGAGATGATTCCGCATAAGTGAAAAACAACCCAGAAGAAACAGATGCTGGAACGGGAAAATGCAATTTATTTGTTGAAGCCCGTGGCTTCTAAACCAAAGTGAACACAGCATATTTAGCATGAATGTCTTGGGGCCAATAAGTATGCCAGAAGAATAATTACATTTCCTCCTTTAGTGGGGAAAGGAGAGGACACTGAGGAGAGTATACGGGCAGAGGGGATGATAATCTCTGTGCAGAGGCCAGAGGATGTGCGAGACAAAGATATAAAAGTGAAGAAAGGAGGGTGTGATGAGGCTTCACTTCCTGTCTGTGATGTCACTAGGCGTTAGTAAAGTGAGAGTAGAGGATGATCAAAAGTGAATTGAGGTGTTTAGAGAAAAATGTTTTAGGTTGGAAACCGAGAGTGAAATTGAAATAAACGAAGGGAGACAGTGCTGAGAAAGACCATAGAAAAGGCTCAGAAGGACATCAAGGATGAAGAAATGGAGAGGAATTGTGTGTGTCTGTTTGTGTAAATATGTGTGTACGAGACAGAGAGAAAGACAGGTTAGGACCGAATGGTAACTGGAAAGAAGTGCGACACGTGTCTCCATCGTCCAACTGTGCACCGCGGCACATGACTGCCCCAGGGCCGCTGCACTCAGCCATGGCTCAACACACACACACACACACACATGCACACGCAGTCGGCTATGAGAGACTGACAGGAAGATGAGAGGATGAAATAGAGGGAGAGAGCGGACAGAGGGATCGGACATTGAGGTGTGTAGAAATGTCAAGTGAAGGAGTAAGCTATGGCGGAGGCATCTGATCTTCAGATACAGACACTCAAACAGAGGAGCAGGAAAATACTTCCACTGTTTGTGTGCACCAAATGCTGCTGCTGTGTTAAGTATTCCCTTGACTCGTGTTTTATTTGTGCACAGTTGAGCCGTAAAGGAATCTTTATCTATCACAGTTTTATGAAGACAAATACTTGTGGTGTTTAGCTTTTCGAAAGGTGCAGAGCAAAAGTATTCTTTTTCTCAAAACAAATATTATAATGTGAATTAATCCATTTTAAAAAAGTGTGACGGGTCCAAAATGAATGTTTTGTTTATCTCTGTGCAATATATCTGATGTTTAGTTGCTGCTTCCAACAAGGCTAGTGAGCCAATAGTATGACAACGTTTGTATCACATGGTATCTGTGTGGTCAGCGATCAAGAGTCTTAGTGGTTGCCAGAAAGTGTGGAAAAAAACGGATAAATAGCTGAGGTGGACAGTAAACGTCTGGCTTCAGTCCAGTAGCGATCCGAAGTGCTCAGCGACAAAGGGAGCTTGAGTCTGTCATGCTTAGCCTCACTGACACAGCTGTATCATCAGGCTGCAGAATACATATTTACTTTGGCAAGAGGTGAAAACTGATGTTAGCACATCAGCTATCTTAGCTTAATCGTCATGATAATATAAATCCTTATATTCTGTAGATATTCTTCATTGCATTACTCTTCATGTCTATTAAAGTTCAGGTTAGCGAGGTCAGTATAACACAGCTATGCAGCTGTTGTGTCTATGAAATGTCCAGTTCTCAAGGGAAGTTAGTCACACGCCTGCACACTTCAACACCCACAACTGTTTATCAGTATATTGACATTCTGGAAGCAGACTGGTCGTTGCACGTTCCAGTCTTGTGAGAAAAGATGAGAACACGGGATTCTCCTCCTCTTGACAGGATAAAGCGAATCAGATGTTAGGACGAGGCGAGACGAACCTGTGACGATAAACTGTGTATGAAAGGCCCCACTTCCGTGGTGGGGCAGTTGTTCTTTGCCCAACCTGCGTGTTGGCTGTACCACTCACTGCTTTTGCAATTGCAGCGCTTACTACTTTGCTTGTGATCATTTAGTAAATAAATTTAGAGAACGAGAGAAGTTGTTGAACTGAGTTCTTCCAGGCATCCAAAAATTGACACACGCTATCAGTCAACAATGACCCATAAACTTAAGATTTGGCATATTCAAAGAAAACAAACAACTACCATCAACAATAGGTCTTACAACCTTAAGGTGCCGACACGGGTCAGATCATTGGAATAAGAAAGCTTCAATCACTGAGGAGCTAGATGTTAATATTAGAGACTGCTGCTCCCATTTCCCTAATGTTATAGTTCCTTCACACAATGTATAATGAAGATGCACAAAAGAGGTGATTTAGTGGGTAACATAACAAAATAAGTGTTGGATACCTGCACTATAGCACTGCTTAGATGACAAGCTAAACGTGACCTTAAACTAGCTCACCATATCCTAAAATTACCATGGAACATTAATCTGCACAAAGTAACCTAGATCTATTGCTAATGTAAAGCTTCAAAATGAATTCATTACTCTACGACAAAAGATTCACCACTTGACATGTCTGTGAAAGCAATGAAAGAGGAAAGGAGGAATGCAACATTTGGTTGTTGAATGTTATCCTTTAATATCCTGATTACTCAAAGCTCAAATACATTTAATAGGGTGTGACTGGAGAGACAGCTCGTTGGTTTAGTAATGAGAGTACAGCAGATCTCTAATGTGAAGCTACAGTGTGGTCTGCGACTTACTGCATGTGGCTTGCTTAAAAAAAAAAACTCAACATTTATTATCCTTTGTTTGATACCTTTCGTACACTGTGGATTTCAAAGCCTGCAGCGGAGCTTTGAGAGAATGATTAGATTAGTACAGCAAACTGCTCGTGCTCATACAGAAATATTGGCATCCCGACTAGTAGTAGTGCACCGAGGTGCTTGTATTTTTATGGCTATTATATAAAAAGATTGGAAGTTGAGTATGAGTTTGTTCTCATACAAAAATAAAATAAAAAAGAACATAGAAAGAAAAGTTAATGTATTTCATTTCCTTTAGGGGCGTTATGTGTTTCCCCCGAGATTTAGAGAAGGACACGGTTTAATTTGATTCAGTGTTATTAGGATATTAGGTCATTAAAATGGTAAAATATGTAAACTTGGTCTTGCTCCCAGTTCCATTATCACAAGTCTTTAAGCCTACGGGACGGGGGCCCCTTCAGAGAGCCACCTCGGTGAAAGCTGGACTAGATTTGAGTCGTGGTGAGTCGTTTTTTTTCCACATCATCCAACTTTTTTCTGAATTCATTTCAACGCACTGTTAATCACATTCAATCAAGGCCTTGCGTGGTCTTGAATGGTGCTGGAGTATAGAACTGTTCCTCTGACTCCTTATTGTCCATCAGGTCGGCCAAATAAAATGTTAACTGTTCCCAAGTCCAGGTTAAAAGAAACTATAGATAATCAAGCTTCCGCTTTAGTGGTTCCTGGGCTCTGAAACTGATTTCCCCGAAGCAGCAGGTCAGCTGATACTGTCTCAGCTTTTATGTTTCCTCCTAGAGGTGCCCGGTGGAGTTTTCTTCAAACAAAAGTTATGATTACATTCAGTGTTACTCGCCAAAATGCATCCAGTGCCTATGTGTCCTGGTGCTCCAACAAATGTGTGGAATGCATTTCCTTCCTTGTAAAAGTCTGTTTTTAAAGTAGTTTAAATGCATCATTGTTTACATCCATGTTTACCAGCCTGCAGTCTCATAGTCTGTAAAAGAACAATTTAGGAAGATAAGAAATCAATTAATGAGTTATTTTGCATCCAATAAGTACATTTGTCATGAGGTTTTGACAGTTCTTTCAACCATACTGGAGCTTTATTCTTCTTTATGGCTGTAGTTTGGAAGTTTAGGGGTCTTGTGGCTACTCGAGGACCTCTGCTGTCGTCGCCTCTCTAGTATGCCTGGTGTTTTCTAACCTCTTTTATGGCTGCACACAATGCTATGTAACTTAAAGTTAAGTATCATGTATGTGCACTCTGGGATCCAATGTGCCGATCCCCCAAACCCTCTTGAATCATACAAACTGAAAATGTTTGAGCTCTCTTTGTAATAATTCTATTTAAAAAAAAAAAAAAATTCCGAGGAAGGGACACAAACAACATCTCATTGATATTCTGTTCAGTCAGTGGGATACTCCTTTTGAACTCTTTCTCAACACACACACACACACACACACACACACACACACACACACACACACACACACACACACACACACACACACACACACACACACACACACACACACACACACACACACCCTCACAACATCAATGCTGGGTGATTCACTAAGATGCAATTAATAAGTTGCAGTGAACCATGAGGAAGCGGAGGTCTTTGCTATAGCCCTGATGTGACAAGCCATATGCAGAACAATGAAAGAAGGAAACCACATTAAGGGACTGTGTGTGTTTGGGTGTACACTGTGTGTGCGCTCGTGCAGAGCTGAACAACCCCAGTGAGTCTTTTGCTTTGGATCTTTGCTTAAATGTTGATAAACAACAGACTGTGTGTTTCACTGTTATTTAGCCGAGCGATCCCGCGGTGTCCTTGCACAAAGGATCAGGAGGACCTTGGATTGTTTTGGATGTTTCCATATGCCAAAAGTTCCTGCATGATGTGACTCCAAGACGCATCAAGACTGAAACTATTTAGTTTTTGTGTCAGCATGTTGTGAAATTCACACATTTTGTAGTTCTAAGATTTCCACCCTGAGATCATCTCCGTTATTAGTGTGAACTAACAAGCCTTAATTAAGCATTCCTTAAAGCAATAATTTGACATTTTATCTTTCTTGCATATGTTTGATGAGAGTATCAATAACACTCTCATGTCTCTCATGTGCTGGAGTCAGCAGCTGGTTAGTTTAGCTTAGCATAAAGACTTGGAACATGGGGAAACAGCTAGCCTGAACGTTTGTAGCCACGGTTAAAACAAAACAACTTTAATGTGATGCAAACCACAACCTCTGGTGTCAAAGTCAGAGATTTCATGAAGTCAGTTGTCAGGTAAACGTCGTGCTTTAACAAACGACCAATGCTGTTTGTGTGGTGAGAACCGTCACTGCCACTTTCTGCTCTGATATACTTCTTTTCAGCTGTAGTTTTATCAGCTCAGAAATGAAGGTTCACGCTGTACCCTCAGTCCACTCTGCACCTGATAAAGTGTCAAGATTCACGACAGCGTCAAGTCTTCCCACCCACAAACACTGCCGGTCGCTTTCGATGGACCCATACAGTATTAATCTGTCCGTCTGTGTGGTGCAGAGTATTGTACGCACACAAACCGGCACATTTATCATGACTGAAAGTTTCTCTGTGCTCTGCCGCTGTATGAAGGGCTGCAGCTTAGCTTGTTGAATCTGAATATAAGCCTCCTTATACTGTCTAATGCATGTGCCTGTGTTTGAATGTGTGTCCTTATGTGTGTGTGGGCATAATAGTTTTAATTGTCTTGCTGTGATTAATGGTAACTTGCCGTTCATGTTTAATCTCTATTAACCCCAACACAAGCTACTTCCACCTCTTACCGGTTCAACAGAATAAACTGAGTAGAAGTAAGAGAGCTCTTCCAAGCTTTCTTTTTCATAGCTCGTTATCTCTCTCTCTCTCTTCCTCTCACTGTTAACACCTTCTCCTGTCATCTTTGTCCTCCACCCTCTCTCTCTCTCTCTCTCTCTGATATAGAGAGTTTGAAACTCAAAATGAACCAGTGAAGGGAAACAGAGTAATCTTTTCAGCTACTAGCTCAAAAACTTGGAGGCTTTAAGCATCGAATCTTGGTTAGATATGTTTCCAGCGCTACACTGAAGTTATACTGTAAGAATAGCTGTGGATGCCCTGGAGTGCTGTTTTAAACGGGTTATTTCTAGCAGCTTTTAGAACACAGATGACCTGCAATGAGGGGATTTAGGAATGGATTAGTGACTTTCAATAATAACTGATTCAGATGAGAGCGCACTGCTCCACGTCACTGCATGTGCATTACAAAATGCCTTACATGTCTGTACTGGATCAGGAGGTGTTCTCTGCAGAGGGGAGACACATTAACATGTGGATTAAAGATTCTTTTTTAAATATTTTTTTGCTATCATTTTAGACGGGATTATTGTGCCATCATGAGATGGATGAGGTATCTGTAGCCTCAAAGAATAATCCCTCAGTACATTTTATCCTGGCACATACAGGACAGACTGCTTAGCCATGCAAATTGCATTTTGGGAGACTGTTGCCACATTAAGTGAGCACAGACACAACCTGAGCTCCCTCCAGCAGATTTATATTTTCCCAAAAATGGTGCGCAGAGATTACAGTGCAACACAACACTAACACTAGTTAGTACACTAGTAGTCAAGGGTGTATTTTGTTTTGGGTCGTGTTCTCACGGTACTAAAGTAACAGCTTATTTTTTAAGGACTGCTCTGGTGATAATATGGTTAATTTAAATAGCAGGGCTCTTAGATTACTTTTATATAAACCACAGATTGCTAACGAAAACCTCTATGAAGCCAAGTGGCATCAGCATGTATTAATCCCAGTCCCAACAGCACTGCAGCCATATTTCCTATTCTTATACATACCAATGTGTCAGTGTTTAATTTAATCATGATTATAGCAACCTACAGTATATAATACAATCATTTTAAGGGAGTTATTGGTA
Source organism: Myoxocephalus aenaeus (assembly GCA_038501785.1). Classification (NCBI taxonomy): domain Eukaryota; kingdom Metazoa; phylum Chordata; class Actinopteri; order Perciformes; family Cottidae; genus Myoxocephalus; species Myoxocephalus aenaeus. The sequence goes on along the minus strand of JBAMJR010000006.1, from coordinate 5,150,718 downwards.
TAAATGAGTCGTATTTAATATTTAATAGAAGTAATACAGCAGTAAACAACAATTTGCTATGAGGAATGTCTACCTGAGTAGAGAATGAAGTCGCTCTCCCTTTGTCTGTGTTTTTTTCTGAGCTTCTCCTGACTTTGATGACTTAGCTGGCTGGCCTGCCGGCGTGCTTTTAGTGCATGTTAGTGCACGTGAGCGTGCCACACTGGTTAGCTCACAGCCACCGGTCAGCACTGCTCTCATACAGCGGTTGCAGCTGACGACGCCGTTCCGACCAACTTCGGCATGTTGAGAGGAAAGCGAAAAGCTCCCAATCTTGTTTCAAACTCGTGTGCCACTCCTTAGAGCAGTGTTTCCCAACCTGAGGGTCGGGACCCCACAGATGTCACAATAACAATCTAACAGAGGAGAAACGGCGAGAAACATATTTCTGCAACACAAAGTTGTGCTTAATTTATCAGACTTTCAGACTTGTAAATACCTTGTTTATAGGACTACTTTAAAAATGATCAATCCTTGGTTGAACTCGTCTCAACTGGTCGACATATGTAACAAAACAAAAAAAAGGTTGGGAACCACTGATTTAGCGTAATATTGTGCTCCAGTGTTGCACCAAAGTGTTTTTATGCAGCTGTAAAATGACTTCTGTGTTGGGGGGGGGGGGGGAAACATTTTGACTTTGCTAAATAATAACAATGCCTGTCTCTGGACCAAAAGACAGTCGCTGCATGCTCTATTGTTTTTCTGGCCAAGCATAATCCTTGTACAAACATTCCAAATGTATATATTTCATCATTTCAAGTCAAACATGCGGTATGATGACTATGTTACTCAGGAGAGTCACAGTTTAGCAGGATGTGGATGTATTCACTAAAAAAAAAAAGTTTAAGAAAAAGTAATTTTAGTTATTTAGCCTCCAGCTGATTCATGTCAAAGGCCTTCCTGCTTTGTCAATACTCACTATGCTTTGTGCTACATCGACACTTTTAAAATTAAACTTCAGAATTCATTTTTCCATACATTGTCATGCAAATATGCCTACTTTAAAAGCTTGTTTCCTACATGACATCCATATTTAAAACCCTATCCCTCTTCGGTGTCTGAATAAACAGTTATTCCTGAGACCCCTCTGCTTGGTCTGCTGAGGTCATTGAGGAATCAAAAAAGGAACAGGTTAGTTAAACTTTAAGGTCTGGTTTACAGCCAATATCCAGGAACGACATTGGATTGATAGTGTTCTGTGCAACGGAGAAGTAAATTGCCAAAGCTTTCATCACTATATTTGATCAGTATGTCGATATATTTTACTTTTCAGTATGATTTTAGACTCAGCAGCAAAGGATGTTTGAGAGTTTTAGTTTTTCTTGTTTTGGTAGTTGGGATTCTGTCTAATAGTGTCGGAGAGATAACACGGGTAATAACTTCAAATTGCCACATCAGAGACACAGTGGGAACCATTTTCGTGCAGGTTAGAAGCATTTTGGCAGTTTTGTTTTGTTTAGTGATTTTGGATCTATGTTTACTCACCCAATGCAGTAGAGTTTTGGTGCCAATTTTAATATGAAATGGTGCTTTCCACTGCATCAAATCCACCTATTTGAAAGCACATTAAGCAATTTACATGGATTGGTTGGTGGAAATGCACACACTGGCCTCTCAAAAATCTGATGAATCCGTTTCATCTAGTATATTTAAGTGCATGTGAATCTTCATATTAAATGCAATTGAAGACTGGATTTATTCAGTTTATACACATCTAATTTATAAAAGCGACACCATCAGTCCTTGGAGGCATATTTGGAGTGCTGTACATTTGTGCTTTGGCGTTTTCATTGAGTCAAAGCCAACTGGACTCCCCACACGTCCCATTAGGAAAATGTCTGCTGCTTCTAGTCATCCGGCATTGTTGGTGCCTGTCTCGACAATGTGAAGTATTCATCTTGCTCCAGCCACATCTTCAGATTGCGCCATACTGTGCCAACAACACTCTCTGTCCATGATCAGCAAAATAGAAATAAAATATAATATATGCCCATTTCTACAAAAATAGAGGCCAATATGTTCCTTAGTCTGCTGAGCCGCGGGTCACTCTCATCCATGAGATTAACGTTCGCTGTTGGGATTGGGATCTGAACATCACTCACATGTTTGACATATCTTGGCCTTAGAAAAGTTGACAAGGGTACCGTATCAACAGGGAGTTGATTATTTACACATCCAGCAGATAAAATAAAAACACTATCATTCATTTGGAGTTGTGTCTCTGGCATGTTTGGTGGCCACCAGTTCCTGAGGGAAATATGTGTCTCTTTAACTTTAAATACAACCCAGACAATCAGCGACACATTATAGTAAAACATTAAAGTCACACAGCAAAACCATCTCTGACACACATTGTTGCTATTTCAAGGCCCTTTCAGTGTCTTCGTGCGTGTATACTTGTCAGATCGTTGCAAAAAGCACTTTCTATAATGCTTTAAATGGAGTAATGGCTACCTCTGTAAATGCATAATGTACTATTTGTCTCTTCCATGTTTTCCATTTTAGCCAGATGGACGTTGTAACTTGAAACTTTGTGTTGGTGAATTTTCCTCTTAGGCAAAGTGCCAATAGGTGGATTAGCAGTTCCTGTTTCCTCTCTCTGTCTCTCTCTCCCTCTAAAATTAAACACCATTCTCCAAGCGTTGTCACGACAAATAGAGGGTGTGGGCGCACACACATGAAACTACACACAGTGGTGCATCGCACACGCATGAAACTACACACAGTGGTGCATCGCACACGCATGAAACCACACACAGTGGTGCATCGCACACGCATGAAACCACACACAGTGGTGCATCGCACACACATGAAACCACACACAGCGGTGCATCGCACACATATGAAATCACACACACAGTGGTGCATCGCACACACATGAAACCACACACAGTGGTGCATCGCACACGCTCTCAACAAAAGCAGAACAATAAGTGAAGTAATGATGACTTTTCAAACAGTTTGATTGTGTCAATTAGTTTGTGATGAGTGTGCGTGAAGTTGTTTGTCGGTGTATAATGTTTTCATTTGTATGTGTTAATATGTATGTGACATAAATAAATAAATGTGTCATGACAGCTTTTCATGAGGCTGAAATTAGATGCAGCTCAGAACATGGTGAAGTCTTTTGGACTTCTTCTAGGTAGATTTTAATAGTTGGTGAGTGCTTGTTGCTAGTGTCTTTGTTGAAGTCAAGCCCTTCAAAATGATTATCCTCAAAATGGTTGATTTGACGACATTCGTAGTTACCGTGGTAGCACAGTTTATTCTACAGGTCGCAGAAACAACAAAGATTAATTGAGCAGATACTTTTGTCAGAAATACAACAGAGGAGCAACAGGTGCCACTTTTTACAATGCAGCAAATAAAAGTCTCCCATTTCTGTCATGCCATGAGCAACCAAAGTCTGACTCCAGGTCGCCCACGGCTTGGATTGGCTGCGATTGCCTTGTGGTTTGTGTTAACCTAATACAGCTCTGATACAGCTATAATAGAGCTCTGATACAGATCTGATACAGCTATAATATAGCTATAATAGAACTCTGAGCAGAAAACAGTGAGGCTGACATCAATAAAATGAAATTACAAACTGTAATGCTGGATTACATGTGTGCATTTCCCCCTAAAGGTTCCCCATGCATAGGATGCTATTAATAAATAAATGAAAACTACATTGAATTGATAAATGCGGATCATAAATTGAACAAAAAATGGGTTTGATTGAATATAAATAAGGATGAGGGATTATTACTTTAATTGTTCAGCTAACCCAATTTTCAAATTTACGCCTATAGTGTTATCCTGCTCTGCAGATAATTCAATATAGATTTTGCAAGATTTAGAGTTATTTGCCCTTAAAAATTAAGCCACCCTTCCCATATATGAAACAGAATGTCCTGATTAATCTGGAATCCAGAAACCTTTTCTTTAAGAATCATGTTCTCCTGAAATATGGCGTCAACTGTCTTTCTGTGCAGTAAGACATGCCTCAGTGCTCCTGCTGCACCGCCTGAGCGCGCCCCGAGAGGGCCTGTTTAATGGTATCATCATAACTGAGAAACGACATGAAGCCTGAACAGAGACATTAAACCTGAACTCGTTGCCAAGTGACGAACTCGAGTGTTGCTTCACTGACACCATTTTGTAGCTGATTACTTCAAAACCCCACTCAACCTTGATCTAGCCCTTCTGACTGTATCTGTGTGCAGATTTAAAATAGTGTGTGTTTTCTCGCCAGACGGACATACGTAGGTTAAAAAAAGCAAAAAGCTAGATGGACATCTGGATAAAGTGCCCATGAAGTCTCATTTGTGCCGGGCCAGGACAGGGTTGTCTGCAATAATTCATCTTCTCTCCATCTTTCTGCAGACAGACAATCCGTCTTTACCCACCATCAAACCAGGAAGATCCCTCATCTCAGTTTCATTGAGAGATAAATCAGACTTTTCAAGACTGGTCATCTAATCGCAGATAACATCAGGCAGTCAACGATTTTGTGCTCGGATGTATAACAGTCTTGTAACTTACACACCTACAGTGGGATCAGACTGTCCACTTCGCTCAGTTGTTGAAGAATGCAATGGTGTCGGTGAAAGACTTTTTAGAAGCCCTGTTTTTCCAAAACCAATGAGTTGTGGAGAATCCTTACATTTAAACTCCTGTCCCCTTGAGGGAAGTAACGGCACACACCGTGACCCCCCCCCTGTTCGGTTTGGGGTGAAAACAAACCCTGACATGCAGGGCATGTATCCTGGCAGTGAATCTTACTTTTGGAAAGAAACAGATAAAACACAGACTGAATTTGAGTTTAGACTGTGAAATGTTTAACCGTTTAAAGTCAAGCTTTCTGAAGTTGAGCATATCCTGCTGTGCATGAACATTTCTGTCAAATCCTTTGTGTCATTGTTTCTCTGATGTTAAAATCAAGCACACACCACTGGCGTAACGTAGTGACTTTGGAATTACCACAAATAAAAAACATCTTTTCTTGCAAGAGAGACATAGCGATTACAAATATCTGATCACAGCAGAAATTAAACAGGAATGTCAAACTACATTGTAAACTACTGTCGGACAAAAACATTTCAACTCCTGTCACACACAAGTTATTTCTGACGAAGAAATGCAACAGGCATAATCAGACTGTTTTTACCACAGTCGCCGAGTCTTTTCTGACACAGCCAATGATTTGCAGTAATGAGGATATTGGTTTTCTTCTGCCTGGACAACCTTATTATGAAGAAGTCATGCTCAATATTTGCCTGTGATTGTTTGGCTTTGTCAATCTCAGTAATTAGTGAACTGAAAACCAAATACCGTTGCATTCATTCTGAATGAAAACAACAATGGGTAATTGGCCGTACTGGTCACGCGCTGTTGGGCGGGAAAAGCAGGAATAAAACGTGCATAGATAATAGTCATCTGAAATCTATTTCCAAAAGATTTGCTGTCTAATAAGTGTACATTTTGGCTTCTTGTCAACACATAAATTAATAATTCCTAATTAACATCCCTATTCTCAGTGGAGTGCTCAGTTTCTGCACTCTCATATTCATTTGCATATTTGTGTTAATAGTAATGACTGAAAGCCACAATGCACGGACACTGCTGATCAATTTCGCAATCCCTCCTCAGATTGCCTCCCAAATGATGTGAACAAAAAACAAATTGATCTGTTTTTCAAGCCTGCAGTGTATTTGGTTTGAGGCGAAATTAGAGATTGTTCTTGTGAAAGCTGACTAGTTTTGCTAGTTTGAAATTCAGCTTTAGCTCATGCTGTGTAAGCAGCATTTTGTTAACAAAGTGGAGCATATGTTTAACAACTTCATATACTAGGGGGAAGTACAACCTGTAATGATGCATCATAGTTAATAAACAGATATATTCAATGTGTGCAGCCTTAATCTGAAAAGAAGCTAGAAAACACAGCTGTAAATAAATTCTGGTAAAAAGTACAGTATTTTAGTTTAAAGTAGCATAAGATGGAAATGCTAACGGAAAGGTACTTCATTGCTTTGCTTTAAACTGAAAAGGCACACATTTAGCTCATTATTGTAAATGCAGTTGTTGCATAATTATAAGCTTTAGCAATAATAATAAAATGATAAAAACAAAATGTTAACTACAGATTGACTTTAACTAGTAAAACTACCGGTAATTATATTCTCATCCCAATTGGATGTGTCAAAGAATGCAGAAGGGGACTGCCGAAGACACTGCAGGAGACCCTGATTGAGAAACTGTGAGGCAAGAATCAAGAGAACGTTCAAGAGAGAGGAAAAGAAAGCTGCAGCATGAACAGAAAACAAAGCTCTCAAATTACATGGACAAGATCAAATAGACTCCTGCCTGCTTTCCAAGGACAAGAAGCACAATAACAACGTTGTTATAATCACTCATACAGACAAAACCAACCCACTAGTGGCGTGCACAGTTCAGGAACACATTTATGTGTATCTGCAGGCCAGATTCAGTGAAACTAAAAGAAAACAATCGGATCTGCTGTCGGTTTCAAGATGTTCCCCAGTCGAGGCTTTTTCAGTGAGGCAGATGTGCTGTCAGTGTGTGCTCCTGACACCCACGCACACGCACACACACACACACACACACACACACACACACACACACACACACACACACACACACTTCTAAGCGTGCATGTGTGTGTACATCAGAGCGCAGCCTGCCCTGGAGGTCATCATTTATCACAGTGATGTAATAACCTCACTCAAAAAATAAATAAACAGACACACACACACTTGCATTGCTAAGACTAATTTATTAAATGATGCAGGAAAACTGGGGAGAATTGTACAACCAGGAAATGAATCTCTTATATATATTTTTCTGGTAATGTTCAAGTGTAAAAGCAAGATATTTTTGTTGTTAATCATCTGGAGTTCTATTCGATCCCCTGTTAGACATTTTTTCCTTTTTCAAGACGAAAAGAACCGTGTTTATTTGTACTAATAAGGTAATCAATATAATCTTGAAGCATTGTTTTAGTTGTATGAATGGTTGATATATCATTTGTTAATGTTTTATATATATATATATTTATTAATAATAATGACCCTTCTTTTGTCCTTTGAGCTAGCTTGTACCAATCACCCTTCCTCTTCCTTAGGAAAAGCGGTTACAGATAATGGATGGATTGATATTTCTCACAAGAAAATGTAATGACAATACTCACACTAAAAGTAGTTAAAGTAGAAAAATCATAATTTAATAAAACTCCATTACGAATAAAAGTTAAAGTACCAAAGTATTATAAGCAAAATGTACTTAAACTAGCCAAAGTGAAAGTACTCGTGCAGAATGCCTGCTTTCAAAGTCAATTTTTTTAATATAATTATAGGACAATAGGACAAGGGATAAGACAATGTTAAACACTTTGTAACGTCCCGGGTAGATTAGTAGTATAGTAGTAATCTTAATGTAACTCCAACTTGGGCATAGATAAATAGTCAAATACATGTTTCAAAACCAGGCAACCCAAAACCTGTTTTTATTCATGACTTATAACTGATCTATAACGTAAAGTAAAGCCATTGGTGGCTTACTAATAGTGGTTTCAGCTAAAATGTTTATCAAATGTGCTCAGTTAGATTTCTGATTGTGTAGAAGATGCGAAAGGACCAACTTGTGACCCCTTTTCGGCAGATACATTGATGTGACATTCACACACACACACACACACACACACACACACACACACACACACACACACACACACACACACACACACACACACACACACACACACACACAGATGCAGTCTCCAGGGCTATGGAGGAGGGAGGAGGATCATGGCAGGAGGTGTCCGGCAGCTGAATAATTCAAGCGATTCACGTCGGTGCAGAATACGTGAACAAATACCACAGATTTAAAGCTTTGTATGCTGCACATGTTCAGTCCGCCCAGCCAATCAGAGCGCCGGGTCTTCTGGCTGATTTTTTTTCTTCTTCACACGTCATGTGCAAGGAGGCACACTCAAACACTTGCAGACACTGAAGGACAAATGTCAGACAAAGATTGTCTACTTGGTGGGAATACATTGAGGATTCAAAATGATGATTTGTCGGTTTCCTTTGTTTGTTTGCAAGGCCGAGCGATTTAGTGCACTTCTCTTAACTACTACTGTGTCAGCAGGTAGCTGGCTTTTCTCGACACATAATTTTAGAAATGTGCATGATGAATAGTAAGTAGAGCGATATGTTAATAAGCCTGCCATGTCGTGACAGCCTGCACTGTCCATTGAATTCTAATTTTGTTTCTGTGTTATTAAAGTGTTGCCATTTCATGTTTTCTTTTAAATATTTTTACTCCATTCAATTTCAGAGATAAATATAGATTTACTACATTTATTTGGGAAAAGTTTTTGCTAGTTACTCCACAGATTCAGATTATTAATGCAAAATATGATCAACAAATATAATATAAAATATAATATATTATGCTACACAGCAGTATATATATATTTAATAAAATGTCCCCCACCTTTAGCTGCACATTAGTGATACTCACATTAATTGATCAATAATTATAATCCAATAATATAATACACATTATTCTGAAAAGGGACACTCTGCATAATGAGTTCTTTTACTTTTGGTGCTTTAAGTTTTTGTTGATGAATATACTTTTTGTACTTTTACTCAAGCAAAAACTTTAAAAGTATTTCTAAACCGCAGTACTACTTCTTCAACCACCGTCTATGGCATTCAAAAACAGGGATGCCTTAAAGAACGTACAGTACAAGTAGCATGCAGTCAGAAAGTGTCCACAGAGACTGAGTTGTTGATCCACAGCCAGCGCTGTCCTCTGCCCGGTGTTATTCCTCCCACTGTGTTCTCATTTTCATGCCCCTACATTGCGGTCTAGCCAAATAATTACACTCCTGATGTCTCACACCACACAAGAGCTGAAAGGACGGCTCAAACTCTTTTTGCGCCCTTTCACCCCGACAGTCAGAGTATTGTTTCACATGATTTGCACTCCACTTCGGATCAAGTGGTGAGACAGAGCCATGTGGCAGAGAAGGAGGACGGTCATTTTCATGCTTCTGACTGTCCGTCCATCCGTCAGTACCTCCGGTCCATTCTCATGATCGTGATATCTCAGGAGCACTTGAAGGGAATTTCTTCAAACTTGGTACACATGCTTACCAGGACTCAAGGATGAACTGTCTAGAATTTAGTGGTTAGAGTTCACTGTGACCTCACAAAACACTTGTTTGGCCATAACTCAAGAATTCAGATGCTAATCATCAATATCACAAAATATCCAATAAAATAAGATTATGAAATTATGACATTTTATACTGCTATGCTGCAACTTAACTGGTTGGATACAACCGAGAGGCGGTAATTCTAGTTTGTATACGTTTTTGAAAAAGCATTCTGGGTTATGTGAACGTTTTAAACCATTCATACTCTAATACTGTGCTCTTGGTCATTATAGTGACAGTTTTGTTTTTATCAAGTCAGTTTGAGATGAGTCTGCAAATGCTGCTGCGCTTTATTGCTTCACTTCTTCAATCTTGCCATTGACTCTTCCCATATTGATAGACAACAATGTCAACATGCTGTTACCGGAGTCGTATCAATCAATCAAACATTTGTAAAGCACCTTACGTACAGGTCAGTGTAGTTTAAAGTGCTACACAGTTGACAAGACACAAATAAGACAGTACAAGTATGGACCAAGAAAACAGTTACAACATTTTTTTAATTTATCAATTTGAGACCAAATGATGTGGGACAATACAATTATAAAATGTAATAAAACAGAATTAAAAGCTATAATAACAGTAGTAGTAAAACAGCATGAAATATTGATGTGACTGATGTATTCTCTACTTTTTATAACACCATAGCAACACAGCCGCTTGTTGCGTAATGGTTGATTGTTTAGCACACATTCATTCATTTGTCTTTGCCTTGAATTGATAAAGATCCCGGCAGTGGGGATACGGACGTAAAAAATGATGCACTTAAGGCAAAGACAGGATTAACTTCAGCTCTAATAGGAAAGAGCAAAGAGGAGAACAAAAGCAAAGAAGTGTGAGAGAGAGTGACCGGGAACGTCAACTGTCATAATGTGATATGTCTCATGCTTTAATGTGCAGCAGACTCACTCATTATGTCCTGATTATGGAGGGTTATTTTCTTGCAGAGTCTTTGGGAACAAACAAAGTTAATTTATTTGAAAAATAACTTAAAATCAAGAATGTAATATCTTCATAATTATGCAGAAATTGTTATTAAGCAATGACTGTCAGTACCACACATTAAGTCCACACTATAGCTATGGAACCGTATCTGTTTTATATTAAATGTACTTATTGTATTCTAGCTCCATAATTTCCAATACTTGTTGTATTTATCTCTCTCTCTCTCTCTTTGACATCTTCCTCTCTGTCTCTTTCTTTCTGTCATTAGCATGCATTGATTTGAAAAGCTTCATTTTACCGGGCGGTGTGGCGATCTCAGACTCTTGGACTCCACAGATAAATAATGAAAATGGGATCAAATCAAATGTCCCTGAGTCAGTCAACAGAGGTCAGCTGTTGATTTTAGCCCAGCACGGAGCCATTGGTCCTGTGGTTCATAACTCCTCAAACCTGCATTACAGCTTTTACTAGTGACCTGACCCTAACATCCATGATGTCATGTCCCGATGCAGCTTTTACAGGATCATAGAGGTTTACAGAATCAACATTCCCATTATCCCCATGTAACTATATGCACGTTAGGATTTCAAACACAATGCCAGAGTAGCAGTTTCTATATGAACTTGAAAGATTTCCACTTTGTGCCAAGATGTAATGGCAATTTGGTTTAAAAGGATTATTTACTCCAACCTTTTTTTTTATGTAAGATGGCATGATTTAGGGTGGTGGTGGAGCAACTTAATTTGCTCCATCTTAGAATCGATTTAAGCCACAATTGAATTCTACAGTATATGTAATTATTTTCATTAGTAAGACACGGCATTTAATTTAGAGGGAATGACACAGAAAACATTTCACGTATCCTTTTGTTTCTGGTGCATTCTCTAACGTGTTGTACCACATTACCACAGTTGTACTTTAACAAAACATGTGAGTGTTGTCCTCTGAGGATGTATTAACTCCTAATTAAAGTGAATGTTTTTGCTTAACCAGAGCCCTCAGCCCTTCGTCGAATGTCTTCTTCGATCTCCCAAGCCCTACCAGTCCATATATGGGCCTCTGGTGTGACACATCCTGGCCTTACAAGTCAATTCTTCATGCTTTTGACACTATTCCACAATAAATATTAGCATAAACCATAAGTATGACTCGAAGGGACTCGAGAGTGACTTGGGAGAGCACCCAGGTTTTTGAAAATATGACTTTTCATATCGATAGCATGACGCTACACAGGATTACTGTACAGTTTTGGAATACTTAGAGTCTACTGAATCCACCAATGTGGAGTGAGGACTGTTTAAGGACCAGGGAGTATGTGGGAATTTTTAGTGTTGGCCGAGTTGACACGATCGCGCGAAAATCCTGAACTAAAATAATTATAAAAAATACTTAACTTCACTCAATCAAAGCCAAACTTCGCACAGATACTCCTGACATATAAAGCTATGCTATATACTAATTCATAAACTAATATACCACTAACACATATATTGACTTATTATCTATGTTCACAAGTTTTTTTTGTATATTATAGCTTTTTTAATTATTCAAATAGACCTTGGGGTTTAGGAGATATTCAGTATTTAGTTGAATGCAAACCATTCGCAATTTTCGCCATAACATTTTGTTGCCATAATGAAAGTGTTCACAATATTGACTCGCTTCCTTATCAGATCATCCTGAATGAAAGAAACATTGCGGACATGGATTCCTTGAAATTCTCAAGTCTTATTATAAGACGCTTGTGGGTGCTAGAAATTGAATACAGGAAACTCTAGGGGCGACCTGTCAGAGATGATTTACTGCTTATAATGTCATAAAGCGAGGCTAACTAAGATCTAACTAAGATCTATAATGTTAAACATTTTTCTTCTACAGACTGAAATGGATCCTATACTGATCAAACAAGATGGTTTTGTCTTAAATAGTTTGAACCCTGAGCAGGATGCAGATTAGATGTAATAGACTGTTGGATTCCCTTTTTCAGATTATGTGAAACACTGTGCTCTGCAATGCAATGCCCATGACATGTATGGCAAAACTGCAATAATCTATATTTGTTTGTATTAAGAATGGTGTTTAGTAGGTAATTCCTTGCACTTTTACTACGAAAACTTTATATGGTGATAACATGTGTTTACCCCCCAGTGGCCAAATAAATGAGTAATGAAGCTATAAAGCATAAATGCATTCTGAAGATGTTTGTTTTTGTCCCCCCACAACATTTTATATGAAAGTTGTCTTTTATGTTTTTGCTACTGACAAGCATGTGCGTCCCATAAAAGACGTCTCCCAGGGATTCACTTGCAGCTCTATTGCAAAGAGTCATGTTTGCACATGGTGTGTTTTGCTATGCAACGGCTGCATTATGCTGCTTAATGGAATTTAATAAGGGAGGCTACATCAGCAGCCTCACGATAATTGTCCATTACTGCGCTCGCCTGACAGCCCATGTCTTTGTGTACTATTTTGCATCGTGCATTGCAGATATAATGAACATATGCTGAATGGTGAGCCTCGTTTGGCCCATTCAGTGGCAATGAGATTAGAGACTTTAAAATATATTCCTCTGAAGAACTGCAACGTAACTTTTCATTTAAAGCTGCAGAGAATAATGGCATTCTGTCAGTCAGAGAGGGACGATGTGTTTTAGTGTGTGCTGTTTGTTTTTAATAGTAATGTTTGGGCTTCATCATAGCGACATTGCAGTGTGTTCCAGCAGCTGTCCATTCTGAGAAAAACACACACAGATATTAACAGAACAGAATTGCACCTTCCAGCGGTACAGAAGAAATAAATATATCTGTTATTTTTAAGGTCACACATTTTGCTGCCGTGGCTATTGATGGTGGAAGTTGTGGCATCATACCCTCGGAGTGTTTCTCTCACAGATGGTCTGGTCCTAATGAACCAGACAAGAGCCAGATGCCTCTGTGCTCAGAGACACAAGGTCCTGTGTGGTGATATGGAAGGAATCTTGCATGTATGTTTAATTGATGACAGAGACAGGGATCATGAGGGCACATGGAACTTGATTTGACGTCGTATTATGCTACATAAACTGGTGCATGAACTGGCATACTGTTTGAAGGGGGATACATGATTTGAATGGAGTGTTCATGGAGAGTTCAGGGACCTGTTGAGGAAGACATTACAGCTCACAAACTATTCTACAATGTAGCCGGTACATGAACAAAAACAAAAACAAATGGAAAAAAGATTCTGGAAGGTCAGACGCTGTAAAGTTATCTCTGTATTTATTATCAGCCAGGACCTCAAAAACATAACCTGTTTCCCGTGCATGCACTTGTTTATTGCTTTATTTAGCTTCAGTGTATGGGATGGTGATGGATGCACTGCCAACCATCTGCGATCCAATTTCAGTTTTGTGTAGAATGAGCGTCCTGAGCGTTTTGTGTGTTGGCTGGCAGCCTGTGCCTCTCTGCTTGACTCATTCTCCCTGTTGGTCTGTCTTTGTCTGTCTGCTCTCCATCTGCCAGCTTGTGTGTTTGCATATAATTCTACATCACTCTTGAGCAAGTGGCACCCAAGATATTAATCAACATCAGACAACGCTGTTATTGGATACATTCATCATTCAAAATCAAATGTCAAGACGACATTTAATATTGCAGCGGAATTCTAATCTGTATTTGATGCCGTTGAGATGACATTAACTGCAGTTTTAGTATGGTCGCAATGATCAGCAGCAGTGCAAAAAGCTCATTAGAGTAAAGTGTTTTCTATAGCTGAGAAAGTTTGGCCTTTAAAAGGGCAAAAGGAGGCGTCCATTTTCTCCCTCTCATTTGTTCCACATGGTGTGTTATGTCCAGTAGAGGGCAGCATAGAGTGTACAATGGCAAACTAAATGTCTTCTCTTCTCTTCCAGGGCCAAAGTGTTTCGGGGAAAGAAGGTCTTTGGAGACTTTGACATCAAAGTGGAGCAGGTATCGTATTAACTTTGTAGACTTATGATGCTGCAGAATCATTTATTTAAGGTTGAGGGGGAGCTGAACAGAGATGAAAGTGAACTGACACCGCATGCACATTTGATATGGAAATGTGTTTTAACTGACAAACTGAGACATTGGTGCACAAAAACATTCTCAATGTCAGTCCAGAAGAGTGAATAGCATGCGACCTTGCTCTTTGATCTAGTTATAGGAGGTCACAGCTTTAGCAACGTGTCTCTGCCTGTGTTGGTCGTGTCAGTGGTTCTCCCAGTTTTGTCTAGACAGAAACATCTCAACAACTATTATACGGATTCCCATTATATTTTGATATATATATACTTTGGTCTGCAGAGGATGAATCCTGCAGACTTCAGTGACTTTTATATTTAAGTTATTCAGTGAAATATCTCAAGTACTGTGGTGCATTATAAAATCAATCTTTCAGTCTGTTTAATCTGAATTATTGATGTTCCCATCAGACTTGGGTATACTTTGTTAAATACTAATTAACAAATGTCAGCATGCTGACAGCACCTGGTAATATTACCGTCTGAACATCCACATGCTAGCATTACTGTGGCACAGTGGTTAGCAACCCTGTCTGCGCCATAGAAACTGACGAGTCATTTCCAAACATTTTGCACTTTGCAAAAAATACTTGTGATGTGTGTGTTTATCCGTTTAAAAGAGTATAACCATATGACTTATGTGACATTACGGCAGTTTCTGAAGTTACTGTGCTTGCTTAAATTATAATACATATAATATGTATAACAGTGCGTGACATTTTGGTTTCATATTGGTTAAACCACCCTTTAAAGCAAGCAATTTTGATTAGCAATATTTGGTTACTGCATCAGAAATGAATACTCTGGGGTTGCACGACATACAGTTTCACACCTAATAGATGTTGACAGGGATACAACCCCAAGCCTGGCCACAGAAACATAAATACACACAAGAGGAGACAGGAGTCGACAGCTATGAGTCACAGAGAAATCCTCCCTGTGTTTGCAACCACACCAAAAACAAGCACACTTGCATTCTTTTACAAGAATAACTATATGATTTATGCATACAATATAGATGTGTTTATATCCCAATAGGTATAAAAAATAACTGTAATTATGGATTAGAGTTGAAATACCAAATCTTTTCTTGCACAATGACCTTAACTTTCAGAATGTAATCATCTAATATTCTTCATCAGAATTGTCAAATATGATTATGCAACATTTACCATTCATGTGTATTTCATCACTTCTATATCAACACTTATATGTACAGATAATGAAACTTGTGTCATCTTTCCATCCTCGTAGGCTGAGTTCTCAGAGGTCAACCTCATCTCACATTCAAATGGAACCTGTAACGTGGACATGCAGGTCATCAGGAGCGGAACCAAAGTCGCCAGGTCAGCACCACATCCAGATACACGCTCACTCATCGCTTCTTCTGTTTTATGTGTTCATTTTGTCATGTTTAGTCAAATCCTTCTTCCCAAATCCTAATTCCAATTTAACCTACATTTAAATCTAAAGATTATCTTGATTTTGACAATAATGAATTAATCCCAAACTACGACCCAAAAATACAAACATAACTTCTACTCTTAAGAGCTTCATTTAAAAAAGACCTACAATCACGTGGAACCAAGAAATGACCTCAACCATTAATCTGACCCTAAATCCTGAAATAATGTCATGAAAATGCTGCCGTATCATGTCTATCCACCATTAATGCAGCAATATATGACATTCATTTGTTCGGGTCGTTTGAGGTGAGGTTGTATGAGGTACTTATTCATAGTCCGTGTATTATTACCTATAGATGACGAGCAGCTCGCGTCTTGGAGGAGCAGAGCAATGTACTGCTGTGGACAGGGACGTCAGCGAAACTTGTTTTATCCAACTTAAACGCCTCACCAAAAAATGGCACTATAAGTGTAAGCTATATTAATAATATTTTCACGGGTTTACTTTGCTATGAGACAGCCATTTCCGACGGGGAACTGAAGCTGTTTTATCCATCTGTGCTCTCGCCAAAGCCAACAGACTCCCATTGAAGAAAACAGTCATTTTACCTCACAGAACACGGGGGTTGCTGGTCTAGATCGGTTAGTTAGTTTGTGTTATTGTGTGTGGAGTCTGGTAGCTTTGGCGAGGTGCTAAAATACGTTATGCTGACCCACCCTACGGCTGTCTTTGTCATTATTTGTACTGTTAGTGCTGTTAGCACTGTTAGCTATAAGTCGCCGGCTCAGGTGTCGCCATGTCGGGAGGCAATCCAAATGTTCCCAATCTGTTTACAGCAAGCTCTGCTCAGTTGAGAAAGGGCAGAGGCGTATGGCCACAGTCTTTACCCACAGACCGGCACAGTACAATGTGCACCTACCGTAAGCCAGACAATCACACAGACCCACTCAAACACCACAAACCACACTGACACAGACACCAGTGTCCCTGCTGAAGACTGCCAGTGATTATGCAAGAACTAACTCCCTCCGCTCACCAACCAACAAAACCAACAGGAAATGAAGACAGCAGCCTCAGTCTGACGATCAGCCTCGCCGCTTTATGAGGGCTCGGTTTGCACATGCTCACACACAAATAGTGACCATTGCCTGAGATGGTGTGGATTCAAGGAGACTTTGCTTGATTGATTCACAGTGCCATGTCCACAGAAGCATTGTTGTTTCACAACATCTGAGCTCCTTATAGACCTCCACAGTTGTATCATGACCTCAGTCTCGCCCCAAACATGGACTGGCTGTGCAGAAAATGTATGTGTTTACAACATAATTGTGCGTCTGTCTTGTTGTCTGTCTGTCTGAGTTCATTGCCGGTCAAGTAAAAGCAGTGATTTTGCTAACTGCTCTGTCTGTGTGTTGCTCAGTAACCCTCACCCCAAAGAAGATGTAATTAATGTCTTCCGAATTTTGAAAAGGTCACTACATGATCTTTAGCTTTACTCTTCTCTTTTTTCTCTTTTTTTCCTTGTTTATGGCTTGATATCTTTTGATTGAGTGCAAACGAAAGATCAAATATTGAGTAGAACCATGTTGAAACAATGTATCACCCTACGATTTATGAGAAATTGTAAAGGAGAAGAAGATGTTGTGAATCATCACAATGATTATAGTGTTTATTATACTTCAGAAACAAACAATTTCAAGAATTTTTAAATGATAAGTCTGTTGTTTTTCCTCAAATCCCATGATGATATCCAAACCAAATCCAAATGTTTTAGGCTCTCTCTCAACACTCCCCATTTCTGTCTTTACTTCTCAGCTCATTTGTTCCCACAGAAAACCTCAATGGTTTGGCAATGTAACAAATACACAGCATAGTGTAATTATTTTGAAAGATAAATAATGGCTTGCGCTGTAGTTTTTTGCATTACTTGCAACATTACTGGTGCCTTTATTGGTGACGATTTTCTTCTGATGCTTCTCTTGATTCTCTTTGATCATCATCATCATCATCATCATCATCATCATCATCATCATCATCATCATCATCATCATCATCATCAGGTGCTGCAATACTTTGATTTATGTCCAAATGCCTGCAAAAACTGACATCAGCCTTAGTTGTACTTTCTTTGTAGTTGTACTTTCTTCTTAATTTCGTTGTGTTTTACAGTGACAATAAACTCCCTTACCTTACCTACCCTTCTGTTTAGTGCTAATTAGCTAGAGTTAGCATGCTAACATTTGAATTTAAGACCTATTTATCAGCTTTTTAGCACGCTAATGTTAGCATTTAGGTAAAAGTGCTTGTGTGTCTAAGTAAAGCCGTAGGCTACAAAGCTACAAGCATGGCTGCAAACTCTTAGTCTTCTTTCACATTTTGTTGCATCAAAAATATGCAATATGCATATTGAAAAATGCAAAGTGAAATCGAATTTGGATGATTGTTGCTCTGCTGGCACCAGCAACTCAGGGTATTACATTGAGAGACGTGATCATGTTGATCTTTACAGCCTACTGTCAGCAATGACGCGATTACAGTCAATCGCTGTGTCTCTTTTTTAGTTTCTTGGAGAGTCTGATTAGTATTCTCGGTGCAGGAAGAGCTGGTGGTGGTCGCACTGTGCCAGAGTTTTGTCTTTCTGTCTCTTTTCTCTCACATCTCCCCCCACCCTTCACATTCCCTCTCTCTCACACACACATTCAGAGACAAAAGGAAAAATAACAGGAGTCATGTACTATCATCATCAACCTTCCACTGAGCTGCACTGATTATTGTTTTTGCCCTTAATCTGCTGGACACCGATTGCGTCTGTGAGCTCTAGCGCTGTTGGTTTTACTGTTTTGCTGTGGAGACCGATACAGTTTAAAAGTAAAGCATGAAAAAAAAATCATAACAATCCAACACAACGGTATTAGATCATAAAAAATAAAATAAAAACTTGGAACCAATTATTCTCTGCCATTTAGCATTTGTTTTCTCTTCACTTCACAAGTTTTGAATAGCAGATTCCCTTTGTACTGCTCAACGCTCTTAACTCCACCTTTGGCCTGGGGAGGGCAGAGAGTGAGACACACACCTCTGTGACACACACGCCCCCAGCAGCTTCATTTCACCAGGAGGGCAACGCAATGTGTGGGAGGTTCACACAACTTCCACAACAGCCAGTGGTTTGGGTTCAAATGAGTCAAGATTAAATTAAAGATGCCTTTTTAGATCACATGCTCTGTCATATTGTGCACCTGTTCAACAATACATTCAAGAATATATGCAATTTCTTATTTATTTCCAACTACAACTTTTACTTTTATATCAAAATACACTCATATTTCCTTCCTGTAAAACAACACACAGTCCTTTGTAGCTCCCTATCGGGCTACATTCTCGTTTTTGAACAGCCCAATCAAATGTGAAGGATTTGATTTAAATCCCTCTTGTAACTGCACACCACTCAAATATTCCGTTTCACGTCAAAGTGCAGAAGCTAAAGACGCTCTAACTTCTGTTTCGCTAGGACTTTAAGATTAGGGGAGCTTTGTTCTCATGGTTGCAATAATGATCACACAGTTAAGATTATGGACCAATAGCGGTCCATCTTAAAAAAGCAACATAGATTGCCAGTAGATAACAAAAAACGAACAACTGTCTCTTGTGTCTTGTTGACTCGTCCATTCCGACTTCCTCCCTATGCAGACTTTGTCGCCTTTTATCAGTGTCACCTCACATCCATAATCACTGGGACGGCTGGAGGGCTTTGTCACATGAATCTAAACTTGTTGTTTTGGGATACATGCTGAAACCACTGATGCTCTCATTCTTCTGGGGACGACATTCTCCTAATGTACTATCATGGAGAGAAGTATGACTGCATCATTAACCGACTACTTCGGAAATACATTTTCATGACCATTAAACATCTGTTCTCTGTTAGCAGCAGCAGGAAAGAAAAACCTGATCTGAGACTGCTAAAAGATTTAGTATCGATGTTAGTATCCATACTCAAAATAAGACTTCGTATTGATATTTTAGGTATCGATCCCCTTACATCCTCACAGTGCAGGTACCTTGACCAATCAGAAGGAGTCTTGAACAACAATGCCTGATGTTGTGTTTGTTAGAATAAAGTAGTGCAGCTCTGCTATCTGATGGAAAGAACTTTGCTTTTGCACCAGCCATATGCACCAATGAAGCATTTTTGTTTTGTGTTTTTATCAATGTAATTGTCAAGGACTGTGGCAAGAGTGAACAACTGGAAAGCAGCTGAGGAAAATTAGCTATTTTGTTTTATAGTTATTCCTAATTCTTGTCATCGGTGCACCTTTTCTGAAAAACACTTTCATATACAGTAACAATAGTGTCTCTTTACCAGAGTGTTGTCTTCAGTTAATCAGCCTCTCCCAGTTATCTGTATATACTGTACAAAGTAAATGAATTAAGACATGGAATGTTGTCAATGATTTTGCTCAAGATTCGCTGCTTGATTTTGTTACGGTGCCCCTGTCTTCTCTCACTATTTGAAATTCAAAGGTACATTCATTTTAGAAATATCTGACATCTTCCTGAAGCAAACTATTCTTTAACAAAACTAAAATGAAACAGTGACATGTTGAAAAAAGCAGGTCAGAAAAACACAGCTTCAAAACCTTGCAGGTTACATTTACAATAACATTTATTTTTATCAATGACACTATTCGTGTCATAGATAGATTTTTTTTTTCACTGATAAAGTGGTACTTGTTAAATTGTATATTTGATAAAGCCCTATGATTTAAATAGTTGTGTCATTTTTATTATAGATAATGGGAAAATAAATGTAACATCAATCACCCACTTCAGGCTTCATTTACCATCAAACTGCTTCATGTGTTGAGTGTGCCAGGAAAAAAAGATTCTCTTAAATGTAATATAGCAATCCTAAACTCACAGATGATGATCTATTCTAAGACGAGAGACGCTCCATTATCTTTCTTCCTTAGTCCAATCTGAGACATTTATGTGGTCAGACAGACTTATTCTATTACCGCCACAGCATCCTCAGTGGAAAACAAACGTACTACCGTTCACTTGTGGCTTTGTGGGTTTTTCCTCTGAACCATGATCTTTATTTAAGGCCATCCCTTCTCTTTCTCCAATGCAAAAATGCAGGTCAGTGGCATCTGCATCCGAAAATGGATTTGGTTTTTGATTAAATAATATCAAAAACATATACTCATAAATACTCATTTAAGTGATATAAAGTAAAAGTAGAAATGTACTTTATTTCTTCTTTATTCCCTCTGCTGCCCTCCCACCAGGTCTTTCAGGCCTGACTTTGTCTTGGTGCGTCAGCACGCCTTCAGCATGGCCCAGAACGAGGATTTTAGGAACTTGATCATCGGCCTGCAGTATGCGGGCATCCCCTCAGTCAACTCTCTGGACTCCATCTACAACCTCTGCGACAAACCTTGGGCTGTAAGCAATTTCAGCAAAACTAATTTACACATCCAACCAACCGACAAAGTACTTTATTAGCAATAGTGCACATGAGGATACATGTTTTGAATGGAGCTGGAGGCTGTACATTCTAATTAAGATAATTTTGAGGATTTATTTTTGGGAAATTTTTGTGCTGCCAAGCTCCGTTTAAAACCCTAAGACATTGATTATTGCGAGAAAGATATTGTCACTGTTCTGTACTGTATTACTGTTGTAATACATGACACTTAATCAACAACCTAATCAACTTCCTCTTCCTGTTTTTCTCTTTCTCCATTGTCATCCTGTCCACCAGTTTTCCCAGCTGATCAGTAACCAGAAGAAGTTAGGTTCAGATAAGATCCCTCTCATTGGTCAGACCTTCTACCCCAACTACAGAGACATGGTAAGATTTACACTTTCTATTTTGCCAGTAACCCCACAGTAAACTCTCAGCTCCGAAACCCCAGCTTCTCAATAAATAACAAATTGTCTCCATTAACGACCTTCAGATCTAGATATTTATAGTATATGTTGTGGTTTGACTAGTTTAAGTATTTGTCGCAGGACACTGAGACGTTCTCTAACAGCAGGAGATGTAGAATTTAGGATCTCACTGGTAAAATTAAAAAAATTAAAAAAAATACAAAATACAATTTGCCATATTTTTTGCATAAATACTTTCACATTTAAAGTAAAAGTAAAATGTTCACCGCAAAGCTGAGCTTAGGCATTAAAGAGTAAAAGCACAAGTCATGATACCTTTCTGAGAATTCTTTACAATGCTATGTAGCTACTGCTGAAGCAATTCCTTAATTATTCAAGTCATTGTGATTACCATGTGGTGCTTTCATGTTGTAGTGGTAAGTATTATTATTTTTTTACACAAACGCGTGTTGAGGTCACAGAAACATTATAAAATAAGACAAATATAATATATAGTATGTTACTGTATATTATACGAGTGAGAAAGGTGATCTTGCTTATTTTGTAAATGCGTTTTATTTACTATATTCACAAGAGTGTTTATGAGGTAAATTATAGAGGTAAAGTACGTTATATTAGTGTTGTGTTTTAAGTGAGTGTTTTTTCATTTCTGAATAGTTGGAGATATTCTGTAAAAGCAGTGACTCGTTGAAAAGCTTAAAAAAATACTGTCACCTCTAGCTTTAGTTTAAGTGCTGTAAAGAGTCTTTTTTCTCACATTTTGTTTACTGAAGAGCAGAAAGAAAGAGTCAGTGCCACACTATTGCATCGAGACATTTTATATACAATATTTTTTGGTACATGGAAATAGAAAACTCTATATAGACAGAAACAGAGACATAAATACAAACCCAAACAATTCTTTCAGTATAAAACAAACATGAAATTGTTTGATAACGCTTCACTAAAGCCATACAGTTGTTATGCATAGTTATCATATCATATCATAAAAGTCTAAACTTGATTAACATATTTTTATATTATATTATTTGAATTCAATTATTTATCAGTTTTTCAAATGTATTGTTGAATGTGACCCTAATATAATCTTTGAATAGTGACTTGGGCGATAATGCATTTTAATCTGTATGACTTCAGTGAAGTAATCCAGTAACAAGACAGGGGTCAATTCAGATTTGGGTCGTTTAATAAATGTTGAGTCATTATATTAAATAATGCCTATAAAACAACAGTTAAATCTATAATTATAGCTCATTCATGAATATCAGTTATTTCAAATTTTTTGTTAACGTCTGGTGCCAAGGTTTTTACTATCTTTTCTTGAACTTGAAAATTGAGGAGAAGCCATTTCCTGTTTTTTAAAGTTTTAAAAAACAGTGAATTGAACCGTGTCCTGTTACATAATTTCCTCAAAGAAGAGGTGGCTTGGCTTCTACAGGTGGCAGTGCTGTTGTTAAAGCGCTGGATTAGATTTTTGGCACAGGAAATATTATAGAGTTCAACCAAGGAAACTAAACACCTATAAAGATAACAACTTCTATGCTATAAAACACAATCCGGTTAGCCTGTTAATTCTCACTCAAGTACAATATTTACATTCTCAGCAATTTGAGAGTATAAACTGTGATGAATTTAGATATACAAGAATTATGGTCATATATAATGCATGTGTCAGATTTTGTCAGATAATGCATGTGTCAGATTTTGAATACAATTAATTGGGGAAGGCCTGGTGTCCAGAGCAAAGAGCAACTAATATATAATGGTATAAATTCAACACCAGAATGTGAGAAAGGGAAAAGGTGGCAGCGCTGCAGTCTGCCTGCAAAACTTTTGAAACACAGATTTGTTTACAGTGGCAGCTTTTTTCTACTATTTTCCTCATATTATTTTACAGTAAATATCCAGCTTCCTTATAATTTCAGTAAATGCATAACCCAAATGGTTACATAAGCTTTTGTGAGTTATTCATGAACAAATATGATGTCTTCCGTATATTTGTCAAGGTTATACATTTACCATCCGGTCATCAGAAAAGAAGGAAATAATTCCCCCTGGGGTGAATTATTTACATTGGATGATTCTGCTGCTTTTCTTATTCTGGGGAAAACAGCAAGTGAAGTGGAATGTGTGTGAGAGCGAGAAAATGAGTCAGAGGAATGTTGAAAGCCCCTGCAGTTTAAAAAGATTTAGCATTGCTGTAGCAACCAAGTGAACTCTGCTAACAGAAGCTCCGCGTTGGGTTAAACTTCCTCAACTGTCAAATTCAGCCAATTTTACAATGAAATCAGTTGCTACTCTGCGCGCCATAATGAGCGCACCATTTGAGCTACATAAGCCAAAGCAGGAAATGTTTCTCAGGATTTTGCAGGATGGGATATTGAGTAAAATGGGTTACAAGTCAAGGGTCAGCCATGTCCAGGAAGTCTTTCTCAGGTGGCGGCCCCCCCCGGTACCAGCTACAGGTTGTGTCAGAACGGCGGATACAGGCGTACTGCCGAGCCTGCTCCCCATTTAGGCTGTTATCCAGCAACCAGTCGGTCCACAAGCACTCGTTTTCTCCTGTAGATGCACACGGGACTGTGTAACAGGTGTTGATCTGTGGGTACAAGAGTTTTTGAGTCATTCGTTCACTCACTCATCTCATTATTTGTTCTTGAAGTTGGCCTTCCCTGTGAGTTGTGTTTTGTTGAAAAGAGGAAAAGGGAAACTGGAGCGTGTCTGTAGACACATGATGCTTTGAACAACAGTTTTTTGGAAAAAGAGATCACAGAAAGAAAGTTTGAGCCAGAGTGAGAAGTGAAAAAAAATGCCCTTTTTGCTCTTGGTTGCTTTGTTTCTCGAGGCAGAGAAATGACAGATAGATGAGTGGGACAAGGACTAAATATGTATGAATAGAGAACAAACCGTCCTTACTCACTCTGCATTCACAGCCCATCTGGTATCTGTAGTTGAGATTCTTCTTCTGTGACAGTGATAAGTTGTCCCAGGACTCGACTAGGTCGCATTGGCCAATAGAAATTCTCCCATCACTCCACATACTTCCTGTTTAGTCACAACACTGCCATTGAAAATGTCATCGAGCACACAGTAAAATAATCTATATGTTGCTGTAAAAAGTCTACATTAGTTCACAGCTAATAGAATTCAGGTTGAGTAATGTATAATGTATAACTTTGACCACCATAAATGTGTCCATTTCACAATGTTTACAACACCTGCTTTTTAAAATACATTTTCATAAATGCACATGCAGTTGCTTTCTTGATAAGAGTTACATGAGAAGATGGAAGCAAAACTCTTGACAAAGGGGGAAAGCTATCTTTGTTCTTGGTTTTTGTTCGGATTGAACCAATTATATAGTATATTATAAGGTGTTAGCTCTGAGGATGATGGCGTGTGGATTTTGTAACCTTTCCCCCTGTTTTCCATCTTTATGCTAAGCATACAGACATTAAAATCATATCAATCTCATCCAACTCTCGGCAGAATAGACATATTTCCCAAAATGTTCAACTTTCTGTTTCCTACTATAAGTGCAATATAAAACCGTTACTGTACCTGAGAGCAAATACCCTGCTTTATTGTTGGAGTCCAGTTTGACTCCACACAGTGAGGAGAAGACTGGAGTGTACACGTACTGGATGTCCTTGGCCTTGGCAAAACCTTTGAACATCTGGACTCAGAGGAAAAGGGGAAGTTATAAGCCTGGCTTAATATAAATTAATGCACGATATACACGGCAGAAATGTGATCAGGAATAATAATAAAAGGACTTGAACAACTTTTACATGTCTATAAAATATAGTATACTGGTTCTTAACTCCTCAGTATTCAAACAGATGTGAATTCAACTCCACAATGTAGAAATGACACTGGCTGTAATTAAAGAATGAATGCATTTTGGATATTTAGCAGACCCTACTGTTCAGTATTCATTAGTAACACCATCAAGTGGAGATTTAGATTGAACTAGACAGTTTCTGTGTGTTTGAATGTACTCAACGAATCAGAATTAGACTATGCAGACAATACCCACATACATTATACAGCCACTCACAGCAGACAATAAAACACAGTGTATGCCTGCACCCACAGCAGCTGTTACTGCTGTTCAGAGATCTCACCTTGATCATTTTTATTTCATATTGGATCATCTTCATGTAAGGTGAGGAGCTGTTGCTAGGCGACACAATCTTCTCGCCGGAGATCTTTGCCCTTATCACTGTCAGGAAAGGGAAATAACAGAAATATAGGATGATTTAAATTAATTGAAATGCTAAATAAATGCAGGAGGCAAGATAATAATAATGTGATTTACATGCCAGAGACAATTGAAAACATCCTGAATTATGCATATTTATGATCAATATGTGTCTCCTTCACTCTAGTTATCAGATAGACAAATGGCCTAGATTTATTTATTTCTAACCCCCTCATCCCTCCTTTTCTGTCATTTTGCTTGTCACTCGTCTTTCTCTCCACACAGACAGTGGAGCAGTCCCTCTCAGTAGTGATACAGGATGTGTCCCTCCTCTCCTCTGGGAGGGAAATCAAAACCCACATGGAATATCAAGTAGCTCTCTGCTTGCACATTGCCATTAACCGACTCCACACACACAACACACACATTTATGGATACAGTATTTACCACACACACTTTTACTCAGACCAAACCATGTCTGGCACAGAGGTGACTTACAGTTATTTAATCCCATACTGTACATCAAGTAGAAGGGTAATTGGTCTGTGGTTCTCAACAGACGTGTAACTTTACAACCTCTTATTAGAGACAAAACACTCATTACACTTTCAATGTTATTACGTTTGCACGTTTTAACTCACAAAGACCACAACATGCAGTTCAAGCTGTGCCAAATCCACAGACACTGCTGCAGAACCACTTATTTTTTCTCCATCAAACCCATAACATCTGCATTTTTAGACATTTGCATTACTCATTATGTTGACTGCCAAATACATTTCACTGTCAAACATTTCCATTAAACTATTAACACTGCTGTAGCTTCATCAATCAAACATAATTAAGTTAACTATTATAGCTTTCTCCCATGTTATCAAAAAGTCCCACACAGTTTGAACATGGCAGACAGCTGCAGTAACTATTAACTGACATCATACGAAGAGCAGTGGCATTGCAGTACAACAAAGCATAGCAGTAATCGACAATGTCATACACTTAAAACTGAGTTAGACATTATCTCCACGACGTTTGTTCAGCTCCGTTCACGACAAGCGCATCCACATTGAGAGCAGTACCTGGAAGCTTATGTAGAGGATAACATTAACCAGCTCTGTTATGCTTATAGGTAACACTCCAGCAGCTGCAGGCTAACTTACGTTAGCCAAAATACATTGGTTAGTCCTCAAGCTAAACACCTATTCTCATGTAACTTTATAATTGAGACAGACTGTTTGTACATATGAACATTAAAGAAAAATTCGCTGAGCAGCTAAACAGTATAGCCCTACACTGAAATATAAGAAGATCAAATGGTAAGCCTACTTTTGTCTTGTATCTATAAACATATCTTGCATGCATATGAAGAATCTGGAGGCAACGGGACAAGATTTTGGCATCTGAAGCATTTTGTTTTTCATGCCATCTCGTATTAACCAATCACTTTGGTTGAACACAGGTAAACAGGCTGTGTTGAGAGCAAAAGAGGCGAAACGCATCGGCCAAAAAGTAATCTCGCAACCCACCGTCTGACAATGGTTTAGCTTTTTATTTGTTCATAATTTGCTTGTACTGGTTACTTGTAAAAACAATTCGGTCGTACACGTTATCTGTCGACTCCAACTCCAGTCTGGCATCTCAAGTTGCTAATCGGATTGTAGACAATAAGAAGTTCACAAAAAAAGGAAGTCTTGGCCCAGATACCCGCTCACTATACCAGAACTTCAGAAACATAGCCCCTTCCCCCAGAGGATTATCCATCGTCAGACCGAGAGCTGATTTGTCTACCACTGTGTGGAAACAAATTTTGTCCAACATTAATAAGGCTAAGCAAAGACTGTTAATTACACTGTTGATTAAGTGTATAATCAACAACCTAGATATGATGTACTTAAATATCTTAAATTTGACCTGGCGACACATGCAAATCATGCAATAAATTGACTTAAAAAATTAACTGTTTTCTTAGTTGAACAGGCGAGAAGATAGAAAGGCAGGCAGACAAACAAATGTACAGACAGAAAGTTAATGTGAGGTGTTGTGGTTTAGTCAGAGTGCACTGCATCACCCACAGCGAGCAGCTGGTCCAAGGTTGGTACTTTATATGAGCTACAGAATGCTAGCTCATATCACTTTGTTATGCTTTAATCGTATAGTGCAGAACTGATTTAGAAGGGAAACCTGTCTCCTGACATATTGCATGTCAGAAACAAGTAGATATACCATCTAGTAAGTGCATACATGCTCTATAATACCTAACAATACACTTAACAATGTCTGACCTCACAAGAACACTCCTGCCTGTAAACACACCTGTACACATTGACCTAAAAACTGCATGCAAAAAATTAGAGCTCAGTTTGATGAATGGGTAATACATTTTCATTCATCTTCATCAATTTCAGTTGATATTCATCAATTATTGGTATAGCTAGAGCCATACAGTATTGTGCATAAGTAGAAAGTAAAGGTGCTTGTATAAACATTGTCTCTGATGGACAAACTCTGTAATGGAGACTTGTTTATACCTCAAACATATCTTAAGCATTTTTACTTCACTTCCCTGTTACTGCCCAAAAACAATCTATGATCAGGCCTAAGCTGCGTGTGTATTCTCTCTAAGAACTCTTGTTGGAATGGTCACATATTTTCGGAGACCCCTCCCCCTGCATCTTTTCGACAACGGATTAGTGGGGGCTGTGTCCGACCTTTCTGTAACTTTCCGAATCTATTCACTAACATTCACTTCACATGGTGATTGGCCAGCTGTGTGAAAGTAAGCAGGGCCTGAACATCATAAGAACTAGTTCTGTACGACCATAACCAGACCCTAATACTTGCTTGTTGTTTACCAGCCAAGCAGATTTAGCAGTGTAGCTGTACTTGTCAAGAAGTATTTTTACTTTCAGTTTAAGTTTACCTCATAAAGGGTATCTGAATAATTCCACCATTGATAAAAAAAAAATGTTTTTAGTTTTTACAGGCCAATGTCACGTATTCTACACATCAGCATAACCTCCTCCTCAACTAGAATTACGCCACTGAATAAGGTTGTCATGCTCACAGACAAATATTCTGTAACAATGATAACTGTCATATTATTGCCGTCTTTGTTCAGTTCAGCTCTTTGATCTGCACTTCCTTTGGCAAGAAGAAACATATCTGAAAGTAGATGAAATGCTTTGGCAAATTCAAATCTTTTTTAAATCTTTAGTGCTGAATAATTGGTCTATGTTGTCAATGGTAACTAATACACCACGGCATAACCATGTGTAAGGATCAAATAATTGGCAGTCTGAGCATTGGGAGTGCATCAGTGCAACATGGCAGAGGACAGAAGTTGCTATTGCCAATTAACCAAGAATAATACAGTCATGTGTCCATTACAGCAGTGGTTTTAGTTGGATCACCTTCCCGACATATTCGTTTTTGGGCAGTGGTACATTTCAATTACATTTATTGTGGAAATTAAATGTAATATAACTGGACAAAACTCATTTTGATCCAAGTTTGTTGTCTCTTCCTGAAATGATTCTCTTGGCCCAGATTCTCTGAAATGTTTACCCCCCACCTAGACAGCTTTGAACTGTGCAGCCGAGGTTACCCACTCAATTCAGTTGCTGCAGCTGTGTTATGAACAGGAATAAGGACAGGCACGCCTGCAGAGTGAAAGTGGCTATGCATCTGCCTCACAGCTACATAACCAAAAAGAAATATTGCAAACTTGTACCATGAGAACTGATGTAGTAAGTAACTTCCCTCCCTCCCTGATGAATCGGTACCCTTGTCATGCTCACAAAGCTGGACTGTCAGTGGGCTTTCACACTGATATTGTTAGTATGCAGACCATTAGACCAAGCCTATAGACATGGAAATGAAGTGGGTAGAGAGAGGGAAAGAAAGAGAGAGAGATGGAGTAGGCTGTGTTGGCATGGCTTGGCCTTCGTCCAACTAACACACACACACACACACACACACACACACACACACACACACACACACACACACTCATGCACACAATCTCAAATACACAAACAGGGCTAGGAAATCGTCCAAGGTTTGTCCAGATGGGATATTACTCAGATGTACAGCTTTATTCAAAGGTCTCATCTGCTTTGACAGCACTGTCAGGTCAACTAAAGGCCACCAGCCTATGCTTAAAAAACAACCAGGACAGAGTAACAACAGATGCCGCCAAATTAAACGTTTTCTTCGACACGCTTAGTGTGAGTGAGGGATTTTCCTTATTTGGTATTCATGGCTCCAAAAAGTTGCATCCTACCTGAAAGAGACCAATGACTCTTGTATCCATTCAGAGGTGGACTCGTGCATTCAAAACTAAACACAGACCCAAGCGTACCCCGAGGAAATGGGATCCAATTACAAAAGAACCTGTGGTTAATTGAACATTTGTGAAGTCCCGCCTCTTATAGTTACTGCTGCTATGCCTGTGAAGCTTTCCGCTCCTGCCGTTTACAATGATAATGGTGGGAGACTTAACTCTAGTAATAGTTTAAGGATATGCTGCTCGGCTTTTAAAGTAATGCTGGTAAGTTAGTTAGCCAAAAATGCTAATGATTGTGACTCACTTTAGAACAGAAACACAGTTTTATCCACTCTTTGCTCTTTTGCTCTTGTTTCTTTGGTTTAAAAAGGATACAATACAAAGACATAACCCTCCAAACTCACGGGATACTTAGTATTACCACATCTCAATTCACACCGCTGTAACATGTGGAGAAATCCAAAGCTCGACAGACATACTGTAACTAGGTACAGTTGCTAAACTCTAATTTGACAATTGGGGGAGGGGATTAGCAAACGTTCTGTGGGAATCCATTTTGTTTGGGTCCAGTGGTGCACATGGAAGAAGTTTGCCTCCTGGGCTTTCGACCAGAAAGAGTTGATCTTGACCCAAACCATGATATTTTCCTAAATCCAAAGAAGTAGGTTTGTTGCCTAAACATAAATCCCTGAAGGCAAACTTCTCCCATGTGGTTTAACATCTATCGTTTGATGATGAGCTGCAATGCTTGTAACATGTTCATGTAATAGCTCTCGTTTTTTAACGTTGGCCACACAATTTACTTGAGAATAACATGCATGCCCTGCTTTTGTGTATTGTTTTGGGGTTCTTATTTGACCAATGAGAGCAAAGAAAATAGAACAAATGACCAAAAGATTATACAACTGGACCCAGTGCTATACAAGCACAGACTTTGTCAATATCAGGCCTGCATGAAAACCTCAAATTGTTCAGTTGGAGAAAACTGAATAATCATATGGGACCTCCATCTCACTCTTTGATGACACACTTCAGATTTAAAACTGTCCTAAAAGCACTGCCCCAAATACCCTCAATGTGGTCTCATAACCCAGATCTAATTTGGCGTTATGGTGGCTTTGAAACAGGTCTGACCTCCATTTCAGACTGAATATAAATTTGAGAAACAAATCAAAACCTGAAGGAAGAAACAGACCAATTAGAAAAACCAGACTAAAATACTGAAAATGTCTACTTTCTCTTTCTCTCTGTCTCTCTCCTCTGCTGGAGTGTAACCTTTGACAGAACCACATACTCCAGCTTTCCACAGTCTCCAGCCAAGTACTCAAAGTCAGAGCAGAGTGTTGGTTTTGGCCTGTGCTTAGACAAGAAGGATGATGGGGGGGCGTCAGACAGAGAGACAGGCAGACAACCCAACAGACAGACAGACAGATAGAAAGTAGGCCGGGGCCACTTTTTTTAGGGTTTGTTTTTATGCAAAAGCAAGCAAGAAGACTCAATTATTTAACAACAAAAACATAGAGACCAGGCTGCCCTGTGGTCAAATAACAACACGGCTGGAAATGTTTTCATCTTGGTATGAAAGAAAAAGAAAAGACAGCCATTCTATATTGTGCTTTAATAACTTAGACTGACAATGCTTTCTGCATAAAGCTGATCGTTCCCATGAATATCATTGGAAAAATTAAATACCATACAAAAAAGCTCAGGCCTAAAGCTCTATTGATTAGTTATTGTCACAGTAGATGTTTGTGAAAATCCAATCAAGTAAGCCAAATCATAAATCAGTCAGTTATGAAGGAGGGTCCTTTAACATCCTGCACTCACTTTTGAGTTATCCCACCACCATTAAATGCAGGAGCTTTTATATTCTGAACTCTTATCTGAGTGAACAGACACTAAATAGGTCTGCAGTTATTAACTCACCGATCTCAGCGCTGCAGAATAGATGCTGTGGGTGTGCTGGGTGGCAGCTACATCCCTCCACAACTTCCTCCATGCCTGCACCAAGCAAAAGGAGCACCCAAAGCCCCAGACACGCACTCCGCTCCTGGGACATGGTCATGATGACTCCGGCTGCCTCTGACCGCTCCACCACTCGATTGAACGCTCGGCAAACCTCTTCTGATCCTGTTAAGTTCCACGGGAAAAGTAAATTGGGCCGCAACGGGGGAAGGATAAGGCAGTAGAGTCGAAGTAGTGAGACGAGCTGAAAGGCAGCTGTGGATAAAAAATGTTTAAAGTTTAAAGTACACCTCTGAATTTAAGCTGGAGCAAATAACTTGGGTTGAAGAGAAGGCTGCCGCTGCTCTCTCTCTCTCTCTCTCTCTCTCTCTCTCTCTCTCTCTCTCTCTCTCTCTCTCTCTCTCTCTCTCTCTCTCTCTCTCTGTCTCTGTCTCTCCCTCTCTGTAGACAACACACAGGGAAACTTACAATAGTTGGATCCCCTCACACTCTGGTCTTGAATGCTGAGAGGGTCGCACACAGGGAGCCTCTTATGTACTCAACAATTTAGGGACAGCCTCCTCAAACGCAGGAAGAAAAAAAAGCTCCCATCCTTCGCCTCTCATACCCTCTTTTGATGTCCTCCCTCTTCTCCCATTGGCTGCCGTGTGTTAGTCAGGAAAATGAAAATGATGGCCGATTAATGAAGTATTGTTGGACAGGTCTGTGAAGCATTTATAAATTAGATTATTGTTCCTCTCTTCCGATCAGTGCAGCATCTGATCCGTAAAAGCAAACGATAATCATACAAATTACTTTTGGTTATTGTTCATGTGTAGAGTACAAGTATTGGTGTACAGTTTAATGTCAACACAGTTCTTGTGTGTAAGAGTGCAAGGAAACAGCATTAAAGATCAAAAGAAACACATAAAAAAAAAAACATTTGGAATACTTGTTAATTTGTGAATCTGTACCAAATATAGCCGAGGCTAAATGTCACGCTGTATTAAAGTTTAGAATCGTAATGTTCAGCGATGCAGATATCCTTTATCTGCATCTGTTTCCTTGCTGGAACTTCTTATTTGTTCTACTGTGTCAATGTGTGCACTGCAGGCAACATCCGTCTTGGTCATGTTGTGTCATATTCTTTAAAGCTGCACGAAGCAATATTTTTATATAAACAGTTGATCACTCAACAACTTGTAAAATGAAAGGTGTTGCTCGTTGAGACAAACTCACAATTATCACCTGACTCTGCAGCTCCCTTCAACTCTACGGAGCGTTTTAGCAACTTTCACCTTATTGTTTAGTTTTTTTGGGCTCTCTACTTTTCTGTTTTGGTTCACTCTCACCGCTCTCATAGCATTGTGTTGAGGAGCAGCAAACAGCTGTTTTCAGCAAACTATAAACCCACTGTACACAACTTGCACAGCACCGAATAGCAGACATACAAAGGTAGCAACTAGCCGGTCAACATAGTGGAGCATTTAGTAGTCAGAGACAGATATTTTCTTCCTCAAAACAAGGTGAAATTATGACATAATCAGAAGTCCACATTCATGCTAATGCTTCTCTTTCAGCTGGTTGTACATATAAACTGTTAGCCAAACTGTTTGTCATATGAACATTGTATAGTGATAATATGTATGTGATAATAATCATATTATATGATGATATGAGATCAATGTATGCTGTATAAACAGCTTGCTGTGTTGTCCCCAAGTGGTCATGTTTTGCAGTGCGAGACCATTTAAGGCCAATTTACCTGCATAGATCTAGAAATGGTGATAGGTGTTCTCTTTTTTCACCGCAGGGACTTTTCCGTGTGTTGATATGTTGATAGTCATTCTGTATTGTTCTTTATCATTCATCTTTTGATTATTCTTTTGCTTTTCAGATTACATCACCAAGTTTCCCAGTGGTGGTGAAGATCGGGCACGCCCACTCTGGAATGGGAAAGGTAATGTTGAGTCATTTTAAATGTGCACATGAAAGATTTGACCACCTGCAGTATTTGTGATCAAATGATGATACAAGCATCCAGCGGTTTGGTCTTTTTTGAATGGAAGACACACTCACGTGTTAGTAAAGTACCCTACTGATGAGGTGGTGTTGCAATAGTATTTCTATTACAACTAATTCCACCATTAGAAAATGGCGGAATGTTGGACTAAAGCATCGTGTGACAAATTGCAATCAGGAAATGCTTTAAAATCCCTCTGGGTGCCTAGATATAGTTGAATGATTTACACTAAGCACCACCAGGTCTGGAACCACAGCGTTTTACTGTGTAATGAGTTTTCTGACATACACTACCAGCTAAAGGACCAGTGTGTAAGATTTAATGTCATCTCATGCTGAGGTTTCAGATTGCAACAAACTGAATACCTATCTGCTCATCCCTCCCTTTCCAAGCATGTAGAGAACCTAAAGCTGTCTTCAGGTAATGTAAAAATGAAAAAGGCTCTCTCAAGAGTGTTTGGTTTGTCTGTTCTGGGCTACTGTAAAAACCTGGCAGTGCAATATGGCGGACTCAGTGAAGAAAACCCACTCCCTATGTAGATTGTAACGGCTCATTCGAAGGAAAAACACTAAATTCTTACTCAGGTGATTATACACGAATGAAAACAGACATCTGGTGAGAGGCAATGTGTTCGTTCGTATCTGACTGCGTGAGTCCATGCGTCCGTGCATGAGTGAGCGTGCCCCTCTGTGTCTGTCCACGGCTAATCTTCAGCTAACTGCATATTAATATGCGTGCCAAGTTATGGCTGCGTGCCCAAGGATCTCTCGTGGTTGCAGTGACTCACACCTTTTATTACCTGTTTTGTACTGCCTTTGACCGCCTGCTGGCTCCTCATTTACTACTCATAACTGGCCCCTGGCTGGAAGGGACCAGTAGAGCTATCACAGCTGAGGGCACCGCCGACCCCCAGCTGCTGCTGCAGCCAGAGACAAAGTGGGGCAGAAACAATTTGAACACTGTTTTTGTTTTGGACGGTGTTTTTGGCGAACAGCTAACAGAACTACCAGTGTACACACTGCTGTACCTTGCGGCCACTCAGCCGCCGCTAAACGGGCTTACAACTCGGTGAGTTTACCTTTGTGTTTTGGCACGACTGTATGACGTGTATTACACGACGACGGCTTTGAGCCCATTGCTTGTATGACGTTACTATCGTACCCCTTGTTTTTTAGTTTGAATGAAGTCAGTTTGACGACACTTTACATCCCTGGTTGTATTCATTCAGTCACACAATACAGCAGACTTTGCAGACACACCTACTACTGAGTGCATCTTTCTAGTTATGAATATTCCATTCATTTCTGCCAATAAATCCCCCTAAATCCTCACACTAGTCTCTTAATTAGCGTACTCTGTTTCCCTTGTGTCTCTCTTTCTCAATTATTTCTTCCTTTCATGACTGCAGCACATCCTTTTCTCCTCATTCTCCCTCAGTCCTTTTTTTTCTTCTCCTCTATTTGTGCTGGTATTGATTGACAACTGTGTTAATATTTTCTGGGTGAAATCAGAGTGAAGTGCGAAGCCTCTCTCCTTCCCTCCTCATCGATCCACACACATCCTTCCCCTGGATCTGATATCTGATATGTGATTCCCCTCTGGCTCTGTCTAAGCGAGCCTCTTTTCCGCCTGTCCCTTTTTGCCCTCCTTTATCTTAACATTGCATCTTCTACACGCCTATATTGTACAGATGTCACTTGTCCCGCTGATCTATTTTAAGAAAGACACCTTTCTTTTTTGATAAATACTTTGATAAATACTGTTCACAATTTCCACTTTGCTTTGAAACTCAGGTCTTGCTTACAGTATGTTCCACTCAGTGGGGGTTCCAGTTATGGTGCAACAATACAATACTGTTTATGATCTTATTGCAAAAACATTAAACATAGAAATGATCTCTGTACTGAAAAATAAGACATAACGCCTAGCCTACATTACAATATATGTGTTTCTTATGTGTTGTTCCTCTGTAGGTCAAAGTGGACAATGTGAGTGACTTCCAGGACATTGCAAGTGTGGTGGCCATCACTCAGACCTACTGCACCACAGAGCCATTTATAGACGCCAAGTACGACATCAGGGTCCAGAAAATTGGTGCTGACTACAAAGCATACATGTGAGAGTTGTTCTTATTTATTCCTTGGGTTGAAGAAATATTTTTCTTTTGTGTTATTTGTTTCCATGTGTGTACTGTTCAACATGCACATTTTGAGTTTGTAACACAGT
This sequence comes from Myoxocephalus aenaeus, assembly GCA_038501785.1. NCBI lineage: Eukaryota > Metazoa > Chordata > Actinopteri > Perciformes > Cottidae > Myoxocephalus > Myoxocephalus aenaeus. The sequence continues at coordinate 5,114,500 of JBAMJR010000006.1, read as the reverse complement.
GTTTTCTAGGTAGAACAGGGAAACAGTGAAATACGCTGCATAAAATAGAGAGTAAACCTAGCAAAGTGAAATGTAAAGTCCTCATTTAACCCTTTAATGTGTCCCTACATACCTTTGGTCTTTAGCAGCCCGTCACCATTAGGCTACTGAAACATCTCATAGACTGGCACCTACCAAACTGTAGTTGGTCATGACTTCTCCTTCTAATTGCATGTTTAAAGCAGTATAGTCGAGGAAGTTGAGGTGACTATGTAAGGTTCTTTCATCAGTCTTCAATTCTCTTGGGGCCTTTATTTGGACTGTTATTTGACCTTTGTGCCATTCAGAGCTCATGTCGTCTGAGCTAGCTTTGTGTCTCTAATGCGCCAGGTCTACTTTTACATTTTCTGATTCTCAAATAGCACAAAAACGAATTCCTCATCATCAGTAAGCTTCTTCATTTCCAGTCACCAAAATCTAAAAATATCAAAGAAAATGCTGCCCAGCACTATACCTGACCTCTGGGTGCTGCGCCATAATGTTACTGTGAGTGCACTCCCCCGTTGGAAAATTGGCCATTTTGTGTGTCGTGTGTCACTATAACTTGCATCCAGAAACAGAAAATGTAACACTCTTACACACCTTATGTATCTCGCAATCTTTTAGGTTTCAGAGAAAAATAATCTTTTTTTTTATTATTGAAGACATTTCAACACTACAACATTGTTGTAACAAATAGTTTGAGGAATACCAGGGAGTTGAGTTATTCACTGAATTAATTAGACAGGGTGTATTAGAGTCCTGGATCTACTGTAAAATAAAGCAACACCTCTGGTAACTAGTTCATTTATCCGGATGCTAATCAGCCTGATAACCTGCAGCTGTGCATGTTGCCTGCATCCTGGCTTTTTACCTGACAGCTTGTGCTGTAGCCACACCCTCCTGCTACAAGGTTGTCTAAGTCTCTCTTCTCTCTATTTACAATTTCTGAAAGTGAAAGTTAGTGTCTGTAATGATTTAATGCCCAATTTCCTCTTGTTTTCCAGGCGAACATCCATCTCTGGTAATTGGAAGAGCAACACCGGATCAGCCATGTTGGAACAAGTAGCCATGACTGACAAGTGAGCACCGCATCAACATTAGTGACGCTCAGGCTGTCCTTGTGTCGCACATGTCACAGTTAGTCACAATGTGCTCTCATAGCAGATTCATTGAGCTGAAACCAGTTCACATGGGTAAACACACTGATCAGTTTTAGTTTGTAGTGCATTTATTATTCCTTTGGCTCAAGACATTTTCTGGTTTTCCCTTTGAGCTACTCTGCTCATGCCTGCATTCTGCATTATAGTCCTTTTGCAAAGCATGTATTTTGACCTTTGACAGCAGGTGTACATGAATACATTAATATTGCATGCTGACTCACTCATGCTGACTCACTCACTATATAAATACTAACCTGAATTATATAAAACAGTACCGTTATTTTTCTTTTGCATACAGTGTCTGATTCATCAAACAATTTTGAGCTCAATTTGCTCATATTTGAACTCTCCAAACCTTGCACTGCATTGCCACTAACACAAGCCCCAACATAATGAGGATTCAATGCTTTTCCTCAGCAATGTGAATCTTGTCAATCATGAAATGACTTTAAATGATTTGGTGTATGAAGCTCAAGAAAATGTACCTGCTGTCGTACAGTCCCATTGTCCATGTGTTAGTACTGATGTGTCTGTATCTGCCGCTGTTTGATTGTGTTCAGTTTTCCAGACAGCAAGTCAATGGAGCCCTTTACTCCCAGGCCAGCAACAGCACCTTTATGGCTTCAGCCGGCCAGCCTCAAGCTAGAGAGGTTCTGTAACAGGTTTACTGTCGGCATAAGTGCCCTGAATAGCAACATTTGCTCTGATTTATAGTGCCAAAGTGACATATAAGTCAATATTATTGAAAAAGTAGTGTGCTGTGTGCAAGAACAGAACTTCATTTTTTTTACTAAGATAAGCAAGATGGTGTAAAGCAGGATAAACACCTCCAGCTGTTCTTAGTAGAAACTCAGCTAAACAGTTACTGTACATATAGCAGTGGTACTCTATATGTGGTTTTTTTGGTTGTTTTTGTCCTGTAAACTGATTATGTTTGTCAACCTAATCCAATTTCTCTATGTGACAGATATAAACTGTGGGTTGATACCTGCTCTGAAATCTTCGGAGGGCTGGATATCTGTGCTGTCAAAGCCATCTGTGGCAAGGATGGTAATGACTACATCACTGAGGTGAGGAAAACACACAAATGGGGAGGGATGGATGGAAACAAAAAAATAAATATTCTATTGATCAAACAGTTGACAAGGCACTAAATAAAATAAATCACATAATCAAATCTTATTTTGCAGCTGCCATATTATCACTGCATCACTTTGTGTTGACTCCTGCCTTTAATTGAAAACGTCTACCATGTTCAGCCGGGGGAGTTTTATTAGAATACTAATAAGGTCTTTGAGTCTTAAATTTAGCACGTCTGGCCTCATTTCCACTGCTAGGGCCTGAGATTATCTGGCTGGGAATAATCTGATAAAATCTAATCTGAATACACATCATGAGTTTGATAACCAACATCTGGTGATATTTCCCGGGTACGTATGGTTATCCTATATGGTCCACTTAGCTCAATATTTATTATATTCAGCTACAATTTACCCCCACTTGTCTTTAACTTTCCAGTAAATGTTCAACATCTTGGTGTTTTGTAGTGTTTAGTCTTGAATTCATGACCACAAAGGTTGTGAATAACACATTATTGTTGGAGTGTGCTTTGCTGTAATGATACCTTTGCTAAAAGTCAAGTGGTTATGTCTCGGTATGGAAAATTGCTAAATACTCTGTGGAAGATTACGCAAAACATATGGTGTTATTAAGATTGGCAATATGTCACTGCACAGTGGGGAAGCATCGACTCGGCTATTAGAGGCAAAAAAAAAGCAAGACCCAAATGCACTGTGACACAGCTGGTCATGACAACCAGCTTATTGCCCACAGTTGTAGCATGGAGCTGGTGGGCTGTGATTTGACATGTTTAGGGGTCACATACACCAACTATTCAGGATCAGACAGAGATTCATGTTCAAGTTCAGGATCAGACAGAGGGGGTGGCTCTGGAAGTAAGAGCAGGAGCAGGGATTCATTTGGCCACAGGATTGAGCTGTTGAGGGACCAAGATTTCTGCCAGCTCGGGGAGCGACTTGACAAGCCAGGGTTTGTAGGACACAAGATGGAGTGCTATAGAGAGAGCTGCTTATTTGTGGCTGGCAGTAAGTACAGAGCCACTGAGTGGTGTGGGTCAACTCAGCCCCCGCATCCATGGAAAAAGCTGGGTCAGCCAGGTCAATGTTTGGCAAAATTCTGGATTTAAAATGCAGACAGTGATACTGCACATATGAATAAAGACAGTCAATAAACACACTCACAGTTGGTCATGGGCTGGTATTCAACACCTGACTATCTGAATGAAATATTCAGTAGTTGGGTTGTAAGTCGATTAGATACTAAAGTGGGAAAGATGTGAGAAACATGTCTCCCCATGAGTCATCTCCTCTGGAAAAGTGTTTTGTTTTTTATAGTAATGCGGTAAAATTGTTTGATGATGACCAAAATGTGTATTACTGTAATTACCATTGACATATTAACATTAAAACGTAACCTTTCTGACAGTTTTCGTAAAACCTACTTGTATAAAACAAAACCATTCTGGCCATAAAACATCAGATCAAAACTAATTCTTCACACATTTTCTGTCCAGGAGTTGAAGTTACAGTTCTGTAAGCACACCAGAGAGCTATTACCACACATGAAGTCTGGACCACTGTGCCCTTTATACTACTAGTCTGGGTCAACAACATGTCAGTCATGTAACCTTCTTTTTTTTTTAAAGGTACACAATTTCTGATGTCCGTGCCCTTTTTCTCCAGGTTGTGGGTTCATCTATGCAGCTGATTGGTGATCACCAGGCAGAGGACCGCCAGCTCATCTCAGAGGTGGTGATGGCTAAGATGAGCCAAGCGCTGGCTACCAGGTCATCTAGTGCTTCCCGCTCACCCGCCCGCTCCCCTCAAGGCCAGAAGCCAACCACTGTGCAGCCCCAACAGGTAGAGAATGATAAATGAAACCCATGTATTTATACAAATGAATAGCTACAATGGCTCATGCTCATACAAAATTTGCTCCAATTCTCCTTATTCTCCTTAATATAAAGAGGCAGTTTCAGAAACAAAAGGGGTCAATGTTTTCAGGATAAAGCCCTTTAGGTTTACGGCTGATTCTTTACCAGAACCCGCTTAACCACGTTCTCTCTCTCTCTCTCTCTCTCTCTCTCTCTCTCTCTCTCTCTCTGTCTCTCTCTCTCTCTCTGTCTCTCTCTCTCTGTGTCTCTCTGTGTGTCTCTCTCTCTCTGTCTCTCTCTGTCTCTCTCTCTATCTGTGTCTCTCTGTGTCTCTCTCTCTCTCTCTCTCTCTCTCTCTCTCTCTCTCTGTCTCTCTCTGTCTCTCTCTCTGTCCCGCAGGGTGCTGCCCTTAAGGAAGGACTGTCAGATCCAAACAGGACCGCCGGCCAGCGCCCTCAACCTCAAGGTTGTCTGAACACTGTTCTCCATTGTAATACAAGTGCTGCCAGTGTAGGCCCAAAGCAAGTCTAGGAGACAGTCTCTGAATCAGTCATGGTACAGTTCACTCTCTTAAGAGGGGTTCAGAGATCTTTCTGAAATGAAGTAAGCAGTATTTGAACAATTTCTCGGTCAAAATAAGCACTGCCAAGACGGGAAAAGTCTTCTTAATAGAATTGGTTTCAAATGGAAATGAAACTAAGATACAATCTGTTAATCAGAGATGCTGGAGGTGGATTTGATTGCCTGTGACAGAGCCAGGCTAGCTGTTTCCACCTGTTCCCAGTCGTTGTGCTAAGCTAACTAGATGATGTGCTGTACGAGCAGTTTATATTTTTTCTGCATCCATATCTCTGTTCCTTGAAGGTAACATAGACTAAGAAAAGAGAACGACCTCTACGGTCTGTCTGAGCTACGGCCTTGTCTCTGTTTAAGTTGACTTGAAGTAACAAGCAAATGTACACTACAGTGTCTTTAGCCAACCTGTTGCCTTTAATTGCAGCCATAGCGTCTGCGTTAGTGTGGTGATGTGTGTGCTCAGGGCAGATGTGTTGAGACTAACTGTGGTAACTAAAAGCAGTGTTAACAGCATGTAAAACGGTAAATTAACAAAGCCATTATTCTGTGTGAATGTTTGCATGTTTGTTCATTATCTTGAATTCCTTTTTTTCTCATGTTGCATGAATGTGGAAAAAGTTGGTGTTCCATATGTGTGTGCTGGTTGTTTTAGGAATGCCAGCTTTTTATATTTTACAGGAATTGTTAGTAAAGTGCAGTGCCCATTCAAAACATGCCTGTTCAGAACGGGCCGCATTCTTGGCCTGTGGTGTTGCTTCTTCCAGCTTTCTCGAGATCCAGTCACGTGAAGAATTTCACTCTCGACAATACGGTTCCTTGGGACCTCGGCAACACAAGACATAGTTGCGTCACACACTCAAATTGCAGCTGCTAACGGTCAGAAACACCAGTGAAATACACTCTAGTTCATGGGGAAAACATCAGGGGCTGACTCTACCACACTTTACCCAACTAAAAGGGCCCCGAGCTACACATTCATTATGATGTTTAAATATGAGAAATATTGAATTATCACTATTCTAACTCATTGTCATCCAACCCCTTACATACTTAGCATACATAAATTTAGCAAGGTAATTTACAAATAAGCGTATCAGTTGCTTGCTTTGGCATTACCACTGCAGATATAAAATAGAGCATGGAATTACTTAGTGAAATTGTTTGGGGTGGTAATGTTAGTGTTTTAAGTTAGTATCAAGTCTTACTTACGGGGGAAAAACATACCCAGGTAGCAGCTCACTCACGGTCACACTGGTGAAAACACTGCAGTTCAATTCTGCTTCCAGTTTCCTATCCGCTAGTGTCCTGCGGTCAATGAGCCGGTCTGCCCGGACCACATGCTGGACTCAGAGCCCTGAAGCCCCGCCCCTGCTGCTGAACACTAAATAGCAACACATTTGACAAAAACACTCCCTTGTTACCCAAGCAGTACCCACCAAGTGGGATGTAGGTCAGATGAGTGGTTCTCGAGTTTCAGAGAACAAACAGACAGACAGACAGACAAACATGTTTCTACATTATAGCTGCATTTCCATCTCAGTGATTAACATGTTTAAATCCTTTTTAATCTTTACATTTTGTACATCGTTCTGGTGTGAATCAGTTAATGGTACAAACAGAGCTCTTTCCTTCTGTGAAGCTACAAAGCCCTCTTTGCAGGAAATTAATGTTTTGTGAATAACTTGCGGGTGTTGTCTTTTTATATAAATTAACTTTCATAACTCTTTGTTATAAGCGGCTTTATACTCTATGATACCCAATACATTTTTTTCTTAAACTTGCTGACGTGATTAAGAGTTTCCAAGAAAATAAGCATCTTTTCATTCTTTGCATGTTCATTTTCTAATTCGCTTGGATCCAAATAACTGAATTAGTGATATTTGATCTACATGTGGCTACCAATATTAGTCTGTTCTCCTCTGTCTCAATCTTTCATGAGTGATAAACAAACAAACACGCGTTAAATAATTTACCAGCTTGTTGACTAGTATAATGTGTGTGTGATTTAGTAATTCAAGGTTTGGATCCAAGCAAATTGTTGTCCTTAACAAATGAAATATGTTTGTACAGATTATATTTTCTTTGATTTTTATGTGTTGTGAGTCCCAACTATTGGGATGCTTTATGACAAACACTTAACACGTAAGACTTGTAGCCATTTACTGGAGTGGCCTGACAGTAAAAGACTCTCTGAGAATGTCTGGGATGAATTTTCATGACGGTTTTGTAGTGATCATATCACTTATATATAAGTTAAAAATCTAAATATATGTTGTACTAATTAACAACTCATAACACTAATTAATATACATTTTCCAAACTGTCTTCAAATAACCCTTTTATTTGATATAGGTTGTAGCATATCATTTACACACCCAGCTATAATCCTGCTGCATATTTAAGATGAATTATCAGCCATTGGAAACTCATCCCTGCCTCGTCACTTCCTACTCAGCATGTGTAATCATTTGTTTCTTTTGTGCTGCATGATCGCTGGTCACGTTTGCTGAATGTGTCCCTGAGTTGTTTGATCATTTTGTGGTTGTGTCATATCTCCTTTGGTTGTTTCCTTTCCTTCATTCTCAGGTTTTCCCCTTAGGTTTTATTTGTTTTAACCATACTCCCTCCTAATTATTAATTATTGTGAGAAAATGCAAGAAACACTTGGCATGACATCATGGCTCGTCACCACACCTTCTCTTAACCGTAGATCTGCCGCCCCCTGCTGGCCATTGCAGTCCAAACATTCAGGGCCTGCTTTTCCCCGCTCTGTTCTTGACAGATGAGTTGGTCAGGGATTCTATGAATGCGAGAGGTTGTTATGTGAATGGGCATGTCTAGAACTCAAGCGCATTATCGGGATCATGTTCTGCTTTGGTCTTAAGTGAGTGTTGCAGGCGCCTGGTTTTCTAACTGCTGCACTAAAACAGGAGCTAGATCTAATAAATAATGATGCTCATTCATGTATTTCCTTTACTTCTCCTTTTGCTTGTCTTGCCATGTGTTATAAAGCCATGGAACTAAAATCTAATGTCATTATATTTTAATCTTGTAGGTGCACCAGTGAAATCACAGAGTGTGGAGTCATCATCAGAGTCAGCTAAGAGAGCTTCTGAACCGGTGCCAAAGCCCAGCCAGGTCCAGAAACCTGTTCCAGGTCCAGCTCAGACTCAGAAGGGCCCCGTCCAGAGGGCCACCTCAGTCACAAGGCCTCCAGTGCCGAGGCCTCCCCCCCCAATGATAAGAGCCCCATCCGTCGCAAAGTCAGCCCCAGATTCTGCTTCCACCCCAGCCAAAGCTTCACCATCATCCCCAGCAAAAGCAGCAGCAGCAGCAGCAGCAGCAGCCGCCGCAGCTTCAGGCTCTCCCCCAACCAAAGCAGCAGCAGCAGCAGCTCCAGGCTCTCCCCCAACCAAAGCAGCAGCAGCAGCAGCAGCAGCTCCAGTCCCAGCTACTCCCTCAGCTCCGACCACAGAGCAGCCCAAGCCCCAGCCTCAGGGCTCCCCAACCCCAGCTCCTGGCAAACCAAAAGAGCTGCCCCCCAAACCCACACCACCTGCAAAGCCCATCCCTCCGCTACGCAGGAATTCAAAGCCACAGCTCCAGCCAAAGCCGCAAACCCCTCCTCCTATCAAAGCTTCGCCTAAACCCCAGGCCGTGGATCCTGCCCCAGCACCCACTCAGGCCTCAGATACCGCCTCGGCCTTCGCCCCAGCACAGGTTGAGTCCCCAGCCAAAGCCAGCCAGTCCTCACCTAATGTCCAGTCTCCAGCTAAAGCTCAGCCCCAGGCCGAGGCGGCCTCTCCTTCCCAAAACCCTGAGCCTTTAGCAGCTGAAGATGCTGAGGCAGAGGCCCCTGAGGAAGGATCCCAGCAAAAGGCCCATCCTCTGCTGAAGTAAGAGCCGCACTATCGACACACTGTTGATAATGCAAAGACGTGCATTTCAATGAGCCATTCTTTGTGTTTAGGTTACAGGAATAAAATGTCTGAATTCATTCTTCCGTAGAAAGATAATATATGGAATTCCAATCATCTGCAACATTAATTATCAATAGCATTTTTGTTTTAATGATGTATTGTAGTGTGTTGGTCAAAGTGGTAGTTGCTGAAATGATTAAATTAACACTTTATTTTAATCCTCCCTATTTAGCATTTATAAGCAGTATATGCGTAATGTAATTATAAGGAGATATAGGGTCGTTGTGTTTATTGATGTAGTTGTCACAACTTTAACTATTGCATGTTCATATACTGCATATGTTTGATATATACAGTAGGAGGGTTAAAGTACAATGTTAACATTTTGGAATGTTTTCAAAGATCATTGTACAAATATTGTGTTTGTGACTTTTTGGCCCTCATATTTCCCTGTTTGTCTTCATCCTTACTCTTCCCTCCAACTTTTCCTCCTTCCTTCCTCCCTCCCTGCACCCTATCCTTCCTTGCCTCCCTACTCGCCCACTTGTTCTCCCCCTCTCTCTTTTTCCTTACCCCTCCCCTCCCAGTAAGTCCCAGTCCCTGACCAATGCCTTCAACGCCTTCAGCGACTCCTCTTTCTTCCGCGGGGTCTCGAGCACCGGAGGTGACGGCCAAGACGAGGCGAAGGCCGAGACCATTCGCAACCTCCGAAAGTCCTTCGCCAGCATTTTCTCTGACTAACCACAGCCCAACCGTAGTCAGCCCCGTATTGATTCTGGACCCCCCCCACCCCCCTCCCCTCCCCTCCTCCATTTTACCGTTGGCCAGTGATGACTTGATTGACATTACGTGTAAACCAGTCTGAGATTAAACTTTGTGTGTTAACTGTACTGTATTCCCTCCGTCCCCGTCCTTCCTCTCCTATACAGCGTCTCTGTGTGAGTAACAGTGAGGCCTCCTGGGTAGGATGTTCAGTGAATGAAGCTGTGCCAGAATAATTGGACTGAAGGAGTTACGTCATTGATATAGACTAGAGTAGATTAGAGTAGAATAGAATAACAAGATATTTATTTTTCCCAGAGCACACTTTAAGGAACTCTTTCTGGAGTATATCAAAGTAGAATATTCAAGACTTTACATGGAATGTACATACAGTATATATATTTATATATACAGTATATGAATACAAACATATATAACTATAAAGGGAGATAAGCCAATGATAAAACAAAGTCCAGTAGCACTTTTCAATCCATCATTGTCAGTGACATAACTCTTTCATTCAGTGACTGGATTTATACATATTTTAAAAAGTTGTTGGACATTTGACATTCGATGGTTTCCCCCCACAGTAAATACATTTTTGGTCAGTAAGTGAAACTATGTGAGTAAAGAAAACTACTTCTTTAAGGATTTGTTCCTGTGTAAATCCAGCTGTTGTGTCTCTGGTCCTTGGCTACGGACTACTGGGCTCATCATTGCTGCCCTTTTTTGTCTCCAAGCCGTTCATTGTCGTGTGACGGAGTCGGAAATATGTGTATGTTCATATCTGTGTTCAATTGTTATGCATGGCTCCTCCAAGTGGTTCAGTGTGACTTTTGGAGAAGAAGGGAGCTCTATCAGTGTTGAGTTTTGCACTCCGTTGCCTCTCTCTCTCGCTCTCTAGATGTTGTAGCCTTATTGTGAACATGTTTTCTATTCAGCTACGTGTTAGCTGTGCAGACCCGGGTCGATTACATCTGAAAATTCATTCTTTACATGAAGTGTTTGATTAAGTGGGGCAAGGATTGCAACTGTTGTAATTTTAGGAGCGTCGGGATCAGGCCGATAGTGCCCCACAGTGAATAAATCATTAACTGAATGCATTTCAAAGAGTAAAAAGATTCATGTCTGCAGCTGTGATTTCTTGTTTCACTCCTGTGTAGATCTATCAACAGTATTGTAATTTGTTGATTATGCTCATGAAAAGACATTGAGACAGTAGTGCAATAACACCTCAACATGACTGTTGAGCGCTGTCACCCTATTATAGATATAAATATGACCATACATACATACAGGACCTGTGTATCTGTTGAATACCTAACTCTTACATTCCCTTTAAGATTTCTTTCAGTCTCAACTTTCCAGGTTGCTTTTTATTGCAGTCAGACGCTGGGCTCCAGATAAATATGCCACATTAAACTGTCCTGTTTCTGTGATTGATCATGTTTGTGTTGTGAGACTGAATTTAAGGCAACCTGGAATGAACCCAGTACCTTGACTGGTCATTTTCAGTTGAGCTGCTGCACTTCAAGTTCCTATGTGTCAGTAAAATAAATAGAAATCTCAAAACCGCATCAACCTGTCTGCTTATACATTCCCAGTACTATGTTGCAAGTAAACTATAACATATTGTATTTTGTATGTACGTAAGTGTCATCTCAGGAGTTTATTTTTTGTAATATATATTGATTGATTGATTTATTTTTTTGATGCTCCATATTTATGGTACAGTATATATTGTTTGTTTAGCATTGTGTTTTTATTTGTGACGCAATACTGCTTTGCATGATCTGGTGACTGATGTTTTTTTCTGTACAGATAAAAATTAATAAAGATGTGGGTCCATCATTCCACTTATTCACCAAGTAAAATGAATGCTGATGTCTGTGCCTTTTGTTTCAGGGACAAAGTTTTCTTCAAAGAGTCACATAGATTTCACACATTGAGATCAGTTTATCCGTCACGAGGGGAAAGCCTGTTACAAACTGGGGGCATGGAAAGATAAAAGAGTACTTACTAACCAAGGAGGGTATAAGGAAAAGATCCTATTCTCTACTGCTGCAGTTTTGATGATTTTTTCTTTCTTTCACAAGTCCCCCAACTTAATGGACTAGATCACTTGAGTACCCAATTCATTTATAAAGCAAATACATGTAGCGGCTACTAATGCTAAAAAATATGTTGAGACTGTAATTAGACATTTAGCGATAAGAGACCTCTTACGGGTCGAAAAGAATAATTCAAGCATGTGTCTGCTAAGCTGTTGATTAGAGGTGAGGACTGCAGCTGCCTCTCCATGTCATTCTTGGACCAGTATACATCTTCAGGTGTCATGATGGGATAAGGCAGATACACACAGTATCTCAGAAGTAAGAGTTTCAGTGAGGCTTTCGTATCACAAAGACCACCTTGATTAAAGTGTAACATCAACCTCCTGGTAAGTTTTCAGTCCCGCTAAGGACAAAAGCATGTATCCATCTCTCAGTGTCTGTCCATTAGTGCTTTAGCTTTATTCTTAAGATGTTTTAACATTTAGACCAGGTAGAAAACCACACCAAAACAATGTTATATGTATATCATATATGTCATGTATGTTTTACATTAGTGCACAGCTTCTCTCTGAGGGTATTTGCCTCAAACATTTATTGGTTTTTTTCTTCATTTTCAGACATTCTGTGATGAATATCAGGGTGTCGACAGGATAAAAATAAATGTGCCACTATTGACCCACATGCAGTATGGGTTTTAAAGTACATACATATGGTATAAGATCTAAGGTCCCTGATTTACTTCACTTGTACTGACACCAGGTAAGTGTATACCCTTGCAATGTATGTGGAAACGTGTGTGTCTTGTTGCTTGCGTGAGGCTGTTTCTGCTTGTTGTAGCTGATGTAAAGCTCTCTGAGACAAACTTGTGATTTTGGGACATACAAAATTGATTTCCTCCCAATTAAGTCATCAGATCTTTTATTTGACAACAATGCTGGTATATTGTATGTCTATATTGTGCAAAATAGGGAGTTCACAGTGTGGGGTTATGACAGCTCTGTGTTCTTGCTCAAGGACACATCAGCACAGCAGATGGATGATGCCTTCAGCCTGTTTCCTCCCGCTTAAAAATATTCCGTGCAACTACGAAGGCAACAATGACTTTGTAATCATAGGGAAAAAACTTGAAGACATAAGTGATTGTTACTTTCTCGCCATTTAGCTGCAATCTCACTGTCAGGGTTTTCACTTACTCACCAGGTATACCAACCAGTATATTTAATTCATACTACAGGGGAAAAGGGGAGATCGTACTTACAGTAAGTCTCACAAAGTCGAACACAACCATCAAATCGTGCAACAATAACCATTTATATGGATAGCTGTTGCTGTTGTGGCGATTCACCATGGAGCTGACTTAATATATTTAAATGTTGGGATAGTGGAGCATCATAGTCTCAGTGGCATGCTCCTTAATGGAGCGATAGGTTGAACTACCTGTGCTTAGTCACCAGATGGCGCTATGTACATGTGTAACTGTTCAGCCATGCCTTGATTGCTCTTCCACAGATTCGTGTAATTGGGGCCCTCCGCTTGGGCTGACTGGGAGCACCTAGGCCCATAGCTCCCAGTCACTATAAAAGCTGCCATCTTAGACCTCTCAGAGGAACTGCCATCCACATCTAATTAGCTCTTTTTGCAACTGAAGTTATATATTCTTTGTGAATAAATCAGTTATTTTAAGTGCATTATTGTTGTCTCTCCCTTTAAATGCCATGGCCCTTTGAGTCGATCATGTCAATAAAGCAGATCTATTACACTCTGTAAATTACCTTGTAGTATGTGTTGAAAATCATCACCTATGTCACTATGGGCCCTGTTATATATCATCATCATAAGGCGTTAATAGAAAAATGTATAAGGTGCCAGCGGTAGTGAATTTTATGATCATTGCTGTTGTCACTTTTGTTTTTTCTTTGTTTACATCAAACTGCTCAGCTCTAAAATGTTCATTCCCATACAGGCCTCGACTGAAAACGTCACACAAATCAACGCACTTAGCATAGCACTTAACTTCCCCTTCATGAGGGGGACAAATACAATATGATATTCAATCAATAACGCAGATGTTCACCCAGCAGTTTACTATACACATTATACCAGTTTCCTCGGACGCCGTTGTGTTTTTTCTTTTCTTACCTTTTTTTCTCAAGTTTTTCTTTTCAAATGATGTTATTTCCAACCTTAGATGTCACACTTTTGTCAGTCCAATGAAGCTAAAGGAACGGGGTACTTTCAATATGAGAAACATATTCACTAATCATATCCCACAAATTCTTTATAGGAATCGATGTTGAACAACGACAGAGGAAACACGCTCTGCTCTCAGTTCTTGGTCCATAGGACCACTACAGAGATCTGTGGGAACATCTCCATCACACTGCTCATAGGGATGTAGACGTGGGCGGCTAACGCACCAAAGCAAGCCTTATACAAGCCAAACCCTGTTTGTCTTGGTGCTCATCCCACCCAACTGGGGCCACTGAGAATAAGAGAGTGCACATTGGGAGGAAAGATCAATTGCACTGAATTCAACATTATGACATCCAGATTCAGTTCTTATAGTATCCAATAAATATGCAGAAAGGACGAACATCAAGCCGTTTTGGCCTGTTTCCTGGTGTTATGCACTATTGCTGATTTTAAGGGTTTCGTTTTTCTCACCACAGCTTGCTTCCCTCCACCGGCCTGAAAACAGTTCCACTTCATCATAATTTCTGTCATGACAGTTGTAGGAGAGTCTTGTAAGCCCTTATGATGAACAATTTCAGATACCAGAGCTCCAGTCCCCTGGGACACAACCGTATAAACAATCAGAAGTTATTGCTTAATATTGCTTGCTGTTTTTTTTTTTTTTGTGGCAGTAAAAATCTCAGGGGTGTAATTATTTTTTTGTTCTGCACAAATAAATTCTGCGTGGGGAGGACTGTTATACATGTGAGAAAGACCAAGAGCATACGTGTGTGTGTGTGTGTGTGTGTGTGTGTGTGTGTGTGTGTGTGTGTGTGTGTGTGTGTGTGTGTGTGTGCATATGCGCGCGTGTGTATGTGTAAATAAGCAAAGTGTGCCAGCTGTCTTAGTTCACAGTACACAGAGTTCACAGAGTTATGATAGATCAAAGGCAACTGAAGTGAAAGTAGCATAATTGAACTACACTTTGATTTTGCTGCTTTTAAAACAGTGATCACACTTTTAAACTTTACCCAGATGATAAGCATCACTGTCATGTATCTTTGATTTCTTTCCACTGCATTCTGCTACACAATCAGTCATTTGTTTTCAATTGTGGCTGGATTGTCTGGGCTGAAAAGCAAATTCTGACGGACTAAAATTCTTATAATGAAGACTTTTCATTGACCTACCCAGCCACCATGCAGTAGCATGTAGCTGCACCACAGGAGCAGACAGAAGGTCAGAGGCTGGTCAAGTGACACTGACAAAAACAGGAACACTGATTTCTCCATTGGCTGAACTTTTTGGTTGCGGATATTATTTACCAGGCTGCTCATGCTGCCTGTTGCAAGTCTGCGCATTCTACCGGAAGTTTCAAACCAAATCTATCAGGTGAATATTTAGCCAGCAGGGCTTGTGTGATGCCACATCCTCGCAGTTTCATGTTTAAAAGCCTCACGTGACATGAGTGGGTTTAATGCTAAACATTTAAATGTGTGATCTCACCTCATGTGATTTAATTTACATTAAAACATCCAATACCCTGAGATAACAAGATGAGACTTCAAGATAAGGGGGGTTTAAAAAAAAAAGAAGTGAAAAACAGAGTAAAAAAAAAAGTAGCCTGCTAATTTAGGGTTACAAATAGAGTGAGGTTAAGGTTGGGGTTAGTCTCAGGTCCTCAGAACAGTCTATAGTCTATAGAGATGCAGAATGGATGACAGAATGAACTGTTAGTCAATTAACACTTGAAGGGTTTCCTTGACCAATGACCTTTGGCTGATTTAAATGCAGGATTTGTAAAAAAAAAATGTCTCTCCACTATTACTGTTTTTCAGCAATTCACTCACGCCAAATGAGTCCATAAGCATGACTGTGATATCAAGATGCAAACATTAGTCCACTATTTTACTAAGAGGAGGTAGGAGGTAACCTCATTTATACACAGGTAACGACGTTCTGTTTTGGGAAATACATTTAATGAACTAAATATTTGAGTTGCTTTCTAGCCGAGAATTAGCCAGGTGAGATGGTTGCATCATGTAAAGACTGAAAACGGAGGGTCATGTAAAAAAAAAAAACAACTAGCGAGCCAAACTTGCTAAACTTTAAGTTACTCCTTTGTTGTTTCATTTAATGCACACTGGGCTTGAAATCAAAAAGAAAAGAGTTCAACAGCAGTATAAACCATAGTCACACAGCTACATTGTAACTTGATGCCTCTGCGTGTGTCCTCAGGATACCGGGCGCGCCGCGTCTGAGAGAGAGAGAGAGAGAGAGAGAGAGAGAGAGAGAGAGAGAGACCGACCAGCAACAGCAGCATGACCAGAAACCTCCGCAGCGAACACACCTCACCAGTCTTACACCGACGAGACGACGCCCACGCTTCTCGAGGCTTTTACGCTTGACAGAAGAAAAGCCCCGGTGCGACCTCGACGAGTCGCTGCAGGCTCCGTCCGCCCCGCGCTTCCACGCACTGATCTCGGGTCAGTCACCTTCCGCTCGGCTCACGGTCTGCTGCGCTGCGTGAGTGTTTCGGCTGCGGGTTCGGATGTTAAACATGCAATTTAGTCCGTCAACATTGAGTCTGTTTCAGGAGAATGCAGAGTTACACACTCTGCCATATCATGTGAAATAATGCAGCTTGTTTTTCTGAAAGAAAAAAATTATATTATTTGAGTTAAAAGATGCTGAAACAAAGACATTAAGACCGTGAAAACTCTTCTATCCATCCTATTCAAATTGTCTATCTTATCATGGTCGACCATTTATTGCATTGGCATACAGCTGGGTGGTGGTGGGGTGTGTGTGTGTGTGTGGGGGGGGGGGGGGGGGGGGGCGGTCACAGGACTGACAACTGGCACCCAGTCAGGTGTTCGCCACAGTGTGTCTGTGGGCCACAGTGTGAGTGTGAGTTTGACATGCCAGGCACAGAGTTTACCCATCAAAGCGGTCACAACTACTCAGGTGAGTCAGTAAACAGTCTGTGTCTCACTCCTTCCTCTGTAGTTTATCAGGGTTTATAATGCTCAGCCGGGTAACTCACAACTTTTTAAATAATCTTTATGTTCTTCTCTCGTGTCTTTATTCTGGGTGTCATGTGAGGAATTTGTGGATATTGCACAACATTGCTCAGGCAGTTCTGTGTTTTTGAACTGACTAGAAAGTCTCGGTCGTGACTCAGCAGTAATGTGGACACAAGCTCAGGGGCCAACACTGATTTCTCTCTGAGGTTTGCTGTGTGGCCCCGTGGCAGCTGATGTGAACTGGCCTCGTGTTGTTTTATTATGATATGATAATGGAACTTGGAAAGAGAGCTTATCAGTTTGTTGTACGGGACTCAGACTGTTAGCGCCAACAGTGAGTCTAGTTGTTCACTGTCGAGGAAGTTTTTATTTCATCACTTATGATTTTTATGCCAATAATCTGACAACACGGTGAACAATGAGGGAAAGTGTACAGGTAATTATTGTGCTGTTCAAAACTAAATGTTTGGACATAATTAAATCAATTGTAGCATGTTATTTGCTCTTGGTGTGCACATGCCTAATGGGACAATTAAGACAAGTGTAATCATGCTGTTCTTTGCCTGAGTTTGGTCCACTCACTTTGGTCCACGCAGACCATTGCCTCCATTACATATTTTGCAAGGATGATACATTTGCTTGAGATATTTATCCCTCGCCATTACATCTACTTTTATTTTAGAGAGACGTTATGGTATTTGGGGCATGCAGATGAACGTGCAGATGGCACCACAATATCAGACTATAATCAATCCCGATGCAAAGTTCACTGTGATCTGTAAAGTCTCTGCAAGTTTATTGTAGCAGTGTATTGGCAGCACTTAAAACCAATCGCTGCTATAAGATTTAAAAAGAATCAATCCATAGCAGCTTTGGAAAATAGCTGCCAGGTACATGATGAAATGTTGGTAATACATGAGATAAAACACACCAAAACGTCTGTGTGCCTTGGGAGTCATGCTGTTATGTCTTCTACATGGTAATAATAAAGTTAGTTGAAATCAACAGCTCTGTAAAAAAATATGAATTAATGAATATACATATTCAAAAAGAAAACATAAAACATTGAAAAAACATCAGATCAACAATGGCCAAGTGTCCAGAAGTAAGAGGCTCTGTTGCTTTAAAGCCAACCAGACTGTTCAAAATAAAAGTCAGAAAAAGAGAGAAAGTCATACTTCCTGAAAAAAAAGTTAAAGTCACAGGGTTTCACAGATAGTGCCATAATGATTAAGTAACGAGGACATGAAGCATCAAACTGACGCTATAAACTCTAAGATGTGTATCAGAATGATACCATTTTTATTCTTTTTTTAAAGGTTGAAATGTCACTGCTGATGTCACTTGACTATTTTAAAGGAGAGGAACATATGATCAATTTGTGATTGGGAAATTACCTCTATTTTGGAGAAGTTATAAAAGGTCATTTCTCTGATTAACAATACTTATCTGGGTTTGTGTCATAATATACCTTTCCCATTTTAACACAATCGTTTGCTTAATTTAATAAGGAAATGATGTTGCATTGGGCATAACTGTTTGCTCGTACTATATCTTTGAGTTTCAAGCATGAGTGTTGGATCCTTTATATACCGACTGTAGTGTTGTCGAACCTGTGCGTGCGTTGCTTTATGTCGGACTGCCTGACTGAGTGTGCTGATAGAGCGCCAGCCACCCTGTAAAATTATTGCTTATCGAATGATATAATTCCTAAAGAGAGGTGTGTGTAACATGTGAATGGTTGGACAGATATGGACTTTGCTCTGTTGTTGTAAATGAAAGGAGTGTCTCGAGATACCATGCTATGTTTATATTGACCCTCACACGGCATGTAAGTCTCTGCAGACAACATACTTCCACTAAAAACTATGTTTAAATGTGTGTAAAGACCAAAGTCAAGATTTTAAAGATGCCTTCAATGCTACAAAATTTTCGTAGTTTTTTTAAATGTGTATCTGTGTTCATTTAAAATATCGTAAGCAACAGTTGTCAATCTTCTAAGTGGTTGTTTGCAGTGGCTTTAAACGTGATATATAAAACCTCTGTGAGAGCTAAACATAATCACTGCTTGAAGGAAAGGAAGATGATCTGCGGCACATTTGTGTCTGTATAAATAAACAGATAAAAAGAGAGTTGTATGCTCCGGTTAAGCCCACAGATAGTTAACCGCTTTTGGCTGGAGCCACGGCACCTACATCCTGGCTTGTGAACTATAATTCAGCTTTTCTTATTGATTTTGTGAACGTTTTCAAAAAGCTTTCACCTTTTACTACATTTGATCAAATTACACCGAGACCATGTTGACTTAGTTCAGCCCTTAAGTTAATCAGTTTTCTTTTGATTAGGTATAATTATAAACTTTAAGTCCAATTATTTCACTATTTACTGTCTACTTACATTAACTGTTTTTTACATTAACTTTTTGCTGCTGAATTGGATTTCTTTTGACATCAACATAGTTTGTGATTGAACAATTTCAGCTGTATTTGTGAATCTTTTATGTCTCCATCGTATTCTGGCAAACCACAATGTCCTCTCTTCTTTATAGTCCAAAACCTGTCTTTCTATATCTAGCTCCTGATTATATTGTCATTAGTTAGGATCAGGATGTATCTTAGCAGCAGGATATTTTACATGCAAGTATAAGTTCAAATATTTGTTGCAGTATTGTAGTAAGATCTCAAGAGTTGGACAAAGTGACCAAATTATATCGTCACCATTTAGCTAAACTTTTCTGGGCAAACATGTTTAAATTAGTTTGATTAAAAAGTTGAGTATGTTGCATGAGTTTAGAGTTGTTTTCCCGTATTTATTTTAATGTACTACTAACAGAGTCTACATAACATTTTCAAAAATAAATCAGTATAAATCATAATAATAATATATATATAATATAAATCAGTAACTATTACTCTCTCAACGTCTGAAAAGGGTCATATGTTCAGGTCAAAGTCAAAGCAAGTTTTCAGTTTCAGAGACAAGAACGCACTTTCATGTAAGATGTGGCTATTGGGCCAAATCAACACGTTATCAAATGAAAAACATCTATTTCTCTAACATTGTCTCCCATTTAGTTGGTGCTCAGTTGCCCTCTTTATTAGTAAAAAAGTCACAGCATCAAATGTAAGATGACGTTTCTGTTCCGTTGGCAAATAAAACATACAGTATGTACAACGTGTTCAGTAACACCCTAACTCCCTCAATCCTCTCCTACTCGTAGATGCTTTGGATTGTGAACTTTATAAATGTTGTGGGATCTCAGTCTATCAGGACTGCAACACGTTTCATTATTGACCCAGAGATCAACCATAGGTTTGCTGCAACTGCATCATAGATAAGGATACAGAATGCAAGTCTGAGTGCAAAAGAGCAGCAAAAAAAGAGACGAGATGAGGAACTAATTAGACAATAAGGATAGTTTAGTTGGTTTATTGCAACTAAGATATTAAAATGGTTTTTGATATCATATTGTAATATTTTACTCACCAAGATCGCTCCTGTAATCTGGAAACCCCACTAAATATGTCGTCAGGTGAGATAAGAAACGCTAGCAATCAGACAATTATCTGGTAATGGGGTGATTGTCCAACTGTGCGTAGTAAACATGAAGTTACAGACCGGCTCCTATTCTGAACCACCATACTTAGTTCCGTTGTGCACGGACACCTGTGCAGTAGTTGTCATATTGTGAAACAAAAAATATTGATATTGCCAGTAGAGAGAGACAGGAAATGTGCAGGAAAGAGCCATGCAGCACGGCCCGCTGGGAAATGAACCAGGAGCTTGCTTGTCAGCTCATATGCATCAATGTAGTATGCGCCTAACCACTACAGTTATATCCTAACAAAGGTGAAACTTAAGAAAAGACGACCCAAGTAGGCAAAGAGAAACCCAGAATCATCATTATGATGATAAGGCAGTCCCCGTCTAAATACCCATATCATTTCAGCTACTGTTGTGCTGCGTGTCGCATCCGCTCAAACACTCTCAATTAATTAATTAAATTGCCATAAAACAAGCTTTTGAGTCAATTGTCATTTTTTTTAATCCACCAATGCGCACACAAACAAAAAGACCCACATCAACACACAAATAAGAAGGGTTTTCCTTGCCATGCACTTTAACATAGATATTAGTCAACAGACATTAGGGATATCTAGCAAACTTTGTCCTAATTTCCCTTTAGGGAAGATGTGGGAGCAAACAGCAGCTCTTCTGGTCTCTATTGGGAATTAAAGACTGACTCAGACTCTTGTGCACAACAGTCTACGTGGGTTCACTGGATGTTGCACTGTTTGAGACATCACCGGTTCAGGTTTCGCTAGGGATGATGTATGTAATCCGCCCCCTCAATTCAACATTGGCTAATACTGTTTAAATGCCAAATGACTTCCACTTGGAAATGAAACAGTAAGAAAGACAGTTAAAAGCTTTCCTTCTTATATATTATTTTACTACATTTTGATCATTTTGAATGGATTTCAGTATTGTGTCGTACTTTGCGTAGTCGGACAATCAATGGGAGGGGGTTAAACAAGGAATTGTTGAACCTACTCTGACACTTATTTTGCTTGTTTTATACCTTTATTGAGCCTTCCTTTTGTACAGACAATTCTAAATCAGTTCCTTTTGTACAGTACATTCTGTGAATGAGACTCACGTCATGGGTTGTTTTGTTATTGTCCAGCTAAACAGCAGCACACTCCCGTCTTTTCCTCTCCACTTCGAGGAAACCGGGTTTGACCCTTCCCACATTGCACCTCTCCCTCTTCCTACCACGTTGCCCTCCTCTCACTCCCTGTTTCTGTCAAAACACAAGTTACCCTATAAATCTTCACCACTGCGATTTCTCCCACGACTCCCACAGCTGAGATCACGCTCACGTAACGTGAGCATTAGCCTCTGTGACGTCATCATCACGGACAATTGTATAGATCAAATTTGTTGGTAATCGTCATGCCTGTCTTTCTGTCATCCTCGTTTTCTTCCTGACCCTGAGGCTCAGAGGTGTGTGTGTGTGTTTGTGTATGTCAGTGTGTGTGTTTGTGTATGTCAGTGTGTGTGTGTGTGAGACAAGGATAAATAGCTTTTGACTTTGTTCTCTTGTCATAAATGGAAGGTGTGCCCCGAACTATGCTTCGTTTATGGTATGCACGTGTCAAACACATTTGTCTGTCAGCGTGACAGCATGGCGCATACGTGTGTGTGTGTGTGTGTGTGTGTGTGTGTGTGTGTGTGTGTGTGTGTGTGTGTGTGTGTGTGTGTGCGTGCGTGCGTGTGTGAGAGGCCTTGACAGCATGCAACACTCCTTCCCCTTATCCACTAAGGAAGCTCTTGAGGCTCAAGTGACTCATCAACCATTAACTCATAACTATTTAAAGGCATTGGGGGTGTGTGAACCAAATAGAACAAGTCCAACCGAGTCTGTTCAGATTCAGTCAGTTGGTGTTGTGGTGTTTAATGTATATCATTATTTGTCTCCTGATTTATAACCCATTAATACTTCATCAGGTTTTAGGACAGAACCATAGCTCAGTTTAACAACATGTTAGGCTATAATATGCTTCTTTGCTTTCTTGGAAAGATTTAGATAAGAAGAACTCATGTCTGAGCACTAACTCTTGAGCTGGAGTCCTAATCCCCGATAAATATATGTCCATAACATACATTATGTTATGGACATATATTTTAGGCTTCTGATTGTATTTGAAATAAACAAATGAGATACCACATTGTAATGTATGTGCTTTAGAGGTGCTGGCAGGTCTTTATTTATTTTGAACTTCACAGGCTGACTGTCGCTAAGCTAAGCTAATTGCCTCCCAGCTGTAGCTCCATAGTTAATGCACCACCTCTCATCTCAGTCTGGACCTCTTGCTGAAAGCGGTATCTTTATATTAAGTTGTTCAGTGGTGTGTTTCTTTCTGTAAAGACTAGAACACTGTGCACATTGGTGAAAACAGTCGTCATGTGTGTTGACCCCAAATCCAGTGCTTTAGTTCCACATTTCCAAGCGCTGAACAAAAAACATGATGTAGCCCCTCGGGGACCACAGCGCCTGCTCCCACTTACGAGCCTTTAAGTGTGAACACAAAGTACGAGGTTCAGTTGGTGAACTTCATCAGAGGGGAAGTCTTAGTAATGAAGCATTCGTCCGTGTTTACAATTGAGAGTGCTATGCCTTTTTTTGTTCACTTTGGCTCACTGAAAACAAACAATAGTGTGGTTACATTGATCATGGATTGTCTTTGGGGGGTGAGTAGTTTCAGCACACAGGACATACACAAACATGCACAACTTGATACAAGAAACAAGTCTCTTGTTAGATGAAAAAACAATCATATGACAGGATCTGAAGAGTCATTTTTCAATTTTTATCCCACATCTGAGATTTCTTAAATGCGATTTTAACTTGTACCTGAGGTTTGTGTTCCAACCGACAGTATTACATGGTGGTAGATCTGTCATGGTGTGTATTGGCACTCACTTTGTGTGAGCCTTCAGGTTCACCTTTTCATGGCCTTGAAATGACCACAAAGCAAGAAGTTCCCACATCTGTATAATGGCGATCAATTTGAGTTTCATGAACATCAGGATAACATATCAGACCTAGCAGTCACCTCATCTAAAGCAAACCTCAAAGAACTGATTACTTTCCATCATGGAAAACGTGCAGTTCAACATTCTTTCTCATTGTCTCTGCATCGCTGAAAGGATCGTTGTCCCAGTTCACACTTACGGTATGAGAGTAATGAACGCTCATAGTCCATGTCATGAGACCACTAGTCCCGCCTTGTCCAACCCTTTTGGTTAAAATAACACAGTTGTGAGTGAATGATTGATGGTTGCGGTCCAGCTCAGACTTTCTGTCTCTTGAGTTGTTCAGTCAGTCACCTAAGTGTTGCTTGATCATTTCCTTGCATCCCTGTATAGTCACGTAATTCTACTCTACTGGATTCTGTGTGTAAAAGTTTACTTGTTTATTGATATATTGAAAGGACAATGAATACACATTGATTGCCATCACTGTATTGTCATTTATAATACGGGTAGATCAAATCAAGCATTCTCATTGGTTGAGAGTGAGTCACGGGGTGTACTTTATTCAGCCATAAAGTACTGTACAGCCTGTTTACATTTAGAGCGTTCCATATCAGTGCGCACTTAAAATAACAGGTAGATTTAAATTGCGCGACCGTTAGTTGTCATTTCAAGCTTGACAGTTACCAAACATGTTTCGTGTAAACTTTGATATTGTCACGTCCGCAGTAACGACTCGCAGACGTTGGTTTCCTTAACTTGCAGGTTTATTGCTTGAGTGTTCACAGTATTGCAACGGGACTCTTCGCTGACAGTAAGTTAGCTCAAACGGAACAGCTAACAAGCTCACGTAGCGTCCCCCACACTAGCATAACGAACGACAACACACACGCCACTTCCTCCCTAACCTAAAGATGAGGAATGAAAAGGGTTTGATCACAAAATCGTGATAATTTCCAGTGAGACATAATTACGTCGATAATTTCCCGACGCGAGGCAAGTTCTCTAAACATCATGGAGGAGAAAAATTACGGATAAAAGACGGACAGAAGCAGCGAGAGCACTTCTTTACATCGGTGGCTGAGCGTCATCCTCCACCCTGCTTTCAACCGGCCTGGTCAGTAAATCGCAGATTTACTGACCAGGCCGTCCGTTTTATAGTCCCGTATGTGTGTCCCGTGCGTCCCGGGACTATTTTCTCTGTCGCTGAAATGCGATACACAACGTTTTGCCGGCTACAACTATTTTGTGCTGAAAGACAGCTTACTATTACATTTATAAAGTCGCAGGTACCCGTATTATAAAAGCAATAAGGTACGAGAGGCAGTACTGTGTCTACAATAATGTACAGTTCAAGGGTTTGCCGGCCCTCCGCTGCGCGTCGGGCCTAACAACTCCCTTGAACAGTACATTATTGCACGACACAGTACTGCCTCTCGTACCTTATTGCTTAAATACAATATGACAATACAGTCGAAAATGATCTCTAGACTTTTGAAATTAAATCAGAGAACTTGCCGGCTGGTATTGCATGAGGAGGCAGAAGTGACCGCGTCACACCGAGTGACTGAGCAGAGGGAGAGAAGTGCAACCAGAGGGAGGCATGATGAGGTCGTCAGAGTGAAGCAACAGGAAATCATCTGCATCTGATGTCTACCACTTTACACACACACGTACTAACACACACACACACACACACACACACACACACACACACACACACACACACAATAACACACTTTTAAGCCCATGAGCACACATACACAAGTATATTCAGTATAATTACGCTGAGACATGCACACATAAAAAAAAAGAAAAAGAAAGAGGAACGAAAGACATGCACACGCTGAGACCCCATGATAGTTAGCTGTCTGAACTTCTGCTGAGCCAAGACTCTGACAGAGAGAAAACATGGTGTGTGTGTGTGTGTGTAGTTCCCTTTCTACTGGTCATCACTTCCTGAGGAAAAGCATGACCATACACACACCAGTTTCTTCTGTCACTGTCACTTGGTTGTTGGTCAATGTGCTGCCACTGAACACTATTTGAATTGAAACGGGAGAAACTGGATAAGTGGACTGTCCTGTACTCGCGTGCATGTGTGTCACCGTCATTCAGTTCAAGATGTTGAATCAATGCATTAGCTGTGGATACATACACCGAATGAAAAGAAAACTGTGTACATCTGATAAAGGCTTCCGGCTGTCAGACAGCTGCAATGAATATATTTGAGTGTTTAGCGTGGTGTGTGGTGAGTCGATTTCCACTTTTAGGCTCTCAGGAGCATCGGTGGTTATCAGTGAGCTACTGGAGGTCAACCATTTTTTTTAATATATATATATATATATATATATATATATATATATATATATATATATATATATATATATGTATGGAGTATGTTTTCTCTCAGAAAGTTCATCGCCTCGTAAGCTTGCTTTGGTTTGTGTGCAAGATATTTGTGATATTTGGTCGCCCCCAGTGAGCTCAAAAACCTGCATTTCATAGATCTTCTTTTACGTTCCCCCGCAAACGTGCCAAATGAGCAAACATCTGTAACTAGGTCATAAGAGGCGGCTCCATATTCTTCAGATAGTCTTCTGGCTTTTACTTTGTGTTTTTTGTGTATGCTTTTGTGTAAATGTGCTCTTTTGAAACACAGAGCTTTCAGTAAGAATTAGACATGAAGTACTTTTAAGATGAAAGAATCTCCTCAGCTGCATAATAATTCACACGTGTGTGTCTGTAAAATATGTAGCTATGCTTTTTTTTTTTTTAAGCTGAAAAGCAAAGTTTCATTTTGTAAGAAGCGTTGCCCTCCCCCTCAATCTGACCTCCGGGTGACCTGATGTTTATCAGTGCTACACTTTCCTAGCGTTGGAAGTTGAAACACACAAAATTGACAAAAAGTCAAATAGAAATCAGAGAGTGGGTGCTGTTTCACTCAGATCTGTACCAAGCAGACAGAGATTATGGTTTCTTACCTCCAACTGTGCCAAGCTTTGAAGTCTCGTGAGTAAATTCAGTACAAACCGCGCAAGTGGGTTTTTAAGACGCAAGGAGACTCTCGTTTTGGTCGAGAGGGCAGTCCAGACCTCTGTCTAACACTTTGCCTGCACTTGGTTTTCCATTGCTCTCATGTTTGATCATTTAGATGCAGAAGGGGAAGGCCCTTTCGTGTAATTCTGCCCATAGTGACTTCACACCACCAGAGTAAAACAAACAAAAAAGTGCCAATTTCCTGAAGAGTGAGGCAGGTAGCTTTTCATACTCTGCAGACACACCGAGTGTCTTCTGTATGTGGTAAAATCTGTTACTTATTAATAAAGTACAGCATTATCACAACATGGGATCTTTGCACTGTATCCCACAATTTCTTTATGCATGACAAAACCGGGCAAATAGCAAGCACACTGGTTCCTTTTCAGAGAAGCTGTGAGGCCGACGTGCAGGCAGGCATATCTTTGTTTCAGTCACTGACACTGAACCACATGCTGTTTTACATGAAGAGGTCAGGAAGTCACAGAGCTTTGTGCACTGACTCTCTGTGTGTCACACATACACACAGGACAAATGTGATGACACAAATGGTTTAATGTACAGAAAAAAAAGGGGAAATACTCATGTTATATTTTGTACAGCTCTATTAGAGGGAACGTAGTTATATTTGCTTCAAATTGTATTCACTTTATGATGTATGAAAAATCCATAGTATGCAAACACCGTCATAAACATGTATTCATTTGTATATTGTATCCAATTTTAGAGTTATCATGTAGCACAACTAACTTCTAACAAAAGCACTTTTCCAACAGTTGCTCTGTTAGAGTGAGTGTCTGCTTTGACGTTAGTGGCGTCGTTCCCACCCAAAGAGAGGGAGCTTAGTTTTTATTCAAACAGAGAAGATAAGAGTGGTTGGTAATGCCTCTGAATGCAGCTGGACAGGTTTTGCCTTTAGTCACTTTACTAAATATACCAGTCCCGCTTTTGTGTTGGCTTGTCCTCCGTCCTAAACTCCTCACCTTGTACGTTGTCTTTGCTCGGCTGTTGAATGACTTATTGTGTAGGAGTGTAGGAAACGTCCACACCGTCGGATGATTTAATGATGATGCTGGATATTTTCTGTCGGCAGGGCTTATTCATTGTGAGCTTTTTTATTTTTTGTTAAACTCCTTTGTTAAACTTTGTGTTAAAACCCTGTTTTCCTTTTTTGGACTTTTTGTATTGTATTCTGATAAAACGCTCATTCAGTAAATTGAATAAACGTCCATTACCAAAGGGAAAATAAGGATCCTCAGCCTATGCTTCAGTCTGTTTTGGACTTAATTGTTACTGTTGTGAAGAAATACAAAAGTTAAAAAACATTTAATTCGATTTGCAACTTTGTCCCTGAAGGAAATATTTCACATCTCTCTGTTTGACCTCTTTTTTTCCTGCACTCCTGCTTTCAGACTTTCAGCTTCATTCCCCCTCCTGAAGTTGACATTTACAGTATTATCATTTTGTTTAATGACCCAGCTGTTGTGGGTCAGTCTTTGCTTTTTTTCATTCACTCCACTTCAACGTCTTTGTCCAATCAAATATCCTCAGAAGGTTGATGCTGTACGTGTTGGCTCACATACACAGGGCCAAGCCGCCTCGTCACTACAGTAGCTTGCACGACTTGCATGCCAGTTTTCCGTTGGCCTTTTGTTATTATGTCATGTCTGAGGCAATAGCTGATAGAAAACACTCCTACACGCTGTACTCGAACCTGGAAGACAAGTTCTGACATGTGGAAATCAGGAAACACCGGCATTATTGTCACGCACGTGCTCACACACACACCCACACCTTTGCAAACAGAGTATACACAGCATAAACCATAGTGATCATTTATCACCCTTTATAATGTCTGACATGCTGTTTGCCCACACCGCACTCGCAGATACAAACATGTTGAATGCAGTGGATTTTCTAGTGCAGTGTTTCCATGAACACTGAAGAAGTTACAGTACAAACTTGTTTTTATCTTTAATTGCGACATGATTTAAGCACCTCGGGTTAACTGCTCGGCTGCAGAAGCTTTCCTTTTTTACTTTCTCAGTTGTGTTCATCATGAGCCTGGTTTCCTAACAGTAGGGGTTTTCTTGAAGCCTCTAGGGTGCAGTTTGATTTCTTAAAGTGGACTGAGGACTCGCTCTCTGTCAACCCTTTCCACTTTATCACTCGCCCTCTCATCTCCAGAGCTCTTTCTCCCACTATTCCTGCATCCATATGATAACTTGATGCCAACCAGGACACAAGTCAGTCCAATGCTCCATCTATTTTAGGTTTGGATCGGCTGGCAACTGACCAACAAATATCTGGACCTGGAAAAATATCCATGTTTCTCTGGTTATTAATAGTCAGCATTTTTCCCCGCAGCAGCTTCCACACACAAAGACACACACACCCACACACACACCCACACACTTTCTTTCTCTTGTTCTGAAACAATGTCACAGTCAATGTGAATTTTAAGTGGATCACCCCCTGTTTTTTTTTCTGCCAAGTAAAAAGGAAACAATAAGTGGTTGAGAGAAGAGGATGTTTGCTGCACAGGGATGTTTTGCCAAGTAATTTGGAGCCATTTTTATACCTGGTGCTGCTGTGCCATCCGAGTATTGCTATTTTAGTGTTGCCCTGTTGCATAATGTATTGCACTCTTTGTTACCTGTTTTCTCCAAATCAGAGGCTCACGGTTGATTAGAGGAGGTTTATTTATAAAACTTGTGTTGTTACAAAAGGGTTTTTTGGCAGGCCAGGTGGTTTAGTGCACAGACCTTTTACTCTACTGATTATTTATAAACTGGAGCTATTTGGTCTTTTCCTTTTCAGAGTTTCTTTAGTTTACATCAAGGTCAGAATTCCAGCATGGCTTCCTCCTTCTCAGAAAAAAGCATGGGAAAATTAAATAGTTTCCAGTTTTTGAGAAAATGTTCTTGTGCTTCCGATTTTTAATGGAAATATATGCAAGAAACAAAATCGTCTCCGGTCAAAAAAGATTACACAAAAAATGTATTTCTTCATATTTTCATATCAAAATCCAATCATTGTTATTTTTTTCCAGAAAACATGTGTTTACTTAGATTACAATGGGACCTTAAAGAAGAACTGGGATTTTGTGCTACTGCTAAGAATAGTAAATTTTTTGTCTGGCCTGCGTTTCTTATAAGGATATTTAACGTTTTTTTTTCTTGTCATAGAAGAACAATTCAAAGAATTACTTACAGCTGTGATGCCTGAAGTTTAGAAAAGCCACTTTAACGATTAAATACATCACATAAACAATTCTACAAAGTTATGTATCCGTCACCAAACAACTCTCAAACCTCCCCCTGATTATAAAGCCGTGTATGTGGTTTGCTTTAGCGTGGACTGTAGTAACCTCTGTTGTCTGGACTTTGACCATCTCGGCTCACTTCTTCCAATCATTTCTGACATCTGAGTTAGATACTGTATTCGAATGACTGAAGAGCAAAAAACATTTGTATTTGAGTGTTGATTAAGCAACTTTTTAATACTGTACATTGTACAGGTCCATTTATTCATTTTTCTCTAAGTAGCAGAGTTTATTTAAAGTATAGTGCTGGAAAACATAATATACAATATTCTTCTTATTGTCAAAAGAAATCCTTGAAAAGACCAAAACCAACAATTAATTGATCTACTGACGAATATTGTCTGTTGTTTAATAAAAACACACAACTGACAGGTTCCTTCATGACGATGAACATTGGGCACTTTAATTAATTTTAAGTCAGTCACACATACACTAACCTGCTGCTGTAGATACTTCCACAGCTTAAAATAGTCAGCATTTTCATATTTATAATTATTTTGAGATTGAAAACAAAATATAACTGTGACCTGTTTCTCTAGATTTACAAGCAAGAAAAAAGCCCTAGAAGTTAAAACCAGCTTTGATGTTGGAGCAATGCCACCACGGTTCTTAATTAACAATGGGTAACGCCCCTCGACACTCAGAAGGTGCAGGCCGTGTCACATCCTTGGCCTCAGACAGACGGAGGCTCAAACAGTTCTGCTCTCTGTGTCCTTTAGTTGGGCAATCACACAGCGAGCCACCCAAACAGCAACAGAGGAAGACAGTGTTTTGAGCAGAAGAGACGCTCCTCAGTGCCAGAGTTCGTCTTGTACTCACTGTGACACAATCTGCCTCCTTGTTTACCAGATAACAGACAGACTGCAGGAACGAGCTGGAGGGCCGGGGGCACTCCTGGAGTGTGTGTGTGTGTGTGTGTGTGTGTGTGTGTGTGTGTGTGTGTGTGTGTGTGTGTGTGCTTTGTTATGTTTGGGCTTTTCTGAATGGACATGTTTAATCATTAACACTATGTGCAACGCAGCATGTATATTTTCATTGTCATCTTTCTTTCTTTCTCCCTTCCTCCGTTTCTGTTTCTGTTTGATCTCATCCTCTCTCTCTCCAACTTTTCCTCTTCCTCTCCTCTCTCTGCTTCTTCTAGTGTTTTCTTTTAACAAGGCCACATACAGTCAACAAAGGATATTGCATCAGCTGTTGTGTCACTGCTTCATCTCTCTCTCCACAGTAGACATGGTGGACACCCAGCAGCTCCTAGCTTGGCCCGTCGGGTTCAGTCTGAACGCCGTGGAGCTGTCGGAGCTGGACGACAGCTCCCACTCCCTCGACATGAAGCATTTGTCCACATTAGACTACGCCTCCATCTCGTCCTCCTCATCCATCCCGTCCTCCCTGTCTCCCCCGCTTGTATCCTCCATCTCCTCTGCCGGTGTGGCCTATGACCCCAGACCGTCGCAGAACGAAGAACAAATGACCAACATGGACTACATAAACATGCACAGCTACAGAACGGAGCCAGACACGCACAGTAAGTCCAGTCTATGTAATGGGGTAACCAGCCCTAAAACTTATTTAGTTTCTTAATGCTGATTTCAGGAAATGCACACAAAGCTTAGTGGATAAATTCAACAACAGGAAGTAGAAATTGAATAATTTGCTTAAGTCCTGGTTGAAGAAAGCTTTCATGTGAAAATACATCAAAGGTACCACATTAAAAAGAGAGTTGCTCAAGATATTGATTTGCACTTGTGCTTAAAACATAAGAATAGTGGTGATAGCCTGTTATAGTTTACATTACAGGAAGCACATAGAAAGAAACCTGGATAAAATCAACTGAGTATTACACCTGTGGATATAAAGTGAAATAGGAAAGTTTGAGTTTTCTATCTGTCTGCCTACTTGGTGTCCTACTGTTCTTGCCTGATGATGTTTTTGCTATCAGATTTGATCAAGCTGGAGCCGGAGTCGCCTCCACAGTACTCTGACAATCCCGTGTTCTCCAAGCTCCAGGACGATACGTCGCCAGCAGCGCTAAACATTGAGTGCCGTGTGTGTGGAGACAAAGCTTCAGGGTTTCACTATGGCGTCCATGCCTGTGAGGGCTGTAAGGTAGGACCGAAAGATTATCATGAGTGTATGAATTTTTAGATTATCAAATAATCTGCTGATTATTTCCTGAACTAATGAAAGTGACTTGGCTTTTTTTGTATGACCAACAGTTCAAAACCCAAAGATGTGCAATTTGCTATCCCAAAAGATACAAAGCAGCAAATTCTGGCTGGAAATAGCTTATGGTTAAAATTTTCAAAATACTTTGATTATGATTCAGTCAGTTATCAAAATCGTTGTAGATCAATTGCAATGTTGAATTCCACTCTACATTGCACATCACCCTGAGCAGACTGACTGCTTTATGGCGCTTCAGGCATCTCAAACTTGAAAGTGTATTATATTTTAAGGGTCATTCTGTCTGTGTTGGCAAGAGTGGACACATGCTGTCATATTGTTGTTCAGTTTTCAAGAGGAATTTTAGAAATTCGGGCCACCAATTACTTTGAGAGATGCATACTATTCAATTGCAGTGCACAGCAGTGGAGTATAAAATGATTGCTGCTCTCAAAAACAAAGAAAAAAAAAGAAAAGGATAGTCATACCACCCAAGAGTCTTGTCAGGAAACACCAACTGTTACTGCAAATTGTTAAGTTTTGTTTCCTTGCCAGTCTTCCTTTTTCTGTCACCATGTGTCACTCGCAGGGGAAACGTGTTTGTGAAATAAATAATTCTATAATGCATTTTTCATCTTTTGGATGTCTGTCACTTTAACCACAAGCCCCCATACATGTTTCACTCTGCAAGGAGCTCAACAAAGACTTTTACAGACACACACCCAGCACCTTAAACTCGGCCTGTTTGTCAGTATAGGGTATAAATAACTAATAGAGTGCGGGGGAAGTTTCACAACTTTTTTCCTTTTCTTTGAAACACTGAGACATTATAAGAAGAGGAGCATTCAATTGTGACTTTGTCCTTCAAAGATATGTGAAATGGATGTTCAATAACAGCAGCAGTACTTCATAGTTGTTTTTTTTCCTGTTTGGTTCCAAGAATATTTCACAGGTCTGACATCTTAGAGCCACAAATTGGGCAGGGAAGTCAGAAAATATTGAGATAGGACTAACTCATTATTGGTTGTTGTTTAATGGGATTTGTTAATATGCAAAATACTAAATATGTATCCATTGTTATAATAAAGCACGCCCACTAACTACAGCTTTGACCATGACCATCGGGTTGAATCAGCACAACTGTTGTGTTGGATTTACTACAAGGTACAAATCCCTTAGTCTCAGTCATACTGTACCTTCAGAGGCTGAATGATGGTCAGGCACAGTAGTCATTGTTCTGCTCAAGTCTCATGGGAGACTCACCAGAATAGGGGGTCAGCCAAGCAGGCAAACACCTAATTGTTTCAAAACAGAAAACATTCTTTATGGAGGTGGAGCCTTGACCCCCTTTAACTTCCTCCTTCTTTAAATAACCTACGATCAAAAAATGAACATCTGTGGATAAAAGAATGCAGATGCCAAACACACCAGATGTGGACTTGTATGTTCACAAAAACGGTCAATAAAATTCTCCTCGTAAAACTTACAGCCTTCAGGTTTTTCTTTTTGTGTCTTTTCAATTCATCTTTCCAATAGCTTTCTCAGTCAGTTGAGACAAATACCAGAGCCATCAAAAACCCTGTGAATGCATGTAGGAGTGTGTGTTGGCAGTTTGACCATGGCTACATAGTAACTAGCTGAGATAAGCAAATGTCTTGTGGTCCTTTGGTCCTAAGGTTGAAAGCATCAAAGCATAAATCCACCCTGAAACACAATCTGCTTTTAAACACACTTGTTGGCAGTATAATGGACTTCCTCCGATTAGAAATAACCAGGTATCTAATCTGCATCATCGGTAAATAGACAACACACTTTAATCACATAATGAATATTGAAGTAAAAAGTGTAATACTAAAAGAATTATAATTAATTGTTCGACCTTCTATCCTTTCATGTCTCAACTAGATTTTTTTCTATATTTAATAGGCAGATACAGTACTAGGAAAATACTTTACTTTGTTTTATCATACGTATGTTGACTTATTTGGCAACAGAAATAGTCTCTCAGTCCTATTCTTTTCACTTTTTTCAAGTAAATGCCTGAATTCTTTAAAAGGTGCCGATTTAGCAAATGTAAAAAAAAGGGGAGGGTATTTTATTGTCTCTGTTTTCTCTCTCTTAGGGTTTCTTCAGACGCACAATCAGGTTAAAGTTGGTATATGACCACTGTGATCTTCACTGTCGCATTCACAAGAAGTCCCGCAACAAATGCCAATACTGTCGCTTCCAGAAGTGCCTCAACGTCGGCATGTCACACAACGGTAAGACGGTGATTCTGTCTCACACACCTTTTAGAACCATGAGTGCGTGTGCATTGAAAAGCTTAACTACACGATGATAAGAGAGGTCAAAGCTTGTGTACATTGAGGTGTTTTCTATGTGGTGCTTTTTCTTCAGACACGAATTACCCTCCTTTTACTATAAATAAGCAAACATTGGTTACTCCTCCTTGCAGACCAACTCTTCTGCCTCTGATGCCCCATGAGAACAGCAGATACATCTTCACCAAACTGCTGCTAATTTGGTCTCTGCTGTGGTGGTAATATATGCAGCGATGTACAATACTGCCCTACATGTTGACCATTGCTTCCTCCATGGTCTTCTATCATATGTTTCGTCCCATCGCTCGTGCAATGTACCTGCCACCCAAACAGCAAGAGTCAAAGAGGCTAACTTTACCCAGTTGATTTATAGTTAGTTGGTTTTATCTTTTTATTGTCACATTGATAAACATTGTAAGTGCGCCAGAGTTAGCCAAAAGGCCCTTTTTCATCTCTGGTCCTTCAAAAAAGCATGCAGCAAAGAAATGATACAAAACATAACAGCTTATAATTTACAAGCAATTGCTATTATACTTTTTGGGGGATTACACAACACCCATTGTGCACACACTGTTCATATATCTTTAGAAAATGTGGTCAATGATAAAAACACAATCAAAAAATCTAATTAAATCAGCAAATCCACATGCACACGCCTCGCTCAGCCACGCTACACCCACATAGGTTTGTATCTATACATGCAAGATCGGGGTAGAGATGCACCAAATCCTGCAAGGTCGCAAGAAACGTCCAACACCTCCCACGCGCAGCGGCCTGTGGGCCGATCAATCAGGCTGTCAAGTTGCAGTTCACTGCTGCTGCTGCTTCTGCTGCTGTTGTTGCCGGTTAGATTCACAAGCTACGTCTTATTAGAGGTTTTTGTTAGTTTACATTTATAGACGAAAAAAACTATTTTATATTTATGACATATTATTTACTAAAAGCTACCAGACAAGTGTGATATCTAAATAAATCATGTAGTTAATGATACAATGTCCGTTGCCCTCACTCATGACTGTTCAGCTGTAGAAAAGGTTGTTTTGTTCGCCTTGGTTGGTCACTGAAACCGTTTTATAGGAATGCTGACTCTACCTTCCCAGGTGAGTCTCAGCATGGGCTTGCACCACTGTGTGGGCGGGGACAGGTGGTGCTTGATTGACAGCATAAGATGTACAATCAGATACATAATTGAAAACACCTGTGTGGTTGTGCAGGGCTTTTAGCCATCTACACCTGGTGTCAACAGGTCTTCTCTTACAACACACACTCTGTAGTTTGCTTTATAGTGAGAGCATTTACATCACTCATGAAATATCACAATTTTGCGTTTTCACCTACGGTTCCTTTTCGCATCTATAAAAGAGCATTGCATATATCTCTCTCTCACACTAATACATCCAATTGACCTGACCTTGTGTTCCATTGTGGGGATTTTTGAGGGCACGACAAAAATGGGGCTTCATCCGCGGAATGTCTGTCCAGTTTTAAACGTCCATTCGGGTTGAAATGCTTGTTGTTTGATGACAGATACTACAACTTCTGGCTTTAACCAAGATTCTTGGCTGGCATAGCAATTTGAGTCGGTTGAGGGACTTTAAGGCTCTGTGATATGCTGAAGTCTGTCAGCGAGTGAGCTTACTTTTTTTCTTCTTAAAAACTTTTTGTAGTTTGTATATATATATATATATATATATATTTCAAAATTAATGAGTTGAACTGAAGTGAGTCACGTATTGAGGCTCAACAGCAAA
Source organism: Myoxocephalus aenaeus (assembly GCA_038501785.1). Classification (NCBI taxonomy): domain Eukaryota; kingdom Metazoa; phylum Chordata; class Actinopteri; order Perciformes; family Cottidae; genus Myoxocephalus; species Myoxocephalus aenaeus. The sequence goes on along the minus strand of JBAMJR010000006.1, from coordinate 5,078,717 downwards.
ACTGCTTTGTATTTACAGTATGACACTAGCATCTACTATACAGTAATTTGTTCATACAAAACTATATTTGTCAGTTTCACCTCTCTGGTTTCTTTATCTCCCTGTCCCTCTCCTTGCCTCGTCCATCCCTTATTTCATGAGGTACAACTTGTTCCTATTGAAATATTTATGTGTCTGGGTTTTTCATTTATCAATGACTGACACCTCAGAGGCCATAAACCACAACTGATTTCTCCAAACTGCTGTGTCACTGCTGCGGGCTCGATGCCAGTTGGTGGGAGGGCAGCTTTAGATGGTATTCATTTGCTTAAGGTGTGCTTTCATCACACAGTCAGCATTACACAATCACATACACTGCTAAACAATCACTACACAATGCTCAGTAAATGCTGTGCAGGAGCTTGAATGGAGGATAATTAATGACTTTCACTAACCGAAAAAAAGAGGGTTCAATCATTTTACAACGTAGCCTAAAATTTCAGTTAAATTACAAAGATTATTTTCATCACATTCAAAATAAAATCAAGAATACCTTTATGTGTAATGCAACTTAATATATAGTGATATAATGATTTATAACTTGGGTAATGAAAAATCAGTTGGAAGTAGATTACTAGGTATTGTTTTTCATTGAAAGAAATATAACCACTTTGGATATATACTGTATATACGATAAGGAAGCTAAATCAGGGCTCCAGACTGCGACCAAATGGTCACATTTTGCGCCTAAAATTAGACAGTGCGACAAAAAATGTCATCTACTCACGCATGTACTACTCAGTATTTCTTTTTTTTTATTAAATATTTTTGTTGCTGACAAACTTGTTCTACACTTCAGCCCACTATAGTTAGCGGCAGGCACGTGCACAGATAGACCCCTAGTGGTGCTCAAGCACCTGTCCTTTTGCATTTATTTGAGTTCTGTGAGAATTTCGCCCCGACATGCTCCGCGGCGCTCACGAGCCCCCGCGCGCTCCTCCTCCTCCTTTAAAGAGTTAAACCATCAAGTAAAAAGTAACATTTCTGTAATACAATGTGAAGTTATGAATACTGTTACATTTCAAACAGCGTCGGAAAATCTGACAAACCATCACCTGAGATTTGTCTTTAATGTTAAAACATTTGTGAATTTATCAAGCATATCAAATGCATAAAATGGATCCTAAAATACATAAACGTTTGGACTTCCTTGCACACCCATCCTTTTAAAAAGGGAAACTAAATCCGTTGGATGTTTTGTAATTGCACCGTGTAAAATAACCTGCAGCAACCTGTGGAGAAGGGAGGAGAAAAGAGACTTGTGTAAATGTATGAGATCATCATTACCAACGAAAATACATACATGTATTATTAAATTACATTTGGTAATTGCTTGATGAGACACGCCTCATAAAATTACAGGAGAATAATTGGTTGCGTGTTGTTGCCAGTTGATTTTCCTGTTCCTGAATGATAATATAAGCTCTGACTCACTTGTAGAAGTTGTCTGAGCAGTGATTTGCATGCCTCTTCAAATATTTTGTGATCCAAAAAATATTGTTAAGCAACAGCTAAAATTTCACCCATCTGAAGTGAATTCTCCCCTATTTTAATGTAATTATTCTTCAATGTGTTTTGATTCTGTATTTAGCAATAAAGTGCTCATTTTGTGGACATTAGCTGGTCAATCTGATCCTTTGATCCCTGTCCAAATATTATGATAGAAATTAGACAACATTCTGAAAATCTATATGTATATATTAATTTCAACATACCATTAGCATAAACAATCTTAGCAGCCTTGTGTTGCAGGAGTTTCATTCTGAGTTTTAGAGGTCGTATGAAATGGATTTGAGATTTTGTCAGTGGATTGATGAAAAAAAAAATTTCGGAGCATGGCAGGATTGTGACTTTAATGTAAAATGTACACGGATGTTCGTCGTCACTTTGTTTTAGATAAGTTGTTTTGGATAACGTGACCGGAGGAAGTTACACTGATGGTTTGTAGAATTGTTTTTTACATTTATTGTTTAGTGTCGTGTTCATGCAGTGATTGTTCCTGCATGCTGTATGTTTCTGTGTGTGCTCTTACTTAAGCAATAAGGTACGAGAGGCAGTACTGTGTCATGCAATGTACTGTTCAAGGGAGTTGTTAGGCCCGACGCGCTTTTATAATACGGGTACCTGCGACTTTATAAATAGTAAGCTGCCTTTCAGCACAAAATAGTTGTAGCTGGCAAAACGACAGAGAAAATAGTCCCGGGAAAGCAGGGTGGAGGATGACACTCAGCCACCGATGTAAAGAAGTGCTCTCGCTGCTTCTGTCCGTCTTTTCTCCGTCATTTTTCTCCTCCATGATGTTTAGAGATCTTGCCTCGCGTCGGGAATTTACGCTGAAGATGCGAATACCAAGTATCGCTGTAAATGACCAAATCATCCAGATAAACAGCACAACCTTTTAATCTGGACACCACACGATTCATCAACCGCTGAAATGTTGCGGGGGCATTCTTCAACCCAAAAGGCATCACTTTATAGGAATAAAGCCCCGACGGTGTGATAAACGCCGCAATTTCCTGCGCACGCTTCGACAACGGAACTTTCCAATATCCTTTAAGCAAATCAAATTTGCTAACAAAGTTCGCAGACCCCACCTGATCTATACAATCATCCATACGCGGCGAAGGAAACGAGTCAGACTTCGTCACAGAATTCACCTTCCTCATGTCGGTACAGAATCTAGGTGTACCATCCTGCTTGGGCACCAAAATACACAGAGACGCCCAACTAGAGAATGTAGGCACAGCGATGTTATTTCGAAGCACGTACTCCACCTCAGCGTCCAAATACCCACGTTTAACCGGCGGCATACGGTAGAAGTGTTGCTTAATTGGCTGAGCCTCCCCAACATCAATATCATGCTCCGCCCACCCAGTTTGTGAAGGAACATCACCAAACAAACACCGACATAATTCAGCTCCGACACTTTCTCAGTGACTGTGTATGGACCTGTGTACTTAGCCTGAAATGGCGAACCAACAATAGGCATAAGCGCTAGCACCTGGTCTCCCGGACTGAACTCATGTCGCTCTGTACGTCGGTCATACAACTTCTTCATTCTAACTTGCGACCCTGACAACCTTTCCTGCGCCATACTTCCAGCTACAAACAAACGATGCCTAAAACCATTCACATAGTCCACTAGTCTAACTGGCAACTTAGTATCCACACAGCCATCTTTCAGTACTGCTAAGGGACCACGCACAGAATGTCCAAAGACCAACTCATTTGGGCTAAAACCTGTACTCTCCTGTACAGCCTCCCTTGCAGCCAACATCAACCATGGAAGACCCTCTTCCCAGTCTCTATCCAGCTCGACACAAAAGCCACTTAGAAGAGACTTAAGGGTCTGGTGGAACCTTTCCAAGGCTCCTTGGCTTTGAGCATGATAAGCAGACGACCGGTTCTGTTTAATGCGCAACAACTTCAACACCTGCCCAAACATGTGTGATGAGAAGTTCGACCCTTGGTCACTCTGGACCACCTTAGGAATGCCAAATATAGAAATGAATTGTGACAATGCCTTCACTACCGCCTTCGTTGTGATTGACCTCAAAGGATAAGCTGCCGGGTACCTGGTGGTTTGACACATCACTGAGCAAATATTTACAACCAGACTTGGAACATTGCAACGGACCCACACAGTCCACAATGAGGTGTGTAAACGGTTCACTCAGAGCTGGGATAGGCTGCAATGGCGCAGGCTTGATCTTCTGATTTGGTTTACCCGTCAGCTGGCATACATGACATGTTTTAATGTATGCGGCCACATCCCTTTTGACACACGGCCAAAAGAAATGCTTCAGAATGTTAAGGTATGTTTTCCGGACCCCAAAATGTCCACACTTGTCATGTGCCACTTCCAGGACAAGAGGACGAAACTTAGTTGGCACCACCATTTGGAAAACATTATCTTTCACACAATCCTCCCCCATGGGAACCCATTTCCTGAATAACACCTTGTTCTGCAAGAAGTAGCCATTAGCTGTACTAGCCATCTCTGAAACAGGCAAGACTCGCTCAAATATTTCCACGTTGTTCCTCCACTACCTCACTGTGTGACAGTGACACAGGAAGCTCAGCCAGAGATGGAACTTCCAAACCTATCTCAACCATGTTGTCCGATGAGATGTCGGGGTTTGATTTGCTCATAGCACGTGTGAATACGCAGGATGCAAAAACCTCAGGCAACACCCTGGAACTCTCATCAGACGCAGAATCAATTGGGCAACATGTGACCACGGGTGCAAGAGGAGTGTCAGTCCAAACTCTGCTACCAGCCAAGCCGTTGCCCAAAATAAAATGTATACCTTCAATAGGCAACGCTGGACGCACACTAACCACTATCTCACCCCTAACCAGCTCAGTCAAGCAGCAACCTGTGCAAAGGAACAGGAATAATCTGTAACCCCATCCCACGACTGAGAACAGTCCCCAGTGTCAGTCTCCTCAGACAAAGGCAAAACCGAGCCAACAATATATGAATCATAGAAACCACCTCCCCGCACACCCAAAACCTCGTGAGCCACCGAACGCTCTCTGAAACTGCTCTTATGAAGCAACACATACTCATCCGCGGACACGGCCGCCTCAGCCGCAGTCGCGCGTCCTCGCTCAATGATATATGTCACAATACGATCTGGAAGGACATTTTTAAACTGCTCCAACACCATCAACTCACACAGACCTTCAAAAGTAGCTACGTCAAGGGCAGTTAACCACCGCCTAAAATGCGCTGATAGGTCTCTTACCATCTCCACATACGTCTGACCCATTTTTCCTCTCCAAGGTCCTAAAACGCTGGCGATAGGCCTCCGGCACCAGCTCATACACCTTAAGCACCGCCGCCTTTATCTTAGAATAGCTAGAGCTGTCCTCCAGACTCAAAGAGGAATACGCTTCCTGTGCCCTCCCTGAACGGACACACTGAAGCATAAGTGCACAGTCCACATCGGGCCAATCTCTGCCTTAGCTACCCGTTCGAACAGCAAGAAGAAAGTGTCCGGTTCCCTCATTAAACTGTGGTAACCAGCGCAAATTACCAATGTCAAAGCGATTCCCTGCAGGCCGGGGCCCCTGCGTGCCTTGCTCCTCACCGGACAACGTACCATCCTTGACCAGAGACAAACGATATCTCTCCAGCTCTATCTTTGCAGTCTCTGACCCTTGGCGGAGTCTCTCGATTTCAGTTCCTGACGGATTCTTTCCATTTCTATCCGCTTTTTAACTTCCAACTCCTGTTTACTCCTGTCATGCTCCATCTGTAACACCAAAATCTCCTTCTGTTGCTCAAACGACAGTCCATGACTTTGAAACTGTACCGCCGTAGGAACTGAAAAACCCTCTTGTTTACCCCCAGACACAATCCCTATCTCGATCAACTTTGACCGTATAGCTTTTTTAATGTTCTCCTTGACGCGTTTATCTCCTTCAACCACCACCGAATAATGCTCTGCAATCCGGATCAACTGCTCTTTTGTGCATGCATCCAGGGACTCCTGAGATGGAGCTTCAATGAACGCCTCAGCCATGTCAGCTATTTACCACGACCACCGAACCAGACAGACCCCACAAAGTATACCCTTGTGCGCAATGAGGAATACTCCTCAACTCGGTTTCCCCGCTATCTACTCAGCAACACAGCTAAACTAAGCTAAACTAATCTTCATGCAGCTACTTGTGGTGGGTATTTATGCACTGAAGACCGCTGGTTTAGCAGAGCGACTAGCAAGCTTGCAACTCTTCTAAAACCACGGACATGCTCCCAAGCAAGCTGCAACCACGTTCGCCACAGCGCCACACCAAAACAGCTCAACGAACCCCAAAGGGGAACGCCGCTACCGTCTACCAGGGAAGACTCCGCACCACTCTGATAGAATTACGCACCGAGCAACCCGCAGTCCTCCGGACTCGTCGCAGCACAAAACTAACAAACCTCCTCCTCCCAGACCGGATACGAAACGAACCCCCAAAAGCACACAACCACACGTTCCCACTTTTACCCAAACCACCACACAAACGGGAGAGAAAAAACGGACGAGCCCCCAATTTGTCATAACCCGGCTCTTAGGCCATGACAAATACTGCGCAGACCACAGTGAAGGGTAACGTAAGATGTTTTATTCGTACAAAATAGAATATTTACCCTTCATGGCGTGTAAAATGGAAGGTAGGTGTTGCCGGCGGAAGCGAACACAAGGCAACACAAGGCGACGCGACGGCCTGAAGTCACTCAGCCTACGTCCGAGAGGAACACCTGCGCACCGTGAGCAACGCTACTGCAGGGTTTTTATGCCGTCCCCCTTCCTGGACCAGGTGCTCTGCATCACGTCATCTGTTCTCCAGGGACAAAGGGAGAAACGCACACCTGCAGTGATTAGGGACAGACAGGGACCGTCACACCGACGTAATTATCTCTCACTGGAAAGTATCACGATTTTGTGATCAAACCCTTTTCATTCCTCATCTTTAGGTTAGGGAGGAAGTGACATGTGTGTTGTCGTTCGTTATGCTAGTGTGGGGGATGCTAAGTGAGCTCGTTAGCTGTTCCGTTTGAGCTACTGTTAGCGAAGAGCCCCGTTGCAATACTGTGAACACTCAAGCAATAAACCTGCAAGTTAAGGACACCAACGTCTGCGAGTCGTTACTGCGGACGTGACAATATCAAAGTTCACACCAAACATGTTTGGTAACTGTCAAGCTTGAAACGGCAACTAATGGTCGCGCAATTTAAATCTACCTGTTATTTTAAGTGCGCACTGATATGGAATGCTCTAAATGTAAACAGGCTGTACAGTACTTTATGGCTGAATAAAATACACCCCGTGACTCACTCTCAACCAATCAGAATGCTTGATTTGATCTACCCGTATTATAAATACTGTATATGCCTGTGTGCCAACCTGTGTCTATTTGTGTGCTAATGTGTGTTTGTGTCTGTCTGTTTTCTTTCCCAGCCATTCGTTTTGGCCGAATGCCCCAGGCGGAGAAGGAGAAACTGCTAGCTGAGTTCTCATCGGACGTGGTGCACATGCACCCGGAGGCAGCAGATCTGAGGGCTCTGTCCCGACATCTGTATGAGGCCTATCTGAAATACTTCCCCCTCACCAAGGTCAAGGCCAGGGCCATCCTCTCTGGGAAGACCGGAGATAACGTGGTAAGCAGCACTGCATCATTCTGCTTTACCTCGATGTGTATGTATCTATAATGGTGGGGGAGTGCTCTACATTGAGTGCATGAGCAAAAGACCTATTGTTAATTTGTCTCCTGGATATCACAGTACAGTCAGTATATTATAGACCTATTGTCATATATAGGTCAGTATTTTTTTTTTTATGAATCCCACTGCGTCATATCACATAATTACCACAATTTTCTCCCATGCGCAGCCTTGAGTTTTAAATGAAATAATCAGTTTATCTGAAAAATAATAATGGTAAACAATACATGCTTAAAGTGAAGCTTCACACAGATTTTACAAGCTTTACACTTTTCAACTGTTTTTTGCCACGCTCAGCGTGGTTCAGATAAGGTATTTTCAGGCTATTATTTCCGCTCTAACAGGAAAAGTTGATGTACTGGTTTGTACGTGTGTTGGCTGTTATAAAACACCTCAGGTTACAGTGGTCAAGCTATGCAACAGGATATATACAGTAAAGGCTTCAACATTCCTACTCAACAAATCAAACTAATTTAAGAAGACATTTGGTATTTGGACTGTAGGAAATATGTTGGCCAAAAGCATGCAAATGTGAGATATCATATTTCTGTGTATTTGTATATACGTTTTGAGATATTGAATCTCAGTATTCAAAAGAGACCTAATCAGGAAATCCACATCAACTGAATTAGACAAGACAACAAAAAAAAAACATGAAATGTGATTAAGTAATCTTCATCGGTGAAACCTTATCAAAAGTCTGGTTGAAATAAATCTATTTTAATATTACTGAACAAGTAATCTGAGCAACTGAACCAATTAAGTAGATTGTCATTAAGTAAAGGCCTTGAATTAAACGCATGGATCAAGCACTTACAAATATATTTACATTTAATTCAAGTATAGTTCTGATGTGAATAGTGTACAGTGAATTATTGCAAATCAACCAAAATGCACCAGTTACAGCTAAGTAGTAATTATGATGATTACTATTGTTGTTGTTGTTGTTAATATTATTGGCTCTACATCTGTGGCCCAAATGTACAAGCAGCATCTGAGTCTTTTTCTTCTTCCCTTTTCTGTTGCCTCTCTCTGCAAAGTCGGATGAGTTCAAGGCTGCTCCGCCCCCCGTTCTTTTGATTGTTATGACTGTTCATCACAGCGATAGCAGCCAAATGGCTCAGCATTATCTGTTGGTTGGAGGAAGTCTTGGGTTATTTACTAAACCGCAGCGAACCTCCTGAAACAAATCGGGAGTCAATGGCTTTATCTTTTGTAGAATATTTACATTGTTTAACACATGGGGCCTTGATATGAGTTGACGTGATCAACGATTTACTCCGCTAGTACTCCAGACGCACCATCAGAGGAGAAGGAAGACACATTTCCTACAAAATTATTTTGACAGAGAACACTTTGTGCTTTGCTAAAGTTAGTTAACATCAGACAACTTCTCACTAAGTAAGTCTGCACCAAGAAGTGTATTGAACGGAGCAAGGGATCATTTTAATGCTCATAAATTAAACTTTTCATTTATAAAATAATGCATGTGATATTTCTTCTTTCAAAACTTACATAGTTGTGTTTTAAATGTTTTTATTTCAAAATTGACTGCCCTAAACTTCCATACGAACATTTACATTTACAGTAAACTGACTGCACAGGCAGAGTATATGCATCTATTTCACTCACATAAGATATTATTATTTATTTCATATCGTTTTGTGAGTATTATTGGCTGTAATTCTTTGTAGGTTGTCGCATTATTAATGTCACTGTCATGGAAAAGGAAGATTTAAGTATATGAATGTTACCATTCATAATTCAGGGCGGTGCATGTCTTTGCCAGTGTTTCACCTGTAAGTGCGACTTTAACATAGTTATGCTTCAGTTACCTGGTAATGTTGTTTTTGTCTGGTCCTGCCTTCAGCAAAAATGTATTTGCTTTAGATGTGTGTGAGCTATGACCAAGGTGTACACGCAGCATGTATGATTACATCTGATGCTCACGGGTCCTCAGAAGACCTTTGAAAAGCTAACACTGTTTCTTTTTTCTTCCTACAAATCCCTCTTCTTCCATTTCTTTCTTCTCAACCTGCAGCCTTTTGTCATCCATGACATGAAGTCTCTCATGGAAGGAGAGCAGTTTATTAATTGTAAGCAGATACCCATCCAGGAGCAACAGCAGCAGTCATCCGTCCTAACAGCAGGATTTGGAGGTTAGAGATACAAAATTATCTGTGTCATGATGTGGAGATGTTTTAAGTTTGCTTTTGTATTGTTTTCTTCCCTATCTTGCTGCATTTATGAATCAATATGATCAATTGCCGTCTCACAATGTTACTTTCCTCGTTGAATTGGTCTTAAAAACTCTGGCTGCTTTTTGCACTGAAGATGTATAAAACATTGGTCTAGTTTTTCTTGTAATGCTGCAACTGAACTGCCTCATCAGACTTCCATTCTTTCTGTGCACATCTCATCCGATTTCAGGAATCTTAGGAGCTCACCAGGAGTCAGAGTATGGCTTTTTGGGAATGGGAATGAGCATCAGCGGACAGGCTCCATCGGACGCTTTGGAGCTGCGTTTCTTCCACAGCTGTCAATCACGTTCGGCCGAAGCAGTGAGAGAAGTGACAGAGTTCGCCAAGAGTATCCCAGGATTCATCGATCTGGATCTCAATGATCAGGTGAGAGGCGGAGGCAGTGAGTGTACTTCTCTGTAAAACCACTACTAACCATTATAGCGTTACCATTATTAGCCGTCGTTCCTGAAGAGCTCATCAGCATCAGCTCTTCATGTCAACCCTTTTACCAGGTGACTTTGCTGAAGTACGGTGTGATCGAGGTCCTGATCATCATGATGGCGCCTCTGATGAACAAAGACGGGACCCTGATCTCCTACGGACAGATCTTCATGACGCGGGAGTTCCTCAAGAGTCTCAGGAAACCTTTCAGTCAAATGCTGGAACCAAAGTTTGAGTTCTCAGTCAAATTCAACACGTTGGAGCTGGACGACAGCGACATGGCACTGTTTCTGGCTGTCATTATCCTCAGCGGGGGTGAGTTTTTTTATTTTATTTTCACAGGATTCATTGTAGCTTATTCTGAATCGGATTTAAGGATTAATTTGATTCCACTGGTGTCTGTCTGTTAATATAAAGCTGAAGCCAGAAGAGAGTTAACTTAGGTTACGTATTAGCTTTAGAGTCTTTATAAGTCTTAATGTTACATCTTTCATACAAATGTGGCATCAAAGACAGCACAAAAGAACTGTGTTGGTGTCTTTACTGTGGGAAAATTTTACCACGCTGTAACAACGTTATATGCACACTCAGCCTTATAGTGCAGAATGGTATATGTATAATTATGTTAAACAAGTAACTGTGAGCAATATTATACATTTATTTTATGATCTTGTAGTCATTTCTGGCAAACATGTGGCAATAGGACAATTTAGTTCTCTGTGAATTGTAACGGTACGGTAGACCAGGACCCAGAAGCATGACTCTCGACACAGCGGTAGCAAATAAGAGTCCTTTACTGGCAGGAACGAAACAGGCAGAAACAGGTAGACACAAAACAACGCTGGAGAGCTTGGTCGGAAACACACAAGACAATCTGGCAGGGGACAAGTGCAAGTGAGGGGACCTAAGTAGTGAAGACTAATGAGGGAATGTGCTACAGGTGAGACGGGCATGAACAGGTGAATGGAATGAGGGCTGACGAGGAGGGAGTGACTGACGGAACGAGGGGGGCGTGGAGCAAGATCTGAAATGACAGGACAGTTAGTAAACAGACAGGACGAAAACAACGAGCAGTGAAATGTGTGGAGCTGAACCGTGACAGTGAATGTTAAGTGCAGCTGTCTGCTGTTTATAATCTAAGTTAAGAACCCACAGCATTATGCACACTATCTATGGCCAGCCTTGACCCATCTATCAGTTTGCAGGGAGGCTTCACGTGGGAGCAAGAAACAGTAACTACATCATATGTAGCATGATTTTAACTTTGCTTGTTTCTTCATGTTTTTTCCACTGTTATTGATGATTCATATTCAATATATAAAGGTGTTTGTACTGCCATTCCTCTGTTGTCTTGATAGTAAGTAGATCGTTTAATATCTTAACTTTTCCTGTAACAGCAAACCAAACCAACCTCCCTCAGAAACCCAAACTATGTGGTTTAATATTGCTAGTTAGCGTGTGACCACTTGATAAAATTCTGGCCTTGAACCTTTATAAGGGTGAAACATCAGACATTTAAGTCAATTATTAACATAAACAACTAAGATTATGGCTTGAAATAAAGATAAGAATACTTTTGTAAATAATAATACAGCTTTGTTGGGTAATAAGGGCCAGCTAAATTAAGTGTGTTTCAACCAACAGATATGTTGACCTCAGAGATACTTAATGTATCCCCAGAAATGTCACTGATTTATCCTCCTTATCTCTGTCACCCGTCCAGACCGCCCAGGCCTGCTGAACGTGAAGCCCATCGAGCAGCTTCAGGAGACGGTGCTCCATTCGCTTGAGCTGCAGCTTAAGCTAAACCACCCAGACTCTCTGCAACTGTTCGCCAAGCTGCTCCAGAAAATGACCGACCTGCGTCAGATCGTAACCGACCACGTCCACCTCATCCAGCTGCTGAAGAAGACGGAGGTGGACATGTGCTTACACCCGCTACTGCAGGAGATCATGAAGGACTTGTATTAGAATTCAACAGGAGAAAAGGACAAGTAGAGAGAGTGGCATAAAAGAGAGAATAAAGAGATTGTATTATTAAAACCATGACTTGTGAAACATAATGATAAAATACTTTGTGCTGCTGGTGTGTTGAAATAAAGGGAGATAGCCAGACAGGCTGACTGAAATTGAGAAAGAGATGAGGAAGAACAGGAAAAGAGAAATCAAGGACAGAAAGACATAATCTGAGTGTTCGATCTTGTCTAGACAGCAGCAGAATAACTTGCAGCACAGTCATTTAGACACTGCTGAGCCCGGACACTTTGTGAACGAGTGGGCTGCCAACTAAAATACGAAACTACCACCAATCCGGACAAGCGTCTGTGACTAACTTAAAGAGTCAGGACTTTATTTTTTTGCAAGCTGAAGCTTAAAATGGCGAAGCCTGCTTCGAGTGCCTTCAAGAGAAATCACTGTGAATATGTTCACAACATGTGTTACACAGTAGCGTATGCGTTGTTCATGTGCCGCTTATCTAAATGTTGCGTTACAACCGGCATAGGCAGCAGCAGTGTGTACGTGCTTCAATACCTCTGTGAACGCAAACAAATGCATGAATGCTCACCTGCGCACACACAAAACAAAGCACATGTCATTTTCTGTTTTGGCATCAGGGTGAAGGTGCTATCTTTTTTTAATCAGCTTTATACAAAGACAGAAATCAGATTATTTTCTGTAACGTACTTTAGTCCCGGCCACCTGCAGAAACTGTGAGAAAGTGTGAAGCCAACATAAGGCACATTGAACCCGTTTACGCCATATTGTGCCTTTAAGGATGGCTGTTTGACTCATTTAGTGTGGAATCAAGGCCATCCAAAAAAAAATATATTACACATGTATAATGTATAATATAAATTCATATGTATGATTTTTGTATGGATGAAATTGTCTGCTCATACACAATTTTCAGCCTTGTTTTATTTTAAATTCTTAAAGAGTGTCTGAGTTATAATTGTTGCTATAAAATTATTTTGTATCCATGCAAATGTCTACTATGTCTGATCAATTACATTTAGTTTTTTTTTTGGGGGGGGGTCTACAGACAAAAAGGGTTGGGTTAATACCAGAGGGGGTTGTTGTAAATAAAATATTTTCTAACTTTTTATTTGAAATCTGTGTCTTGCTTCAAGTCATTCGAACAAACTTGCTATGTTCCGTCAAAAAACATTTCCTAATAATGTCTTTCTCGACAGCATTCCAGTCACCCAGACTCTAGAAATCTGTTTCGCAGTCATTACATCAGCTATCCTCAGTGTCTCTTACCAAACACACACACACACATATACACACACACACACAAACACACACACACACGCGCGCACACACACACCCTGATGGAGCGATTGCAACATCTGAACTCTGCTGAACCGTACCAGAAAACCAAAGTCTATGGATAGACGTTTGATCAGCAAGCGGGGAGGTTGTTTTATTTCTGAAGAGTTTAATGATTTTTTTGGTCCTTTTTTTTATTTATCAATTTACAGTTAACCCTTAAAACAAATAGGATATAGAAGAGAAAGCAAACAACAATCAGGTCAGAGTCAAACTCAGGACAATGTAGCTCACTGAGACATCAGGTCACCAAAACACAGGTTCATTGACACAGAGCCTTCGTCATATCTGGCTTGTTGTCTGTCTTTGAGTACACAAACTCACATATGCTTGTCTTCTTATGAGGAATACACACTATATAATCCACCATTAGGATCAAGCTCTAAAAATGTTAGAATCAATGTAAATTAGATTATTAGTAAGTAGAACCTATAAGACACATTGAAAACACCTAGATAGTATGTGCTTAAATTATATAATCAAAAAGGGGTTAGTAAGATTGTGATGTTCTGTATATGAATCAATCAAAAGATTTGCCATAAGTGATTATGCAGTATAAGCGGCTGCCTGTTGTTGATGAAAACGACACAATAAGAGTAGCGACAGTAAACCAACCCTGTTGAAGTTGCGGCCACGAAACAAAAACAGCGAACCGATAGACACGAAAACGCTCCGCAAAGCTGAGGAGAACTGAAGAGTCAGCTGTTCGTCACTAGGAGATGTCGTCATTTGACACATTGTTCAAACAAAAAATATTGATTATAGCCTTTAAATCATCAATGTTCCTTCTATAGTAAATCATACTTACATCAGGTTGTCCATTCTTGCCCAAAGGACTATATTATATATGATAAGGAAAAATGTGACAACATTTGTTCTGATTTGTCTACGGCAGGGGTGGCCAACCAGTCAGAGACTAAGAGCCAAATTTGTTACTGTGTTACCGCAAAGAGTCACATCATAACATGGGGACACATGAACATCACCCCATCCCTTCCTCACACACACACACACACACACAGACCTCTGCTCAACCAGATTTATTGTAAATGTCACACACCAACATGATAATGACAGAAATGGACTCCTACAGTACTAAGACCACAGGCCAGTCATTTTCAACAATGAACATTGTGTGCACTGTCTCACACACACAAACTCTCAGTTCAACCAAGTACACAAACAAAAATATAATAATTTACAATAGCGTTTTTCTTTTACTATGCATGTTGCTTAGTGGGACTTCTGGCATTCCTTGCCTTGAACAATCCTCTTCAAATCTGGCTTGTATTCCGTTGTTGCCCCTCAAAGCAATTCTTTCACATGGGTGTCAGTCAGAACAGATCGATGCTTTGATTTCACGTGTTTCAGGGTAGAAAACACAGACTAGCAGACGTATGTTGACCCAAACATTGACAGTATCTTAAGCGCAGCCCGTTTGACATTGGGGTATTTTTCAATTGGCACACTTTTCCAGAACTCAATGGTCCCTTCCCTTCAGTTGGTCCTCCTCACAAAGATTGATCATCTCCAACTCAGCCACGGCCTCATCTGTGACTAGCGGGGCTTTCAAACAGTCCGTCTCCGCATTAAATGGGTCGACGAGGAACGTAATCTGTGGTTTTCAATCAGTGTTGCATATCTGGCTCTTTGTTTATTCAGGGCGGCGCTGGTGACTTGCCCGCTGGCTTTTAGCAGAGTGGGAAAATGCGTTAAATCTCCCTTTTGAATATGCGCCTTGAACAGCTTCAGTTTGTTGACAAACGCAAACACACTTTGCACCAGGTCAGTCAGCATTTTTAACTTACCCTGCAGGGTCAGGTTCAGTCTGTCCAAGTGACACAGCATGTCGACCAAAAAGGCCAGATCCATAATCCACTCGAGGTCCGAGAGCTCGGGATAGTCCTTGTCCTTCTCTTCCATGAACAGTTTCACGGCATCCAAAACCTCAAAGAAGCGAGAGAGTACCTGGCCTTTTGACAGCCACCTCACAGTGCAGTGCAGCGGCAGGTCACCTGGAAGCCCTTGGTCCAGCTCAGCGATGAGATTCTTGAATTGCCTGTGGTTAAGCGCATGTGTGCGGATGTAGTTAACGATTTCCATCACAGGCTTCATGACGTTGTTTAAATTCAATGATTTAGACACGAGTTGCTCCCTGTGGATGATGCAGTGGAAATTCCAAAACTCGGGAAATGTTTGGTCAGCTTTGCACAGCCCCACAAGCCCGTTCACAGATCCGATCATGAATAGGTGGCTATTGCAGTTAGTTTCGGTATGGGCAGATTTGCTTTCACAAATGCAGCCATCATTGTTTCTTTCACATCTATGCCACGGTTTCTGTCTTTTAATGGCACAATATCAAGGAGTTCTTCTTTGATCACACAATCATTTGACACAGACCGTGCAAATATTGCCAACTGAGGCTTGTCTTGTATGTCACAACTCTCATCCAATGCGACACTAAAATACTCACACAGAGTGCAACTGTGATTCCAATAGCCGTGTTAATGTCTGATATTCTGTGTTCAACAGTGTGGCGGGACAGTTGGACATCTGATACCATTCGTTTTAGATTGTCGTTTTCAGGAGACAAGATTTCAACAACGTCACTGAGGCATTTTTTAACGAACTCCCTTTCATTGTATGGCTTTTTAGCCCGTGCAATGTTCCAAGCCAGTTGATACGATGCAAGCGTTACGGTCTCTGAATGCTTCGTACATTTTTGGAAAAACGGTATCTGCTTTTCTGCCTGACTTTTCAAAGTGACCAACTTGTGCTTGCGAAGTTCAGTCCCTTTTGGAAATTCCTGGTCGATGTTAGCATGGAGTGAGCTGAAGTGGCGCTGAAGATTTGAAGCTTTGAAATGCGCTAATGACGCCTGACATATAAGGCAGAATGGCTTGCCATTACGTTCAACAAAAAAATATAAACTCTCCCACTCTGTTAAAAACGTCCTGTGTTCATCTTCATATTTTCGTTTTGCTGTGGATTTTTTCCCTGCCATTTTGAGAGCGAACTGGACACAAATTGTTTACTCAAATGATCTTGCCCGAAACTTTGCGGTATTTTCATCTCCCGCACATGCGCGTTTGACAAAAATACCGTATTGAACTCAAGCGAAGCGAACATGCACATTAAAAAAAACACAAACACTACCTCCAAGAGACTTACAACTGAATGTACTATTCTGTACATCCCAATTTGTTGGAGGGGTAATCCTGTCCTACCTCTCTGTCTAAAGTATTTGCAAAATCAATAAAAAGATTATTTTTTTAAAAGAAGAAAAAAACACAAACACAAACTTCGATATGAACGTAAGAGCCGCATGAAACCAGGCAAAGAGCCGCATGCGGGTTGGCCAGGCCTGGTCTACAGTCTTCAAATCTGGTGCAGACATACTTTGAGCAAGAATCTTACAATACACATTTTAAGATCACCTAAAAAAATCACACTTTTATCAATAATAATCCCCAATGAAAATGAAAATACATTTGTATTTCTTATGTTAAGGCATTTTCTACTATTAAAAAACAGAAGTCCCATGTGCCCAAAGATAGACAAGATATATTATGATAAAATATCATTTTGAACAACATCATTTTGCTTCGGCAATATGGTGGGCACAAATAAGTTGAAGATAAACAATCAAATGTATCTTCCCTTTACTTTCACACGCCACATTATACCTACTTCTGCTCCTCATTTGATTAATGTGAAACTTATATGTGAGAATTAAATTGTCTTGAAATGGGAGCGGGCACGAGTCTAAAAGACGTCTCAGGGCAGCAAGGAGGTGTAATGGGTCTCCTTGTCTTTCTCTTTTTTTATGTGATTTTTATGTAATCTGATGGGGTCTTTTTCTCAGGTTGTCAGGACAAACAAAATCAATGGTAACTATAAGATCCGATGAGGAATAAGAGGAATATGTGAGCTGTAAAAAGGAGATATTATGAGACACGGAGGAAGCTAGGCCGTGAGACTGTAGCAGATTAAGGAGAAGATGGCCCCTAAAAATAAGTCTTTGAGTTGGCAGATGATGGGGGGGGGGGGGGATTTCTGGCTCTGACCCGGATAGTCCCCTTGGATGGTTGATGATGATGGTAATTAAATGTGTTATTTTTGTCGAGTCAGCATATCCTCACTTTGTTACGGTCGGTCTCTGAAGACCAAGCCCTGCCAAGATTCCTGAGTTAATCTGCCAAGTAATTTTCATAAAGTATATTTCTGCAGTTGTCCGTCTGCACAGAGCCAAGTCCAAAGATAGCGACTGTGATTTACACAAGGAAGTTGTGTTTTTGTTTCAGTTCCTTAAGAAACAGCAGCTTAGCTTTTTTAGTCTCTTTTGTTTTAGTATCCGAAAGGAATTTTACTCCCACCAGGGTGTGATACCTGATATGTGTGTGTGGGTCCTTGGACAAGCCTTGTTTCTGAAGCGATACACCTGCCGCTGTAAAACGAATATAGCTGTCGGGAAATAGTTGTGTTTAATCTGGTGTTTGTATAGAAAATACCTCAGAAATTTATGTAATGGCACTTCATGTACTTGTGAACTCTAAAAGAAAAAATTCCAAGAAATGAGTGTGACTCGATGCACCAGATTTTTTGCATTTCAATGATGATCTCTACAAATCATCATTGATGATCATCATCATTGCATCATTGTGTATTATTCAGTGGCATGAAAAAATGAAAGTGTCTTATTTATTTCTCTAATCCTTCAATAATAATGCCTATGATATAAAAGTAAGTTTTCATAAATACATAAGGTACAGGAAGTGTGAAATGTACAATTTGAACATGTAAGTAGAGCTCTATGCAAAGCTTGCATCAATTCACCACATTTTACACACCTCCTCTTTCAGTATTAAATCAAAACTACACTTAAAGATGTTTCTTCTTTTTCTTCTGTACACTGTAGAAATGTTTTTGTTACGTCTTGTGACGTCACCACATTTCTTCCGCCCACCAACATTTTTTAGACATTGTGTGTAACTGGCATGATTCACAAAGGGTCACGTTACTTTCGTCAGGTGTTTTTTTTTCCAAGTGACTCACTCATTCACTCTTTGACACCAGTAATTGACATTTGAAAGGAAAAATGTATGACATGTGTTGCAATGTGACCTGACTCAAGCTGTTCTGTTATCTGACTAAAATGAGGTAATTGCTGTTGAACATGCTGCACATCATTCCTCATTTGTTCTGTCAACTGAAAGTGTTTTTATTTTTAATTCTTCATATGTGAACAGACACGCCTGCTAAGACGACAACATGTTAACACATTTTAAATAATTATGTCTGCACCTACATCTGAAGCTACAGTCAGGTGATGGTAGAGGAGGGTTAAATGAGACGACATGTCATTGTCGTCTCATTTCACAGTAAAGTGCAGTAAAATCTGGTCTCACTGAGGCTCCCGCAAGGATGGTGTCATTTATTTCACTTTATGGGTGAGAATTACAATTCTGCAAATACTGAAAAGATCATTAAAAGACCACGAACAAATAAAGGGACATTATTCCTTTATTTCTAGTGCAGACTGCTGTAAACCCTCCAATATCACAGCTCCAAGTACACTGTGCATTTGTGTCATACCCCACAGCTCAAGACCGTGTCCCATCCTTCATTGTCCCATCCTTCATTTAATAACGTTGGTGACAGTTAGCTTAGTTTAGCATACATACTGTATGTAAACAGAGGGAAACAGCTAACCTGGCTCTGTCATAAGGTAACAAAACCCACCTCCCCTTTGGTTTTTCTTAACAAACAAATGCAACATGTTACTAGTGAGCTCAAGAGATGCATAGTTTCACTTTGAGACAGAGCAAGGCTAGCTGTTTCCCCCTGATTCCAGTCTTTAGGCTAAGCTAAGCTAACCGCCTACTGTCTCCAGACTCATATTTAATCAATCTTCACATCTAACACTCGACAAGAAAGTGAAAAATGCTGCCTGCACAAGATTATCACTATCTTTGTTCATCAAAGTGTCATGCATTTTTTCCAATGAGTCTTACACCCTTTCTGGTCTTAGGTACTTTCCCAAATATGCAGACATTGAATGGACGTGCCCAAAGTTTAAACCTGAAAAGAATGGCTAAAATGTGTTTATTCAGGAAGAGTGTGGCAGTAGCTGACAAGATGGATAAACGTTGACTAAAGATTCACTAGTTCACTCCCAGGCTCTAGAGTAAAGAGACACAGAGCTTAATCTATTTTGTTTTAGTTTGTCTGGCTATCATCAGTAGCAATGATGCTCTAAATGGCTATAATTAAACTGAAGCCTTCCAGTAGTTCAGAGTGACCTGCGTCCCCTTAGCCTGGTTCCACCAAAGCAACACATCAAAAGGGAGTATCACAACATGCCAGACACAAGGCTGAAAACACACTGGAACTGGAGTCTTGATCGTCTCCAGAAGCATCAGTTATGAAGTCTGTTTCCAAATGCTAACTCTGCAAATAGACGCATTTGACTGCACACTGTTTACAAATCACTTCATCTGGGATACAGTAAGAAGATTAATCCATTATCCTGGACTAAAGTGATCAATAATACTTTGTTTGACAGACAGCCCTGGTGTTTTGTAAAGTTGTATAACATCTCCCTCTACAGGAGGGACACAATACTGAACCTCACAGTTAGGACATTTTCCTCTGCCTTAGCCAAACCAAACCACACCGTGTTACGCTGTGGTGACCTTGTCTCACATCCTCTGTCTGAAATTAACTGATATGAACACAGTCCTGATGTGTGATGGCGGTTGAGAAACGAGTTGGCTGATTCAGGGCAGAAGTTCAGTTTGAGGATGGATCACAATCAGCTTGCAGGAGTGAATATTTACACATCAATATTTACAGATTTTCCACAAACATGCATTGACTTGGAGGAGTGGCAGCAACTTGGTGGTTGTTGTATTGTTTCAGCTGGTTGAGTCGAAGAGGGAGAGGAACAATAGAGGCCAATACAAATAGTGTAGCTGTCAGGACTGTGAAGGAGGCAAGGCCAGTGAAGTGATACAGGCCAGCCCAATTCCTTCCTTTATTCCTTCGCTAAACGAAAAAGAAGTTAAACCTGGACTCTTCTCAAAGCGAGTAATATTGTGAGGACTTTTCCTCACAATATTTACTCACTTTGAGAAGAGTCTAGGTTTAACTGGCCAAAAGCGAGGTAAACCTGGCCAGGTGGCCAGTTAAACCTGGCCAAAAGCAAATCAACTTTTTGAATCACTTTTAACCATTGAAATAACAGAAGCCTTTTTAATTTACAGACAAATTTAAAAACACATACAAAAACAACAAAAATGTAAAGGTGCTAAATTTGAAATTCAGAGAATAAAACATAACTATGAGTGCAGGAGCAGCAGCTGTGAGCTAATCTGTAGTGCACTTTTTTTTCTTTTTTTTTAAGAGAATATATTTCCAACACTGTGCCATTATTCCTTTAACACAAAGTAGTACTAAGGAGACTTAACAACATTCACTTTGCGGCAAGGTGCGGCAAGGCAGTGAAGTGCCAAAAGTGTTCATAGAGACAGTGGTTTTTTCTTTGTTTTCTGCATGTGAATATATTTGTGCAGCAAAATATTGAGACAAAATGGAGTTATTGCTTTCCTGTCTTTGAGAATCATTGTTTTGGTTAACAATGCCCATCAATCAGTGTTGTTTGTATAAGACTTCAGAACATCCAAAAACAATACAAGCTATGTGCGCATGTCATCGATTTTGTGCAACACTTTTTTGCTGATTCCCTGCTAATAGAATAGAACATCAGGTTTAATTTGCTGTGACCGCTATGGTTTTTTGTAATGAGGTGTTGAAATCAGTGCAGCAGTCATCCATCATGTCTTTCACACACGGCTGCCTCAGGGGGACAATCAACTGAACAGAAACAATATCTCCCACTGGACTGTCAGTGTTTATGTGTTTGATTCTGGAGATATACTATTTTCTCTCCTGGAGGAAATTCACAACTCAGCTGGGTTGTTGGCAGTCCACTGTTCATAACATCACCTCTGACTGTGTGTGGTCCCGACTGTACAGCCTTTACGCTGGCTGCAAATAAACTTGTTGCTTACATTATAGTGAAGTTACACATTGTATTCTGAATGTGAAAACTAATTGTAATATTTTCAGACCCGTTTGAAGCCATATTTTAGCAATTCACTTGACAGATACTTTTCCAAAAGAAGAAGGCCATCCAATATAATCAATGCTTTTCGCTTTTAGTTTAGTCAAGTTTATTTGACATTATGAGAGGGCAAACTTCAAATAACAAACATCTATTTAAAAGTCCAGGACTTTAATATATGCAAGTTCTGCAACCCAGAGGAGTATAGCAACTTAGAGGAAAAGCCAGTTTCAGCATTTCAGATGAATTATTCAAAGCAATAGGCTTTTTTCACAGAAGAGATTTTGATCTGTAAAAAAAAGGCCCAATTGTAAAAAATCAAATCAAAGTTAGCTAAATTCAGGGTCCAGGTATTGTTTCTCATTATCATGGCTTACTGGAGGAATTAAATAGAACATGTTATTATAGTAGTAGTCCTACTATGAAAAGTTCAAATGAATAAGGCCATTTCACACCATATTGGAGCCTAGGCTTTGATTTAAAGTGATTACTTTACATATTTTTTTAAACTCTGGTTCCTCTCCGGGAGGGTATATGTGTAGATTTCAGTTCAGGCACTCTGGAAACATGCATCTCTTTCACTCTAAATGTCTATACACTTAGTGCTCTGTACTATTGCAGAGTCACTGACCTGCTGAGGACATGTATTAATGCTATGTTTTTGATAGAATACAAATTCGGTAAATTGTGGGTACAAACAGTGGGGGCGGTAATGCGACAGTAACTTTGTGACCTCCGCCGGCGAAGAAGAAGAAAACCCGGAAGTAGGCTATGTTTTGTATTTTCGACGCGGCGGGAACGGCCCACTGAGGACGTAAACAAACTAACGCGAGTCTTTGTGCATTCATGAACGCTGCATGGCAAGTTTATAGTCCAATATCTACTACAAGCAATGTTTAAGTTGTATGCAACGTTTATCACTTGATGTCACAATTAGGCTTCAACTCTCTCCAAACTTAAACGGGCTACGTTAAAGCTAACCGGGACTTAGCTTAGTTACAGTAATCAACGGAAACCTTTTTCCCAGCTGCTCATAGGACTTAATACTTTTTGCTTAGTACTTAGCGGTTAAATGTTTGTTCTCATAACGTTAGTTGCATTATAACGTAACACTACGGTTGATATTTAATATTTGATGCGGTCTCTATAATTCCCTCTCCTCCATCAGGTGAGACATGTTGACCATGAAATCCAAAAAGCAGGATACTTCCAAAAAGCAGGATACTTCCAAAAAGCAGGATGCTGCCAAACCTAACATCTCCCCAGTTCTGTTCATGACCGTGGACGGTGAGCCCATGGCTTTTTTCGTGCGACCGGGTCCTGTCAAACGAAAGCTCCAGCCGCTCATCACAGCTGGGGCCGGGGTGTTGTGCAATGTGCAGCAGCCAGGAGCGATCCTGCTGATAGAACCAGAGGAAAGAGGCATTATTCCTGAATCCAGTGCTCACTGGTAGGTACCGGACTGGGACGCCATTAGAACGTGTGCATGTCAGGGGAAATGCTGTCTCGCCTATTCAGTTGATTAAAAGAAACCATGCACAGCTTTCGTGTGGTTTTCATGGTTCTTTTCAGCCACGTTATCTGTCATATTTTGACATTTGATAATAATAACTTTATTTATATAGCACCTTTTTAAAGACAAAGTTCACAAAGTGCTCTACAGAGAAGCAAAGCATAGTCATACATGACGTCAATACCGATAAACAAAAAATGACCATACCATAAAGGCAATGAATACAACAAAACCAAACAAATAACCAAAAAGAGTAAATAGAATAGAAAACAATCTACTAAATAAATAAAACAAACAAACAAAAACAGGGGAACAAAAGAACTGGACAAAAGGACGGCATCACTGAAAAGCAATTCTATAAAAATGGGTTTTATGTGTTTTAAAAGAAGATATTGATTCTGCAAGCCTTAATCCCTTAGGTAGGTCGTTCCAAAGTCATTTAAAGCTAGTCTTCTCCGCACATTCATGTTTACAACTCAATTATTACATATAATAGCTGTAAATAAGATACACCTAAGCTTTGCACAGTCTGTCTCATACAGTAGCTGCTGTTTGTGTGCTGCCAGTCCCCTAAGGCTCATTCAAATAATGCCTACCTGTATTAGACAATTACACCGCATTTTGCTCTGTTAGTGGGAACTTTAATACTGTTACTGGGAAGATGTTATATACTGTACTGTATATTCAAATGTTTTACTATATTATGTTCTATTTATATTATTTAATGACACAGCATTTTTTAAGTTTTTGGCATAGTGAGCTGAAAAATTGCCATGTAGATGTATGTGATCCGCTAAATGATTTAGCAAACGTTGTTACTGTGTAAGTAACTTAAAAAATATTCAGAGCACTGAAATGAAGTGGCTGTTTTCTCAGGTTTGTGTCCACCCAGTACATTCTTGACTGTATTGAGAAGGATGAACAGCTGAATTTAGAGGACTACAGGTTACATCCTGAAGTGGTCCCAAGACAGTCTGCTAGACACAACAATAACAAAGAGATCTCAACTGGACTCTCAGGAGGTATGATGAAAAGCCCTAACTTTAATTAATTAAAGTTGAAAAAATAGCTGTTAGAAAAAGCTATTGTATTAGCCGTACAATGTATTATTAAATTGGGAATCAATGTTACTCTGTTTAAATCTACTGATGTTTATAGTTTCTGTCATTCTTTCATTTTGATTAGGCAGGGTTGCCTACACCGCTGAAGAGGATGCTGCCATTTTGACTTATGTCAGCAAGCACATAACAGAAACTGGGGGAAACCGGCTTTGGCAAGAGATGGAGAAGCAGCACGTGACGACTCACAGCTGGCAGGGAATGAAAAAACATTATCGAGTGCTACTGGCAAAGAGACAGTCAGAGGTTGTGGAGATGGAAACAACAGAGGAAGACACCAAGGCAGCAGAGAGTGAGACCACGGTAATTTACCTGAAAGGTATTTTGTCATATATTTCTCTGTTGAGAGGCACAGATTATAGTGCAACTGTACAACAATCGCCTCTAAACCAGTTCCAAACCACAATCCTGCAATAATTTACTATTTGTGAAGCTTATGATGGTCAGGTTTTTGTTGGCAGGAGAGGTATTTATTTATTTGCTTCCATATTTGGCGACAATAATATTTTTATTGAATTGTATTATGTGCCTGGGATGTATGCAAATGTGCACAAAATACAAGACACCTTTTTTAGTGCCAGTTCACACAGGTACCAGCAATCAGTATGTCCAAGTAATACCAGGGAAACCATGGAGTTATTAGCAGTGGATTTATGTCATTTAGCTTTTACTAGACATGCCACCATATACAGGTTATCCAAGTCGTGTTTCAGATGTTGGCTGTTAAGATATGAACAATTCTATACAGTAAAAAGTAAATCAAAATACTATTAACATGGCATGATCTTGCCATATTAATATTATCTTGATGTCATTCAAGTGTATTTTTTAAATACTACCACTGGGTGGCACCAAACAAAATATATCAAATGTACACACTGTTGCTTTCATTTTCTAAGTAACATGATAATCATGTAAACACATCCAACAGACTTCATTCACGTACTTTCTATCAACATACACATTCGAATATATTTAGAATACTTCCAAACTACACATAGTTGCATCTTTTATGGACATGAAGCCTGAAGTTTCTCCTCCTTCTGCTCCTAGGTAGAAGGAAATCAAGAGACAGATGTTCAAAAAAACTCCAGTGCAGAAGACTCTGCTTCTCCTCAGACACATTCAACAGAAACAGACCCAACAAAGGTACTAACCAGAACTCCCTTCCAGAAACAATCACCACTTTTAAAGTATTGAACTGTAAGTTTCCATGTGATTTATTAATATATTCAAAGGAGCAGAAACACGACAGATTTGGTGTCTCCACAGATAGCTGCCCAGTCCACTCCAACTGAAAGCACAGAAACAGAAATTGTCGAAGCTCAAACAGCCATCTCTGCACAAGAGGAAGTGCAACATGTGGACCCACAGACAGATAAACAACCAGCTGAAAGCACACAGGTAGAAATTGTAGAAGCTGAAACATGTAACTCCCCCCAACCTGAGGGATCTTGTTTGGACCAACAGACAGATGCCCAACCCGTTTCAGCTGAGATTGCAGAACCAGAAACGGAAGAACCAGAAACAATCATTTCCCCACCAAAAAAAAGTGTGCCAGAGGATTCTCCTCCAGCTGAGCCCGAGTCCCGGCCTGACACCTCTTCTCAGAAAAAGCCCAAAGAGAAGCAGAAAGCCTCCCCCAATCTGGAACCAACAACGCGTCGATCCACACAGAGGCAGCTTATGATCGAAATGTCTTCATTTCCTGAACCGTATGGCAAACAACTCAGATTATCAAAAACTTCTCCAGGGCGACTATCATTATCTCCTCAGCCCTCAAAGAAAACTAAATCAGCCGATAAGTCCAATCTTCAAACGGACACAACAGTAGACCAGCCGCCTTCTAAGAGAGCCAGAGGAAAGAGTGTGGCAGAACATCGACAGGAGGAGAGTGGACAGGCTGCCGTCCCTGAAACGGCACAAGCAGGTTTGTTATAACTACATCAGAGTGAGGAACAAAACTCATAGAATGCATCTTAATGTTTACAAGCTTTAATGCAGCAGACTTGAGTTAAATGTTAAACCACAGGGAGAGTGGGATGATCTGTTTCTACCTTCATCACTGTTTTGCAGATACAGAGTCAAATTCAGTGCCACAGAAAGGAGGTAAGAAGAAAGAAAAGAGAAAGTTGGGGATTCTAGAAATGGCTAGAAAAGAGTTTGAAGATGGAAGTGAGGTAAGACAACAGAGAATAGCTATGTGTAACACGCTGAGTATTATGTGTTTGTCTTCCCAGTGTTTCCTGATAGTTTATTCCCTTCACCTGTTCTCGTTCCAGACTCCTCCCTCCTCGTGTGCCTTTCCCCAGTGTGATTGTAAAGCCCCGCCCACATTGTTTCCACCTGTGCCCCTGTCTTCCCCTGTGTATTTAGTCTGTGTCTTTCACTTGTCAGTTGCAGGATTGTCTTTGTTGTCTCCCATGTCTGTACGTTGCCTTATTCTGTGTTCACACCAAACGCGACAAAAACCGCTTCAGTTTACTCGCGCGAGTGAAACAAGGGTGTCGCGACAAAGGGGCCGTGGCTTATCGCCGTCGCTTCTCTCCGTGAAAAAGAGTCCATGGAATAAATAACCATTATTTCTGTGTTTATACTTGTTGTGGAAGTCCCAAACATGTCAGAACATCAAACAACCTCATGTTTGGGTTCATAACACCATCCGTAGCCGCACACAGCTCGGTGAATTTCACCGACTCCTCCAGGAACTGCGTCTGGCTTATCTTAACGGATACCGCTTCCGCCGTCCACCATGGAAATAACCACTAGTTCTGCTTTATTCTTGTGTAAATTCCACATACATCGGAACATCAAACTCCATGGTGTCTGGGTTCATAACATTAACCGTAGTCCCACAACAGCGTCTGAATGACGGCCGCTACCAGCGCTACTTCAGGCGGACCAGCAGCAGTTTGATTCAGCAACGGCAAGACGGCGGTGATGACGGGCGGACCTTCTCAACGCTGATTGGCTGACGCAACTATGACTATGGCGCCGCGTCCTTCGCTCTGCCTCTCACACCCGGTCGTGACACTATGTTAAATGAATAGATAATTGCTTGTCAAAAGGTTTCAGATTTCAGCTCTACTAGCTATTTAATTTTGCTTCAACGCTGAAAATAATCTGCTCAAAGGTTCACCTCCACAAATATAACCCCAATTATTTTTGGTTTAACACAATGGACCATATGAGTTGTTCTTTAAATATTTTAACTCCTATGTTCCTATCTCTAAGTCTGATGAAGATGGAGGTCCATATCTCCAAAACCTGACTGAAACGGCCACGATACAACCCACATCAACAGAGCCCCCACGCCCAACTTCAGACACAGCTGCAGATGTTGTTTCCATGCCGTCCAACCCTGAACACGGACCCAGCCCCCAGGAGAACATGCAAGTGGCCGAGGCCTCCTGCAGCACCTTCCTACCCAAGACAGGCTGCCCTGAACCTGCGGCCAATGAGGACATCGATGCAGCCGCCGAGGCCCACCTGTTCATATTTGACTGTGAATCTCAGGAGGACTCTCAGTCCATTATTGGTGATAATCCAGTCGCTCCGTCCAAACCACAGCCAACCGTGAACAAAGACGCAGCACTTTCACTGACCCAGGTCCAGTTGGAAGAGGATAAGCAGCGAATCAAAGCGCTGATGAACCAGACGAACCATGTGAGGACTCTGGTGCAGTAGAAGCATTCGAAATATGCTCTTTTATTCTTGGTTATATTCTGTTTGGTGTTTCTAATCTCCCCTAATTATTTTTATTTCAGGACTTAGTCAGTGTGACCAAAGCCCTGTTGAAGACCAGTGGAGACTTCTCTACGGCTCTGGATCAGCTTTTGAATCCCTCCTCCATTTCAGGACCAGTTTGGAATCGCTGTGACGATGATCTTTTGTTCTCAGCTGATCCCGTGGTCCGACAGCAGCTACAAGAGAAATACAGCGAGGAGGACGTGGCCAAAAGAATCGTGTTCCTCGAGGTAGAGAGATAAAATTGACAGAGAGGTTATTACAGCAGAAAATAGGAGATCAAGACATTAGGAGTAAACTCATCCATTATGGCGCCGAAACCAGTGTGAAATGTGTGAGCTGGTTTGCTGATATTGGATTCTTTTCACATGAAAACTGCTAATATTGTGTCCCTCTTCTTTATTGCTGCTTCCTCTGACTAACTTTGAAGAGATGAAGCCAGAAACATTATACCAGAGGGTTTAACTATTAAACATTTGAGGTAGATTAAGATAATTCTCTATGCCTTTTGTTTGGGACCAGAATCCCAATGTGTTCAGAATGAAAATACTGTTTTATGTGTTTTTTAATTAGTTGTATGTTTACATTCTTTAAATTGTACAAAACGTTTCTTACATTTAACAACACATGCTTTACATTATGAAATATATATCCTGTTTTTATATGTATTGTGTTTCCACTTATTTGAACAAATTGCATTTTAATGATTAAAAGAAAAATTACACTTTGAGCCGTGTATGAAATCTGTGAGGAGGTCACGGTTAAATTAAACATAAAAATGCTTCTTTCACAGCAGACATATACACTTGTCATAGTAGGAAAAACACAGGTGTTAATAATCAAATTGATGATGGCTCTATTCCATTCAGCTTCTTTGATTCCAGTATTCTTGTGCTTTTCCTCCTGTGACGAGTTAAAATGTCTGCTGGGAGAAAGGCCTATTGGTATGCTTTAAACAAAAAGAGTTTGTGCTTTGAGAGTAACAAAATGTGCCTCTACTACTCTAAATATCATAAATATTACTGCAACCAAGATCTTGCATTTTTCATGCAAGATCAAAATCTTCTTGATTTCCAAGTGAAAGTTAAAAGGTCAGATTAAGGTGTGAAAGCAGGTCATATCCACTTTATAGTTAAAGGAAAATAGTGTGAAGAAAAAGATTTTTTTTTTTTTTATTAAAGACCAGTTTAAGTAAAGTCATTAATCTTTAGGAAACTATATGGTTGATGATGAAAATTACACTTTCCAACTATTATTTAACAATTATAATTGTATATCTTTAGCTGCAATACAAAATGGTCTTCAGATGACCAAAAGACTATATTGATTACAGTAACACATGCATTAATAAACTACGGCTATATAAATCACTTTGACAGCAATTACTGTACATGTTAATAATAATAATCTTTACATATCACTTTTGCTAATGGTTGTAAGTATATTACATTTAGAAAAAGAACTATACAAACAAAAACAAAATTCTGATCAGCCTAATATTTTTGTTTTGCTTTTATTAGTGGAAAAAAAGAAACATTAGTGTTGATTTCTATCCAATCCACCATTTTATTGAATTTTCCCCCAATATCAATTGAGTACATTCATCATTTTGAAACCATCTTCCGCAGACCCATGTGAATACATTGTATCAGTTTAAACAAAAATAATAACAAATCTAAGAGAAAAGTAATTAAATTAAAGCAGACGGATCAACCACTTAAAATGAACCCAACAGGACGCTTCCTGTGATGCAAATGAAACACAAACACCAGAATCCAATACAGGGGATTTCACCGAAATATGGCCACAAGTATTGCTGCACCGTTTATCTCCCCGTCATGTTTATGACATTAAATATAAGAAATAATGACAATTAACAGCAAAGAGGTATATCTATGAACACCTAAAACTGTATGTTGACACAACAGTTAACACAACCATTTAATCCCATTGCCACACTGATAAAAAACAATCCTATAAACCCTTTTTAGTATGAAACATTCACACCCACCTGGACCTAATGTGCATACATCTAGGTCACACATACTGTAAGAACCCGTTTAGTAAAGCAAAATATACCAAGGTCTCCAATAACAGCGCACCATATATCCCTGGATTTGAACCGCTACATTTATTTTTCTCAGCTTTTGTCTGGACGCCTCCAATCAAACTACATTCATTAAGGAGGGTTGCTGCAGTTTTATCAACTGGATGTCGTTTGAATTTCACCTGCTCCAACATACAGGTGTTGTCTGTGTAATGTCTGGTCGTTTGCAAGAATTTTTGAAAAGTCAGGTAAATGTCTGCAAACTAAACGCGTATGGTGGTGGTGGGCATGCACTAACACTACCAGAGTTAGTCGATTTCGTAGCTTGATGTCCATCTTTGTCATGTTAGTGTACACTTTGCTTTGGTTGGCTGGTTAGTGTGACGGTGGTGTGGTGTCGGCTACAGGGAGCGAACTGTGTTGTGAGGCTTCTGATCGTTACAGCCTTTCAATTAATAAATAAAGCCTTTGATGTCGATGCCAAGTACAGTACCAATACAATATGTTACTTATCAGGCTGGTTTTACATCAACTCAAACATAAAATGATATGAAGGAGGTGAGTAAAACGGTTCCTCACCCTTATATAATTGTTTTTTTTTTATTATCTGTGATCTGATCTGGTCTGCAAGTGACCATAGCAACAAGTTTCATAGTCCTGTAAAATTAATAAAAGCAGAATATTGCGACAATAACACAAGTTTTGGTTAACATAGAATGATTACAAAACAGTGAAAAATACATTTTATGCCACAAATACAATGAATTAATGATTAGGATCGACGCACAGTCTGCATTGCAGCTATTTAGTTAAAAAAAAATAATGATGTTATAAAAGAAAGACCCATAGCTCCTTTCTCCACACAAACATGCTGAAATAAGAAAAGGCCTGAATTTTAACATTCTGCTTCTATAAAACTTCAAGATAGAAGTAGCACTTAATTCATCTTTGATCCAGCAAACCGTACATACATTATAATACAAAGCGGTGATAAAAAGATCACCTCTGCCCCCCATGCGTCGGTCACTTTCCACGCTAATCCACTGAGAGCACAGAAAAGCGAAATTGTGAGACATCTCAATCAGTTGCAAAGAGACGTAACATGAACTAAAAGGCCTCTGGGGTATACGATCACATGCCGACAGCCCTCTATGTACAGTCTTGACACTTCGAGCCCCGATTCAGAAGAGACCAGGATGTGCAACCCATCTGGAACAGAGACCCCTGCAGGACAGCAGGTGACAAGCTCATAAAAAAACACACATGAAAAGAAAAAGAAAAAGACGTCATCCATGAAGATGTGAGAGGGAAACTTTTCGAAATGCATCCTTTGGTTTTTCTCAAGACGGTGGAGGGGATTGTTTGGCTTTGATAACTTTACTTCGATTTCCTTCACAAAAATACTGGATTTTAGCAATTTTTAATCACATGTCTTGATGTGTACAAAATAAGACGAGAACAATGTTTCCTCAGTAAAGTACATCAGAATCAGAACAATGCACATGTCTGTTTCAGTAGCAAGTAGCATCAGGCCGATGTTGACTACTAAAGTGATAAATTAAGATATCAGTCCCTCGTTGAGGGGGCACTGTTCCAGTTTCTAATGTTGATGTCCATGAAAAAAAAAAAACGTCCCATACTATACGATTATTTCACGCTCAAACACACACAACATAAAGAGCTCTCAAAATGATACATAGAAAACACCTGCTTTGCTGAAAAGGCTAATCGTATTGGTTTGAAGAGAAACAAGGAAGGGTGAAGTCCAAAAATAAGGCCAGCTAAATTGCATAGAACTTCAGTAGTGCACTGATGCATCAAAAGGCTGTGCTCCTTTCCTCTGTCGACTTTGGCAACTCTGCAGAGTTCCCTCAGAAACCACCAGAACTCCAACACCATTTGTCTTCACTCCTTGTTTTGTCTCCTTGGCAGAAGACACTTAAACCCCAAACAGTTTCATTTGGACTGCAAACGAAAACAAAATTCTGATCCAATTTAGGTGCACATACGTTCTTAAGTATAAAAAGTATATGTAAAGCTGGATGAATATTTTCATGAATTCTATGTGAAGGAGCACAATATGTACTATTTGAAATTCCTTTAGAATAAAAGGACATTAATAGGGTAAGAATTTGTACAAAATACTTCTTAGCCGGTGTAAAATATTAGAGATTTATTTGTCTCTGCTCTAAAATGATGTGAAGCTCTGGACAAGGATCCAGCGAGGCAGCAGTGAGGAAGAGAGCACAGCTCGGACTCTATTTTCACACATTCTCTTTGCAAAGCAAAGACCCCCAACACCACCACCACCACTTCCTAACAAAATAAATAGTATAAAAGCACCAGTTCAGGTCCTGCAACAGTGAGCATGACCATCAGAACTTAAACAGGTCAAACAGGCCCAGATTTAGGTTGCTCCACCTCTCTATCAGGGTGGAGCTCGATACACATTTGACCCCTGTGATGTCGAGGGGCGTTTAGGAAGAGGTGGGACAACGGCCGGCTGTGCGGCCATCAACTAACGGGGACCTCAGCCTCTGCGTCCTTGTCCAAGATCTCGTCCTGGATCTCGTCTGTGTTCCCTGAGTCGCTGCTGGCCACAGAGCTGACAGAGGGAGAGTTCCTGCCGCCTTTGATCATCCGCCGACAGGTCTCCATCTGCACGTCCAGGCCTCTTTTCATGCTGCACATCTCCATGTACTCCTGCAGATGTCGGTTCATGTCGCTCTTTGCTGTGGCCAACTCATCCTGGGAGAAGGGAAACGGATTAAACAGAGTGAGGATGGAAGAGACTGGGCGAAAATTACTGTTGTGGGGAGGACTGACTGAAGCTAGGCCCTCAGTGGCTTTACCAGCATTTTAAATGCACTTTCCCCTGAAACACCATAAAATCTTAAAATGATATAATATAACAGTGTGGAATTGGTTCAACGTGTTTAAGAAAAATTGATGAAAATATGGATTATTTCCTGGACTCCATACAAATTATATACAGTATGTACAACTTATTAAATATTATAATTTACTGTTTTAGCAGTTAGTATCAACACACTTTACCAATTAAAACTAACTAAATTATACAATATGTCGGTTGTCAATCAAACTGCCAATAAACTTAACAAATGGTCTTAAAAATGTTTTTCCAAATGTTTCCCAAAATTTCTTTAGAGCTGTTTCACCACCACCCAGCTGTGAGTAGTTGCCCCATTAACATTGTGCATTGCATTGTGGGAGAAAAGAGTCATCAATCACGGCTAATGTTTCTTATCGTTTTATGTTTTTGGTTTGCTTTAATCGGGTTTTGTGCTTGCAAGTCTACGTTGCCTACCTCGATCTCGCCGATGGTCTCCTGGTACTCCTGCTCTCTGGTCTTAAATAGTGACTCTGTTTCATCAATGAGGCTGCCAAGACTTCCATCCTGGGAGTCCTTAGAGAGCACAGACAGAAGTCTCATTCATCATGCATGAGGAAATGTCTGACACAGCCCCATAGCAATGAGTTTAAAACCATCTACTTTGCAAAAGGACCATAAATGCAGACAGGACTCACTGGCTCAGCGGCTTCACCGCTACCACCGGCGGCGGAGCAGGCGGCTGTGCCGGGCGCTGCGGTGATGGCGCACGACGGTATGTTGTAGTTTGCAAAGTCCTCCCACAGCAACAGAGTGTCCTCATTTTCCTCCCACGTCAGACTATCACAGTCGTCGTCAATTTCAAACGTCTCGCGCCTGGCAACAAATGAGTTATCTGAGCAATGTCTGCGTAGGGACAAGGACAGGGAACGGAAAGGAACAGGAGAGAGAGAGGGGGAGAGGAGAGGAAGAACAAGTATAACAGACGCCAGATCCAGCAACGGTCACAAACAAAGAGGAAGATGTGCTTATGAGGCAAACAAACAGATGGAAGGAAGAGTTTATGGAAAATGAGCAGTACTGAAAACTATTTCATGGGTAAGTGATTAGTAAATAGGCTATTCCAAAATTACCAATAACTGTGAGATTAAAAACCAATAGAGAGCACCCCAAAATAACTACAGTGACTTAAAGAAAGCAAGTTAAGGCCATAAGTATGTATATCTGCTTGGTTTTGCTGAATGGGCGTACTGCGTGTCAGGTGCAACACTTCATATCAGCACTAGAGGGAGATGAAGGAATACACAGTGTGATTCCATCCTGGTATATTATACCTGCAGATAACATTTAGGCTCATTCAAAGCAGAGAGAACCATATTCTGATATGTGTGTGTGTGTGTGTGTGTGTGTGTGTGTGTGTGTGTGTGTGTGTGTGTGTGTGTGTGTGTGTGTGTGTGTGTGTGTGTGTGTGTGTGTGTGTGTGTGTGTCTGAGAGCCTCTTACAGCTGGTTGAGCATGCGTTTCATTTCGTCCGTGATGTTGAGCGACCCGGGGACGTCCTCTGAAGGGCTGGGCTCGGCATCCATCTCTGAACTCTCCTCATCGGACACGACTTTCCGCTCTTTTCTCCTGCAGCAGGCCATGGCGCCCTGCGACACACACGCACACGACATAATATAAACCTGTTGCTTGTGGATCCAGGGGAACTCTTTATGACGTTTATCAAAAACAAAGTTTATCATAATAAATATTTGCTGTGGAAGAAAACTGCTGTTTAATCATCATCATCATCAAGTATTTTTCCGAATGCTTGGTTCCACAGCCACCTTTATACATACTGTGAACATAAGAAGTACCATTGAAAGTATGGACTTACTGCATAACGACATGTAACACAAGAGAAGTCACCAACAGTGGATTTACACTGTCGGCGCAATATGATAACCTTGTGTGCAGGAAGAGTTACCACTTCAGCATTTCACTTTTGTGTGTGTGTGTGTGTGTGTGTGTGTGTGTGTGTGTGTGTGTGTGTGTGTGTGTGTGTGTGTGCATGCATATGTAAGAGTTACTACTGTAAGTATTCTGTGTGTTTATATGGTTGTTTGTGTGTTTGCAAACATGCAGGCATGCATTCCTGCCCCTTCTAGACGGGTCATCGAGTCCATGAAACCATCACCACACACATTCAGCCACTGGCAGCTCTGATTTCATTGAGAGAGTGCTGACTGTTTCTTTCACAGAGGAACTCATATTTTTTTCTTTGATTACTGTCAAACAGTGAAACGGCAATATGGGCACCCACCTTCTCTGGGACAGACCGAGCCGGACCCATGGTGAACATCTTTGACATGTCCTCTGAGTTGCGTTGCTGAGCCACATCGCACAGTTTGGCCGTGATGTCGATCCGCCGGCAAATGTCCATATCCACCCGTCTGGCTTTCTCCTGGATCTTGGTGTCCAGGTCAGACATTTGCTGCATGGGTAAGGATGGTTTTTTGAAGTCCATCTTACACTGTGACACATACAGCACCTGAAGTTGATTCACTGTGGCAGGTGAAGAACTTTAGTAGCCTTCCATCAGCTGATGGACGTCTACTTAAGTTCTTCTAAGTTTTACTTCAGTTAGTTCATTTTGTCACCAGGAGTTAACAAAGTCAGTGTTGGTAAAACATCATCTCCATGCCAGCTGGCCTTTCACACTTTTAATGGTGACTTTGACTTCTGTTCATTGGTGTCGTATATGTAGTATTTCAATATGTACTGTTCTTATCATATTTACCTCTTTTAAGATTGATGTTACTGTTTGATGCAATTTTGTTAAATCATTTTATTCATAACATTAGTATGGCCATTTTGTTAAACTCTGATCTTGTGAGATATATTGTGTAATCTGTGATTCACTGGCACTTGAAGGCCAGGACACTAGTGACAATAACATCACATACTGTATGTCACAGATATTTTGGTTGTTTCTGCTACAGTGAACGTTTTGACAATAGGAGCAATGACAAGAGGGTCACGACAACTAGAGCACATAACACAAAATGTTGAAGCACTAAGTCTAACCTAAGAGAGCCACTACTCTACGTCACTTACCCGCCTCTGGATTCACACATCAGGGGTCAAGTCAAGCACAGAAAATAATATGACACATCTACAATGGTCAGATTCCAAAAGATAAGAGAAGCATGATAAACAACAAAGCTTTCCAAAAAACTAAAACAACATCCGACTTCATTTATCCCTGAGCCAGCACTAGCTGTGACTGGGCCCACTGCAGTATATTATAACTGTATATCACTCTTGAGCAGACCTGCCAGAGAACAATACACAGCTTCACAGAACAGGAAGTGCTCTTGATCTACAGCTGCTATTTGAGCTGTTCTCAATGAATGCATGTCTTGGAGGTTTTCCGGGACTATTTATTCTTCCCAAATAAGGAAGGCAGGAAGGGTGTGTGTTTTAGTTTTATTATCTAGACCTGTTTGAATAGCCAATGACTCTTTGTAATGTGAAGGAAAACAATTGCATGTCCTTCAAACACTGCTGACGGAACGCTTAACATGATTGCTTTGAGTATGGGAGGTAACGAAGCACATGTGGTGTGAAAGCTTAGACAGACATGTCACTCTAGCACTGAACAAATACTCACATCACTCATCAGACTCTTGAAGACCACAAGTTCAGCCTTCAGTCTGTCCACCTTCTCGCTCAGCTCATCCTGGACCTCGGTCGACTCCTCGGCGTCCTGAGAAGACGCCACAGTGAAGGAATTACAATGAGACGCATAACAAGTAAACGCAGAGACTATGCTCAACCACAATACACTTTCAAATAAAGTTCAATAACTCATAAAGCTTTATGTGAAACATTTATAACAGGCATTCGGGTAGATAAAATACTTGCACTCAGATAAAGCCCTTTTACTCAAATACAACCTTTATACTTTTCCATTTTCATATTGGTTACTGTTTAGCTTTTTATGATCAGTACCCAGAGATCATAGTTTACTTTCCTTTTTATATTTACATAACTGACATAATGCAAATATGAGCCTTGAAAGCATTTAGTGATACTGAGGGTGTTTGGTCTGTAAGGAGAGGGAACCATGTAGAATCCTTGCATGTGTGTTATGAGACCATAAGAAGGTCGCACACAGAGGTTTTGGTGAATAAGGGACAAGAGAATACTCCAGAATAGTTTAACATTTTGGGAAATAAGCGTATTCTCTTACTTGTGGAGAGTGATGTGTAGACCAATACCACATTGATGCCTACGGTAAACATGAAACCTAAAATATGAAACATTTTAGCATAACGTTGGAACAGGAGGAAACAGCTTGCGGTGCTCTGTCCGAACTCTGAAGAGAACATCGGTCTACCAGCACGTCTAAAGCTCACAGACTGACACACTATTTCTTGTTTGTTTAATTAAAAACAAACAAATTGGAAAATAGTCATGTTGGGGTTGTATAGGCAGTTGTGTGCCGGACTATTTGTCAGTCAGGCGCAGGGATTCTACCAAAAGAGATTCCCGGAAGTTAACTGGCAAGAAATAGTCCCGAGCACAACCCCTGTAAAATCCACAACATGTTGTTTTTAACTCTCCTACAGGCTGGTAGGTGGATATTGTTTCCAGTCTTTATGCTAAGCAAGCGAATTGGCTCATATTTACCGTACGGGCACGAGAATGGAATCGACCTCGGCAAGACACCGAATAGCCATGTTTACCAAGATGTCAAAATATTCTTTTAAGGATCAACTTAAAATCCTGTCTTTCAAAACGTCTGGACCTTACTCATCTACTACATTCACAACTGGTATTTCTTATTTATCAAGTCATCTGACCTAAAAAAAAACTTTCTTTAGGGAGCTTGCTAAATAAAATCCTATATTCACATAATTTTCGACTAAATATTTGGCCATCCAATTTAACTTGTAAACACGTGCTTAGCTGTTTAAAGACTGACTTTTACAAAGACTAAAAGGATGACTAACCCTATTGAATTTATTCTGTCATTCGAGGAGTGCCACTATTTGTCAGCACACGGTAACAGTCCTTTGGCTCTGAGCCCTGAACATTAAATGGTAGTTTGCACTGAATTCCCTATCTCTGTACAGATTTCCAGTTCCCCCATACACACTGCCTGTGTGCTCTAAAAGGTTAAAGCCCCCATGGGATGGCACTCCACCTCTCTATCTGGGGTTTTGCTGATCCAGAATCCAAGAAAAACGTGCATGCGGTCACCGATTGATTTGCACAAAAACAGCCGGAAAGATGCCGACCAGATGAGGTACTCACATCAGCTGGGGCGGTGTATGTTTTGTGATACAGCCTCAAGGTGTGACACTCTAAATTGATTTCGCCTCTACATCTATTTCCTGCTATTAACAGAAACATAATGGTCGACTGCTGATGATATTTCATGATTATATCTATATCTAGGCCAACAGACTCCTCCTGATGGGTTTGTAATATAGTTTTTCTAATCTGGCACATATCCTCCTGCTGCTTCTAGTCAAGATCTGCTGAGTGCCCACATAATACAACACAACGAGAACAGAGCTGTACATAAATGTTTATGCTTGTGCTGTAGTTGCAGTTCGTATGAATGTATGCATACGCTTTATCCTTTGATCGTATTTGTGCTCCTTGTCTGCATGTGGTAAATGGGCTTTGGCAAGACTTCAAACAGCCGTGCGTGTTAGTGGATTGTATTCTATTCTTTATGTTTCCCAACCTGCTGCATGGATTCCACCGTGGACTCCAGCTGCTCTCGCTTGGACAGCTCCTCCTCCCATCTGCAACACAGAGCACAGAGGTGGGTCAGTTACTGCTGGGCCCGGTCCCCCGAGGGCCACTAGACAGGTTAATAGCACTTTTGTGGGGATAATACTCCCATCTCTGATTACAAAATACCCTTGACAGTGTGGGTTCACACCCACTTTCCCCCTTATTTTCAATCTTTTGTCTACTTCCTTCTTTGTGCAGTCATCTTTATAATCCCACTGCCTCAATAAAAACTATGGAGAGAATGGAGTTCCATCCTTCTCCAAACACAACATTTATCATGATAGTTTTTGAACATTCAAGTGACAGTAGAGGTTTAACACACCCAAAAAAGGGTGTAGTATCTCTGCTGCAGCCTGAATACCTTTATGCTGACTGCTTCTTTCCTCATGAAGTCTCAGGAGTGAGTTATAAGATGACAATTCAAAGCAAATGATGAAATTAATCTTTAGTTATGCCACTGACAGAAATAAAATTTAAAAAAAACTTCACAGATAGAGTTTATATGTTACCGACCCTTGTGCAAAGTGTTGAATTATGCAGCACATATTGCCAGTTGATCATATATAGTAAGTCACATTAAAACAAGCAGCTCATATTATTGGTTTAATCAATTCACAAGTAATAAGATGACCCAAGAGTCTACAGCCATACTTGCCACTCTGTGAGGCTGTACTTTGGCACAGCAGTGTTTTGAGCTAAAAGCTAATGTCACAATGACAATGCTAAAATGCTGCAGAGGTTTAATGTGTAGTATGTTCACCATACTGGTTTAATGTTTTAGCATGCATGCTGAGCATGAATGTCAAGGGATCACAAAAGTGAACGTGTGACATTTGTTTCACACATTCATGAGGGGGGACACCAATGTGTGAACCAGATGTCATGGCAATCAATCCAATAGTTGTTGAGATATTTCAGTCTGGATGAAAGTGGTGAGCCGACTGACCGGCAAACCATCCCCACAGTCATACAGCTAGCATGCCTAAAATTAGCCATACAGCTAGCATGCCTAAAATGAAAGTGCCCCCATAGACTGCAGGCTATTATTAGCAACACAGTCCTCTTTCCCTTCTCTCCTGACAGTTCATATCATTCATCTGCGCCATGGCAGCTATATAAAAACTAAATCAGGAGCCTCTTTATTTGCCTAGCAGTATGTACTGCACGCAAAGGCACAGACCGCTCTGCATCCGTCAGCTCAGCGTGTTCCTCCTAATACACACTCATCCTGTTCACTTGGATATGACAGAAGGCATGCTGAGTCACGGACGCTTCCCAAAAGAGAGTTTGAGGTTGAGAATGGATAAAGAAACTTCATCAGTAGTATGAAGTAACCGCACACGGTCAGACACCCATGTGAGGATAAGCCACTGTGAGCCACATGGACGACGACAGTGGCGGATAAAAGGAGAAGGGTGTTCTGTGTGTGTGTGTGTGTGTGTGTGTGTGTGTGTGTGTGTGTGTGTGTGTGTGTGTGTGTGTGTGTGTGTGTGTGTGACATTTTGTACTGTTCTGTAAGCAGCGCATGCCTGACCATATATGTTTACTGTGAGGGAGAAAGCTGAAATCTGATGACCACTACTGCATTCTGGGACACCACTGTAATCTTTACCATGGGGGGTCACAAACACAGCCTGGAGTCACTTCAGTATCACAACATGCGTCACTAGATATTCACTTTCTCAAAAGCACACAGCCTTGTTTCCATTCAGGACCCACTGAATGTACACTGTCTAATTAGGGAGACGTATTCCTCGGCAGGGCGTGCCAGCTCGCACTGGGATTGAAGCCTTGTTCTAAAAATGCTGCCAGGGCTGCTTTACAGTGACCACAACACGCTGCCTGTCTGCCGCAGGACTCTGGCTAAGGTTGTTGGGGTTCACAACTGCATCACATCCTCCGCAGACACAAATCGGTTTGTCACAGCATCTGCATCACTTGTGTTGTCACTTCCTGAAGAAACCACCACGTCCTTTCCTTCAATACCGCAGGCTGATAACTGAACAACA
Source organism: Myoxocephalus aenaeus (assembly GCA_038501785.1). NCBI lineage: Eukaryota > Metazoa > Chordata > Actinopteri > Perciformes > Cottidae > Myoxocephalus > Myoxocephalus aenaeus. The sequence goes on along the minus strand of JBAMJR010000006.1, from coordinate 5,038,239 downwards.
TGATTAAATCGACCTAGTGATGGAGGGAAGCCTCCCTGTGTCAACAATGTGTCACGGCCATTTATGTCATCTATCAAAGGTAATGGAGTCATTGACAGAACTAAGCAGCAACCGCTTCCACATTAATTGGAGCAGCTACAATTCAGCAGTCCATAAAAGTCAAATGGAAAACCATGGACTGTTTTCAAGCATCCAGATTCAAATGGCTCATCCAAACAAAGGTGACACGACCGCATAGCAAAAGTATTCTATCGGGCCTGTCTGCCATAACTGTGGTTCTGGTTTTCCTGTACCTTTGGCTTGACTCAGTCAAACGAACACACCCGGAGTCTCCTTACAAGGGCAAAGACAGCGGGAGGGTTGGCGCCTATGTGAACTCTTAGACGTTCACCACCAGAACCATCCTCTGTAATATTGCTAACTGTGCGGTGTTAAAGATGTGCTTGTGCATCTTGCAAAGCCATGCAATGTTGTTATTTTTCTCCATTTTTGGGAGACAAAAATAAACACAAATAGATTATAAAGCAACGCCAAAATGTTATTATTTTCTCAAAAGCCAAATAAAGGTACTTATAGGTACTTAAAATTATAAGCAGTATTAGGGAAATAGTAATGTTTCCTCCACATATGGTTTGTTTTCTTAAACCAGTCATGTATGGTTAACTATAGTAGCATTTAAAGTCACAATCTGGAGGATATCCGTTTGGTTCACTTCGGTGGCACCGATGGCGATAAGTGTGATGCAGATGGATCTCACCTCCCAGAGATACAAACGATGTGCGCCGTTTGTGATTTTTCCTGGGACTGTTGCCACAGATACCCATTTTGTAATACTGCAAATGTAATGGTTTCAATCAGTGGTAGAATTTGTAGAATTGTTCATATGAAATGAATGAAAAATTCCCATTACAACTCCAAATTCCGTGATTCATGAAAACTTGTGATTTAAGACGATACTGTGGTGCATCACTGCAGGAGAACATGTCTCACATCAAACATTTCCTCATATGATTTTTGTCTGTTAAAGCATACAATAGCATTCCTGTAGCGCCTGCCAACTAACACGCCCTGCCTTGTGTGGCCTGAGAGTTGGCACGCAAGTCGCCTCGATGTTTTCTCCTCACTGTGCAGGAGGACACCGCATGTGAACATCCAAACCTGTTACTCTAATGTTCCTGCGCTTGATCATTTTTAACGCCATATTTGTATGTCCCCCATAATGATTTGATCTCAAAGGCTGATTTATCTCTTCCAGAACTGAAATGAAGAAAAAATGTCTTTGAGGTGACTATCAAATGATTAGTTATTTTAACGAGCAAACATTTTATCTGACGTGCAACATTCCAAAGATCTGTTGTGCAACAGGCGGTAAATACCAAAAGGAGCACAGGGAAAACATTGAGGTGTGGTTGTGTATCACTCCATAAAGCCTCCATAGCTCCTTGCAAACTAAAGTTTGAGTCAGACAACACCCTGTTTAAACTATCAGTGGACATTCTCAGTCACCAGACATTAAATTATAAGCTCCAAAAACAGACTTTTTTTAGTTGACACTAATCATAATGTGCCTTTTCTGAAACTCTGTAAATTAGAATCTAAGTTGAAACACTATGAAGAGAGTTTAATAGGGCCATTACAATTCATTCTTATGAGGGCAGGCAATAGTGAAACAGGAAGTGTTATATGATAACAGACTAAAGGATCAATACATCTGGCTACATGTAGGACAAACACCCATTCAGCTCAGCTGCTCGTATATGAAACGATGCCTCTGACAGCTTTGACAAATCACATCTGAGATTCCAGAGGCATGTGATTCCTCCCATGGATCCCTATAGGTGCCGATATAATGTCTTCACCATGACACCAGCATCCCCCCACCATCTATTTGCAATTATACAGTGGACATGCCAGGGCCATATTTTACTTTCAGGACAGATTCTTCCTATAATCTTGGGCGGATAGGAGGAGCGTGATGGGAAGAAGCATTTGTGGCACAGAGATGTGAAATAGTAAGCCGCTCCTGAGAGAGAGAGAGAAAAGGGGGAGGTGTGACTATCGTAGGTCATCGATTGAATGTCAGGATGCTCTGTAAGCTATAGCCTCCCCAGACGACACAGAGACACACGTGTGGCATGCTAATGATACACCAATGTGAAATGGATCGGGCCCGCAGGAGGATTCAGCCCACCGCCCGGCTGCTCGAGGGTCTCTGCTGATGAGACAACGCACCAATGTCAAAGCTCATTTCCTTGCTCCGCTCAACCTCCCTCCCTCCCTCCCTGACCTCATCCATATCGACAACACAACCACACACACACACAAACACGTGCACACATTTGTACTCTATCACCCCATTTTCTCAAGCCATCTTGTGTCCATGGGGACTGTGCCATCGGAAGTGAATGCTGATTAATTCCTGGCTCGCTTAAATCATGTAAACTGTGCACAGAGATCATCGCTCACTGACGGATGCTTCCTCTGCTCTATGTTGGCCATAACTTAAATATGGCCATGACTTAAATATAGCCCTGCCAACCCAGACAGGACACAGACACCACCAGGCCGAACGAGAGGAATGTCGGTGTTGCTAAGTGACCGCAGACATGATCCCAAGTCACTATTATCCCCGGCCCTTTGGGATCGAGTAAATTGTGCGAGTAGCGAACATAGGGGACAGTATTTGGGATTGGTCGACTGATTCCTCGAAATCTTGAGGAGAGATTTGACCTTTTCTGTAACGTCATGGATTACAAAAGCATTTCAGATATATTATTCACATATTCTACTTCTGAAAGACGAAGCCTAGGAATGGATCCAAAATGTTATAGGTGAGAATAGTATTTGTTTCTCAATTATTTGATTTATCATGATTACATTGTATGTTACAGATCTGGCAGCAGCACAACCAAGACAGAGGTAGCAGCAGCTCAGGCCCTGGGGACTTGGCTTGGGAACTGGGGGGTTGCATGAACCAAGTAGGCCAGTTGGCCTCCTGGACGCTGCCGAGGCTCCCTTGAGCAAGGCACCGGACCCCAAACTGCTCCCCAGGTGCTCTGTAGCAGCTGCCAAGTTGTCCTAATACTAGGTTGGGTTAAATGCAGAGGCTTCATTTCACTGTGAGTCTTGTGTCATTTTCCTGTTGTCTTGTGTACATGTGTGACTATAAAAGTTTATTTAAATAACCTTTTGACAGCTGCGGACCTGCTGTGCTTTGAGCTAAATGCTAACGTCAGCATGCTAACAGCCCCTGTTGATAAGGCTGGCCTGTTCATGTTTAGCAGGTATACTGTTTATCAGCTTGCTTTAGCATGCTCACATGTGTTAATTAGCACAGAGTACAGCTGAATTGCATTAGTTCAGCAACTCTTTTTCTTAGAGTTTTAGACACACACAACACATGTGACCTTATAATGACACTACTAGGTGAAATGAGATAGGTGAATGGGTGTATCAACTTTTATGGCAATCGATGCAATAGTTGTTAAGATTTAGCTAGGGTGACCAGACGTCCTCTTTTTCCCGGACATGTCCTCTTTTCGAGACCTAAAAAAAGCGTCCGGCAGGGATCCCAAAAACGTCCGGGATTTTGCTACGTCCGGGAAAATAGTTATTACCCCCTTACAAGTTTTGGAAATGGTATCTCCCTCACGTTCCACCTTCTTGCGCAAGCTCTGACTGTAGAGAGAACTGTCATTGGTCGACCGATCTCAACGTAAATGTAAATTCACGGCATGCTACACACTACTGCTACACCCCCCACCCGCGACGAAGTGTCCTCCTCCTCCTCCTCCTCCTCCTCCTCCTCCTCCTCCTCCTCCCCTCCCCCCCCCCCCCCGGAACGAAGTGTCCTCTTTTTCACAAACTCAAATCTGGTCACCCTAGATTTAGCAATACTTTTTTTTTAAAGTCAATCTCATGGTAGTGTTAGAGCAAAAGTCAGGGGATTAACAAAGTGCTACTTTTAAAAATACAGTATATTTAACTTAAGAGAAAGATTTGGTCTGTTAGAACTAAAATTCCCAGTTACGACATACTGGAATGGGGGGTGAAATGAACGGAAGTATCATAAATGACACATTCTACTGTCTTTCCCAATAAACCAGGCCGGTTAAAGATTAACTTCAGACCTTCTGGTTGTGAAATGTGACGACAGTGAGAACTAGATAACTGGATCTCTTTATCATCAAAAATTCTTTCCTTTATCGAAAGGCTTTGAAAGTTGTTCGAGACATCTCACTCAGAGAATCCTCCCTTTATGAGATAGTTCCTTCAGGGAGGAAACACACAGCTTTGATTCAAATATGTGAAAAATATTCCTCGAGGTCATTCAACTTGTGAATGATAAACTGCTGGCACATTCATACATATTTTCTAATATAATTTTAGACTTTTAGTCAAACTTATTTTTGTGTATGATGTGTTGAATTTTGTCCTGTTTGTCTTGTGTGCACAATGACCTCAGCAAAGTAATTCCCTTGTTGCTTTACTAGCAATAAAATCAACTCACCAATGCAGTGAGTCTAATCATATTAGAGCGTCTGGTCTATAAATACAAGGTTATCTATGTTAATGAACATGTTCAACAGAACTGTACTGAAGCTGCACGTGTGTTTCCACTGAGTGGATCGAGTTGTTAAAATGGGAAAAGCAATGTAACAACTGCTAGATATTCTCTTAGATATTTTATGTGAAATGCAATACAGTGAATGTGCTCTAAATTAGATATATGCCATATGTGCATAAAGGAATACCAGTACATATAAGTGTATGTATAACTGTGTGTGTGTGTGTGTGTGTGTGTGTGTGTGTGTGTGTGTGTGTGTGTACGTGCCTATGCATGTATTTATACTATTTGCATTGATATATTTGTTGCCTTCTGTTAGTAAAGATATACAAATGGTAATGCAAAGTCACTGTATTCCTACACAGCACTTGCAAGTTGTTTTCGTCTAATTACTTTAATTGACAAATAATGAAAGTATCTTTGGGCAAATATGTATTTGTATTATTATTGCAATTATTTTAATTATGTATAATGTTTTCAGGCCAACTACTGTAAGTGCAACATTTAATTACTTTTTGGCCAGATGGTACATTTTTCAGCAGCACTATCAGTTGGGATGCAAAGCATGTTTGGATCAGATTGGACGAAATAGCATGAACACTGAGGATGAGAGGAAATCTAATCTGCAAACCTGATGAATGTTCTCTGTCTTAAACCAGACTTCTGTCTCTCAATTAAAGTTCTCGCAACAGCAGTGTGTTTGTGTGCACTCAGGGGTGAAGTTTCTACATGCTCCATTTGTGTCAGGGTATCTTCATGCATCATTAACAGAGTAAAACATCATATCGTATGTAATCTACTGTAAATCCTCGCCAGATGGAACAACGTTGCAACACTGCAGGAGCTCTGAGAAGCAAGTTCAGACAGACTAAACTCTTGTACAACATGGACTTGCTACAACACAACAAGACAACATTAATAATAAAAATACAGCCCAGGCACAAATCATGTTTCTGACTTGCTTTGGAACAAGGTGAGACTGTAATTAACTCCTTATACACTGATCAAAGCATCCATCTGAATAGGGTTGGGTTGGGTGAAACATCAGCGGAACTCCCTTAATACTGATGGACTGACAGATAATTGGGAGCCAATGTTGTAGCATGTCTAATCTTCTGTCTTTACCCGGCCCCACAATATTGCTACACTGATTCTTTCCAACGATTTGGGTGTGAGCTTGACTTGTTTTCCCTGTTCACCTGTATTATCTAATTGCGTATGTCCCAAAGCATGTCCTAGCCCTCTTTTCTCTGGCTGGAGGGATGTTGATGGAAGGTTAACTGTAAATTCTTGTTGTGTTCAAAATAGGTATGACCTAAATTCAACCTAAAAAAAAAGGATAATTGCTTTCAAAGGTACTTATGTAAGTGTTTATAATGGCAATAATTACTGATAAGTATTTGTACGGACGTGCAAAGGTGTCGTCTGTCTGTGAAACCAAGGCAAACTTAATGGTTTGTGAAGGTTTATAAGATGACAGTTAAATGTCTTTGCTGGTAGAAAAAGTCCAAATGTTTTCTGTCAAAAAGGGTTTCTTACTAATTAAGAATGATTCCAGGAAAGTGAATTTTAATAACAAATTTGTGACTCATTTAATTTATTATTGATAATATTGCTCTCTTTTTTCTTGTAAAGAAAAACTGTATTTACAAGTAGGAACAGGAATTCATCCATTGTTTATTAATGTCGTCTGCGGCGGTTGCTGGTGGGGTGGTGACAAAGCGTTGTGACAGAAAATCAGTTTTCCCTGCAGTCTTCACTGCAAACCGACCCCACCCCACATCCTGCAAAGCACACTACTGTGCTGTTGAGCAGTTGCTGTTTTTTCCCACTGATTGTATTCATTGCATTCCACATTTTTGTGCCATCATAATAGGTCTGAGCCCCTTACTGTTGACAAGTATAAGACGTGTACATAACTGCACATAAACACTTGAGACATCACACTTCACTGAAGAGCCTTCCTAACAAACCTATAATGCGTGGGGCTTTAAGTTGGTTGTTCTAGTTGACAAATAACGACATGGATTTGTGAGACTCCTTGTAAGTGCACAAGAAAAAGAGCGCAAACAACGGCCCGGCATGCCCGGGCCATGTCAGGGTGGAGCTGCACTGGGAGAGACATTAAAGAAGAAAAGAAAATAAAGATGTTCACTTCTGGCACAAATACTCACCAGTCAGGGTGTGTCCAGTCAGATTATGTGAGACATAATGGAGCTATGAGACATCACAACTAGTCAAATGTCTTTTGTACCTCTGGGTACACACACCTGTAGGATGAACCCCAGCAGTGACTATAAAACGGAACCGCTCTATTCAAAATAAATCAGTTTTCTTGACCACAATTATGTTTCAATGAATCTCTTACAGCGAACTGAAACTACCGGCCTGGGGGTAGAACATCCCACGAATGTTTAGAGTGAATAGTTTTTTTTGTTTTCGGTAAACAAACTGTATATAGTGTCTTTATCCCAGGTGCTCTACAATGTGACTCTCGTCAACCACTCATACACACAACAACACTGAGCAGTGAGCTTCCATGCAGGTCACTGTTCAGTGAACCAACCAACCCTGCGATTCACGGATTGGACTCACTTTTCCTCCTGAGCCACAGCCATCTAATCACATCATCATCTCGGGGGTTAATTGTTTTGAGTCATCAAATTTACATGTGCCAGCCACTCAAATCTGCTCATTTCCTGTGCATTTTCTCTTTTATGATTGTGAATTGAATATATTTGAGTTCTGACTGTTGGTTGGACAAAAGAAGACATCTGAAAACAACACCTTGCACTTTGGGAAATTGTAATAAAAATAAATAAGTAATAGAATGTTGCAGTTTAAATAAAAGTTTGCTGTCTAGTTCCCATTAATTAAGCAAGCTTAACTGCACAACTTGTCGACACAAACACCTTCACACCAACATGTAATTCACCACCTCATACCAAAAGGTTGGTTAAGGTGGACAATTAATTATCTTTTTATGTTGAGTTTAATCTGACTGCCAACTGCCAGCTGTAAGGATGATGCTGTTCTCAATGAATACAATGTGATGACATTACTGGAGCAGTAACAAGGTAGGGAGAGGAGAGGGAATGATACGTTTTTCAGCTTCCAATTTATTTATTTTTTAAATAAGCCAACCTGGCTAGCAACCAACATTAGATTTTGAGAAGCTTACTGTACAGTATTTCTTATATTTTCTTCTGCTAAAATGAATAGCAAAATCAAAGCTTTGAAAGATGTGAAGATGGAGAAGGCCAAAACCAATAAAGACAATGCAGTACGAGTTTTAAAAGACACTGTAAATGTTACTTTTTGAAACATACATGAAATATAGGCATTCTGTATGTTTGTTAGTGATATACAGTAAACACACCTCTCAGTAGCAGAAAACATTTACAACCTGTTAGTCTGTGTTTACAAATATCTGTTAATAATTTTGGCACAGCAACTTTGTTTCCATATAGATTCACAGATTGTATCTTTAACATGACAACATATTTGTTTGCTTCTGTAAGAGCCGTAATGAAAACGCTGCCACCGGAGGTTAAAGCACTACATTAAGATGTCCAAGGAGCGCCGAGGAAACACACATCTGGTCTACCGTGAGGTCAAGTACACAAGAACACAAAGGTAGATTTAAGACCATGTCAAGACACTCACACACAATCTCTCCATCTGGCACAAGTACAACATTATATATTGCTCAGTGATGCGTGTGTGTTTTTATGGTGCCTGGCAAAACAGTATTTCCTCTGGAATAAGCTTTTGAAAAACAACGGTTATTAAGTCAGGAGGCTGTGTCAGCACATCCGGGCCTTAAGAAAAGGAACAAAAACTCTTTAAACTGAGCAGGTCTTAACAGAATGGTTAAATTATGAGGTGTAAATAAGGATTAGATCTGACGATTATGGACTTAGCAGTGAGATTTACTTGGCCTATCACACTGTACGTCTCCAGCTTTGCCTCAGGCCATAACTGCAGCAAGGCGTAGCAGCGCTTTTCCAAACCACCAACCAAACCTACAGCACAGGACACTTTTCCCCATGCAGTCAGTGCCTACAAAAGACAGGTGCATTCCTGCACTTTTAAATATGGCAACGCGCCACTGCTCTCAGCTGTATCGATACCCATGAATAATCAACCACAGCTGCACAGCAGCTCCAGACACAAGAACATGGAGAACCAAAACACAACGAAGCAGAGGGGGAAACACATGACACCACCATTTCTGGTTCTCTGAAAGATGTAAATCCTTAAAAACATAATTATGAAAAATTTATAGATTTAAAATGAAAATAACCTTCAATAATTGACTAAAGCAGCAGCTAACTGTAGTTTTTCGCAAACTCAAAAAGAGGTCATTAGTGCATTGGTTGGGGACTATTTTCAGCTGTGGAGTAATAGACATGTGGTGCTCTAGTCTAGTGCATTTGTCCTCAGCCTTTTTGACTTGATGTTGTATTGCCAAACAACACCTACACTTTCATTTACTATTTCACCAGAAAAAAAGATTTGCGCAAAGGGAGAAATAATGTGCATTTTGTGTTGCAGAAATGTGATTCTTTTTTTGCTCCTAACTCATTAATCACCTCAGGACCACTCAGATGTATCTTGCCAGCCCTTGACCCTTGTTGACCCCCACGTTGGCCACCACTGCTCTTTACAGCAGCAGGACAGTGAGTGTGGGATTCACTCCAAAAAAACTAGTGCCGATGCTCATCGTAGTGAAAAAAACGGTGGAGGATATGGTACAGAGGATAAGGATATATCATGTTTCCATTTGCAACAATACAGGTTTGTAATGATGATGCTATCTACAAATGAATACTTTGTCTAAACCATAAACATGACCTGCAATACCAGAGACTGCAAAGGCATGTTGTGATCTTAAGCAAAGCCCACCACACAGACAGGAAGAGGGAGAAAGAGAGACACAATATAGGCTTTAATCTGGAGCTCAATGGTGTTAGTGAACTGAGCTCTCTCTCTCTCTCTCTCTCTCTCTCTCTCTCTCTCTCTCTCTCTCTCTCTCTCTCTTTGTCTCAGCAGCAGGGATTCTCCCACTTCGAGAGGCCCAGTTCAGTGAGGCGGTTGCGTGCCAGGGTATGGTGCAGGGCTGGCTGAAGGTTGGAGCCTATGTGCTAGGTGACGGCTTAGAGAAAAGCCTTCTCCTGAATAGACGGCCTGGATTATTTGCAGGCAGGTCAGCACCAGGCTGAAGAGCTCATCATCAGTGCAGCATGTTAGCTATTTGTGGGGAAATATGATATATTTGAAACACAATGCAGCCTTCAGCTTTGGACTCAAAGTCTACCTCGCCCTGTAATTACTTAGAACAACTCTAAATCCTACGTTCAAAAGAGATGCTCAGCTCTGCCTTTCCCTTCTCTTAATCACAAAAGGAAAGATCAAAGCCTCAGAAAAGCATCTTCGGTGAATCCTCATTGTATTGATCCACACAGCTAAATTCAGCTGCACGTGAATTATTCATGCAGGACTCAGGAGGAACATGCCCAGGAGGCCCAGAGACTTTTCTCTAAACGTCCTGTGTTGCCCCCATTGTGATCTAGCAGGACAGTTGGCCTCCATGCACTAATAGAATAAACAACCAATTAGGAGAGGCCACAGCACTGCTCTCTGGTTCAATTCTCAACTGAGGCAGAGCGTCTCGCTAATGTGTCCTGGAGCACTACAGTATGTCTGAAACACTGCATTGCACCTTAAAATGTTTATAATAATGTGAATCCACCTGCTCTCTGCATCTCTTTCTATTTTTCGGTGCAATCATCATCTCCATAGCCGCCTCAAACAGCCCCTCTATTCCCCAGAAATGCAAGGAAACTAGTCAATAGTATCCTATGATCTGTGCTCTTTGGGATAAGCAAACTTACTACCCTTATCTTTATTCATAGAGCTCTGTAAAAATGTATTAGCATATTAGCACAGTATACCTTTAGTCTGTGCAGTCATCTGCATAATAGATAAAGCTGCAGTATATCTGCACCAACAGTATGACATGTAAATACTAAACAAATATGCACTTTGCTTTCTTGGCGACAGAACGGTTGTCACAGGCAGAACACAGTTCCTATCCTACTTAACATATTTGTTGTTGACTGTTAAATGTGTTCGCCAGTGTCCGCTCCTGTTTCCGCGGCATTTTAAGCACAATCACATGCTAGTGGCAATTGGCAGAGACTCGGTAACACCCATGTGGTACATTTCACAGCGATGCAAAACAGAGGGATACAAACTGTGTGGATGAGGACACTGGCATTGACCTTATACCCATTTTCCTTTGCTCGGTCGTTTGTCAGTGTGAGAGGTTTGTGACCCCACGGTCCAGACACTGTGGCACTGAGTGGAAAGTCATATAAGTTGTCTGTCTGATTTATGCGGCCCATGCTTGGACACTGTAATGGAAGATTTTACCATTACAACACGTGTTTGTGTATGTGCCGTATGATTGTGTGTGAGAGGCAGAGAGGTACTGTAGGTGTGTGTGTGTGTGTGTGTGTGTGTGTGTGTGTGTGTGTGTGTGTGTGTGTGTGTGTGTGTGTGTGTGTGTGTGTGTGTGAAATCAAGCATGATGGTGTAAAATCTGATAAATGAGTTAAGAATGTGGTCTAAATCGTTTAAAGTGCTTTTCAAGGAGCCACAAATACATCCAGTAGCTGTGAAAGAACAAGTCTGTTCTCTACCCAAAATAGGTTGTATAATGGAGAGTATGCGATATAAAAATATTATTTGGGTCAATAAAGGTTTTTGGAGAGAGGAACCTTTCTGCTCAGAAAAACTGCTATTACCTGCAGATAGTTGAGGAAATATATGAACGGTAATCAACAGCATTTTCAAACCTTTCAACTATTTTGTGACGATATAATTCCATCTGAATCTGTATATTTGTCGATATGACAAAAATTGCACTTTTTCCAATTTTTAGACAAATCGAGAAGTTACAAAAAAATACCGTAACCAACAAAAAAATCAAGCCAAATCTGTAAAAGGTACTCAAATAGGATTTTGTAACTTCTGTCTGAGGATAGAATAATACAAGTTGATACACAGAATAGTTCTTAAGTACTTTCATAAATGACACTAGTATGTTGCTTTTACGCTTGTTTATATTGAAGGTTTAAAATATTGTATTTTTTTCCTTTAACGCTATTCATGTCATGAGTTGCAGCTTAAGAACACCTTTGCCATCCTTACTCTTGTTATTTCACATGTATAGTTTATATTCTTCATCTTTTTCTGTTATATTTGAGCCGCCTCTGTACAAAAAAAGTGACAAATCTCGCCGTTTTCCCTCCGGCTCAGATATAAGTTTCTTGATCAGAAAGAGACGTACTGTAAAATGACAGAAAGTAAACAACCGAATACATTGTGGCATGAATACAAGCTATGGCCCCGCTGGCCATGCATCTCCTTGTGTGTGTCCCCACTCGTAAAGCTTTAATGAATCACCGGGGCAGTGTGGGAGCTCAGGGGGGCTCCGTCGGGATGGAGGACGCCTTACAAAGCAGTCTGTATTAGTACATAGAGGAGCGGAGGGGTGGGGGGGCTGTAGAGGGTGGAGTGAAGGGCGAAGGAATGGCCGAACACAAAGAGCACAGAACAGAACAGGCATGGCAAGACGGGGCTCTGGGATTGAATGCTGAAACGTGACTGTAGTAAAAAAGGATTTAGACTGGGAGACGGAGAGAAAACAACTGGTCAGCAATGAAGTAATTATTAGGCTCAGAGCAGACAAGGAACGTGAGAGGAAAGGAAAGAGATTGATTATCACGATTACTGGAGGATAAAAAGAGGCTAAAAAATGTGTCTTGTTCCTCAAATGTAAACACACGTATCACCCAAATTATGCCAATGAAAAAACGTGTAGAAAACCAGTATCAACAGACACTATTTTGAGGCATAATATAGGTTTCATGAGTGAATGTGCAAAGTGCTGGAGCTTTTTGTATTTTGCTTGCTAAAAGTCAAATTAAAAAGCAACTGAGACAGCTGTTTCAATGACTTAGAAAGTCAGCAGCTCCCATATTTGCCAAAGGAGATCCCAAATTTTGGACTTCAGCTGCAGCAGTTTTTAATTTGGCTGATGTCCCAGTCGCTGCCGTCCATCTTCAAGCAGAAATGCACTAAAAAGGATATGCTAGCGTTACAGAGAATGACTGGACAGGATATCCAGTTCAGGGGAGTGGGAGAGCACACACATTCTGTGTCACTGACTCAGTGCATTCGCAGGGAAGGAGGCCTTCGTCATCGCCGACCTCGCCGGCCAGACAGAGGCCTTGTTAAAATGCCTTTCGGCTTGAATCATGGCAGCAAACAGAGGCAGGCGGTTGCTTGCCGCTCCCCCCAGTAGCCAGCCAAGCAGGCCAGAAGTGACGGGGGTCAGCCGGGGACGGAGCAGTGAGTTCTCAAGGAAACACAATTAATGAGTCTAAAGAAGAACAATTGATGGAGGCTGAGCCATGCAAAGGTATTTCCTCAGAAGACTGTGAGAAACAGGATCAGTTTAATTCACAATAAACATCTTTGTGAAATGCTGAGCTCAGCTCTGACATCCTTCATGCGAAATACTACCTCAAGTGTAACTCCATCACTGTGATGTCTGTCATCTGCCTACTATCCTGTAAGATGAGTGTCCGGGGACATTGGAGAACCACACCCACTCGGGAAGCGAAAAGTCACACTGAGAAATAAGAAGTCACATCGTGATTGGTAGATAAAAGCCGCTTAAATCTCTCAACCAACTCATATATCTTTCTGAGAGTTGATCGATTCTGCAACCTAATTTACCTATAATTAAATGTTCGGTCTATAAAATGTCGTAATCTGTGAAAAATGCCCATCACGGCTTCCCTCAGCACAAAGAGAGGTCTTCACATGTCCTGTTTTGTCCAACCAACAGTCCATCATCCAAAGATACTTAAACAGTGCAAAGCAGTGAATCATCACATTGGAGAACATTTTTGTTTAAAAAAAAGGACTCGAAAAAAACATTAAAACATTGATTATCAGAATAGTTGCTGATTCATTTTCTGCTAGTCGGCTTATCTTTTCAGCTCTAATGTGAACAATTTAACTCATTTTATTCCGAGCCTATCTTTAAGAGCAATATTGATTATGTCTTGATTTATTGTAGCACCACATTAGAGCAACGTCTCGTCCTTTTACATCTTGAATGAGTCAACCCTTACACTTCTGGCAGTAGAGTAACTGCAGTGTTGACTATACGATGTAGGCTTGACGAGAAATTACTCCCACAGCCCTAAAGTGCTTCGTTATAGTCTATAATTTGTACTAATTTTCACTTTCCTTCTTATTGTTGTGAAGCTACTATGAGGGCAGTGATAATAAGGGCCTAAAAATGAATAGGGGGCCCACGGCAACATTCTTTCAGGACCTTTAATGCCTTGCTACTGCCCTGCCAATGATCGGCTCAAGTAAATTAGGATGTTTCCAGGCATAAAGACTGGTGGACCAGCTGGTGGAGGAAGTATCAACACATGCACACTAGTTTAACATCAACCTTTACTCACTTTCTCCTATACTCGTCCCTCTCCCGCTTGACTTTGGCCAACACGTTATACAGAGCCCTCAGCTCCGGGGTAATGGTGTCTATTTGGACCCCGACTCCGTCCGGATGTGACCACGTCACCCCGGGCCCGCGCAGGGTCTCATAGCGCTCCCCTTGCCTCCGGACGTGGGTGAAACTCCAAATGGTTCCCGGCAATCGCGAATCGGGACCGTCGGTCTGCACGGCAACTTCACGCGCGTATAGGTGTCGGTACTGCGTTTTCAGCAGAGCTTGCTGCAGCTGGCTCTCCAGCAGTTTGTTTCTCCTCTCCAGTTCGTGGACTTTGGCAAGGAAGCAGCGGAACCGCAGGTTGAGGGTTTTCAGCACATGGATGTTGGAGCCCAGGTCGTTTCTCAGGGCGCTGGTCACCGCGCCCGACCCGGTCGGGACGTTGCACGCCGACCCGGGCGGAGAGGCGGAGAAAAACAGAGAGTTCATGTTGGCAAACCCACAACAGCACCCGTTAATCCAAATATGGCTCTATCTGGTTTTTATGCAACAAGAAAATTATGTCGTTTTTATCGGTGCATTTTGCTTCACCAGCCCAGTCATGCAGGACGAGTTTCTCCTTACACTGCAGATGCTGAGAGTGACTGAGAGGCTGGAGACAGGGTGACCATCACTGTCCCTGCTGGATGTTCACCCCGAGGTACTGACATGGACCACTGCAGCAAGTCAATAAGAAACCCAGAAAGTCCTTTAGGAGGCACCGAGGGCATTATCTTCTGGAGGAGCGAGGGCTTTGACGCAGACCGCAATAGGCACCGGCAGTACTTCCCGTCACCCTCATCTCTGTGTTTGCCTTCTGCTTTGTCAGTCGCTGCTGATGCTGAGCGGGTTCATATAGATGAAGACGGTCCACCTTCTTTCTTTGTCATTCCCCGATGGCTCTATCCAGTCTCTCCATGCGATGGCAGGACGCAGCAGGACCGCAGAGCCCGGCCTCTCCGTGGTGCGCGCGGATCATGTTGCAAAGTGCTAAACTCGGCACTCTCGCCGACATCAGCCCCTCCCACCTCCCTCCCCCTTTTGCTCTCGCGCACCGACAGCGACGGGAGGATCACATCCTGGTTGAGGGCATAAACATAAGCCTAATTAATAGGATGAAGTAGCCTAGGAACAACAATTCATTTTTTTTATTCATTTAGTTTGACATTTATTATTCATGCTTTTAGGTTTCTAACTTGTTATAAGCCCACAGTTGCAGGTGATTTATCTCTCAAAAGAAAATACATCAATGATAGATACAAAATATATGTAGGGACCCACTACTATATGATAGCAATAGCCTATTTTTAGTGAATTATACTCTATTTTATAACTATATGTTGTCGGGTATAATATATTCATATGTGTACAGGCTACTATTGGTTCACTTCTGTGTGCTTTTACTTCAAAGACAAATTTAAATTGCCTTGTAATGAACAATACAGTTTTTTCAGATGTTATGTTTATATATTAAACATTATAGGCTATATACTTAAATATAAAAAAAAGTGCATAGGCTATAGACTGTGTATCATTTTTTTCATAAATATAAGGAAGCTGCAGTATTGGTATACAACTTTTTGCACATATGAATAAAGCACATAAAGTACCTTGGTGTTGCTGGCCTTGGTATTATACTGTGGGGCATATAACATGTTATCTAATTTGTAATCTTGATAATGCTCCTCATGCAAATGTCTTGCGACTCCTGACTGCCAACATTTTGCAAATTTACCCGTGTGAATCTGCAACATATTTCTAATACTCATTTAAAATGTCTGGGTAGAATCAAAATAAAAAATGTGACATACAGACAGAACCATACCTGTAATCATCTTACACGGATCTTTGAGAAAGTAGTATTTTTTAGGCTCACTTCACATGTTGTTGTGTTATCTAACTCTATTATTTAGTTGTTGTTTTTGGCTTACTCAATAATATTAAGTTGTGTATGGCCATTTTAGCGTTACATTTATGCTTTGCACACATTTAATGTATACACGATGGCACACCTTTTCAATGATTTTGCCCAATTTATTCGGAATATTTGTTTAAAAAATAAAGAAATAAAGAACATAAATAAAGCTACCATGACCTAAAACTCGTATGTTTTTTGGGGGAGCACTAGCGAATTGATCTACGCCAGCATACATTTTGATTAAAACTTCTTCTTCTATGTTTGTAGTCAGGCACCACATGGTCGGCTTCACCGAATCAAACATTTGGGGTCCTTTTACTTCACGTGTGCGTCTGCTGCTCCAGCATCGTGAGAGGAAATCATGCCGAAGTCAAAGAGAGACAAGAAAAGTAAGTACAAATCCAAATTACGAGATGTACAATCTCTTTAAGCGGCGAATCGTTTTAACTGGTTGATTATATTGCTCATTTGTGCTCGACAACTGAAAAGTAACGCAAGTTAGTTATTACAAGCTAACATTCGCTTCTCCTTCTGGGGGAAACGGCCACATGGGCCACTGTAACAGTTAATTAATCACGCGTAATGCTAACTGACTACCTTTGACCTGATCTTCCCCTCAGTTTCGTTAACGAAAACCTCCAAGAAAGGGCTGGAGTCAAAACAGAAATTAATCGAAGAGGTGAGTGTTCCGTTTTAGCTGTGTGCTAGGTTATGCTAACGAGGGTAAGCTGGAGCTGCTGACATGTTTCACTCTAAATTCTCCATCTCTTTGCTTTTTTTTTTTTTTAGTTACGGAAATGTGTGGACACGTACAGACACTTGTTCATATTCTCTGTAGACAATATGAGGAATAACAAACTGAAAGATATCAGGACAGCATGGAAACACAGCAGGTAACCTGTCTTCTCATTTATTTATTTTATATATATATATATATATATATATATATATATATATATATATATGAATTTAACAAGTGTTTTAGTAAATATGCTTAATTCTCATCTTCCACAGATTCTTCTTCGGCAAAAATAAAGTCATGGTGATTGCCCTGGGTAAAAGAGACACAGACGAATACAAAGATAATTTGCACAAGGTATGAGATATTAGGTGTGGTGACATGCCAGAAAATGTAATCTTCTATTGCAGATATTTAATTATTTTATTTCCTTTTTAATAATGTGCAGGTCAGCAAATATCTACGTGGGGAAGTGGGTGTACTATTCACTAATAAAACAAAGGATGAGGTGCAAGAGTAAGTTAAGCTTCACTTAATGCACTGCAATTTCAGTTATTCTCCAAATATTGTGAAATAGTTAACTAGATGCTGTTCTCTATCTACAGGTATTTTGACCATTTCAAAGAGATGGATTTTGCACGATCAGGCAACTGTGCACAGGAGGACACGACTCTGGATGAGGGACCCCTTGAACAGTTTCCCCACTCAATGGAGCCCCAGTTGAGAAAATTAGGACTTCCTACTGCTCTCAAGAAAGGTACAATTACAGGTTATGACTGGCATTATTCTGTATTTCTTTTATTGTCAACAAATCCCCCTTAAAGACCAAAACCAACTATGTAAATATAAATTCCTCTGTTTTCTAACTTCCCCAATCCAAATGTTTCTTACCGAAGACCCACATTTCAAATTTCTTATTACTTTTATTACATACTACACCTGCCCAACAAAGGACGTAATTTCCATATAATTGGGACATACTGTTTTGACCCTCTTGCTTGTATATTGCACACACAAGACTTATACCCTACAGTCTTGCTTTAATACAATTACACTAAACATTAGGATGTTCTACAAAACATATTTTTTGTCCAAACTAAGAGCCATGGAGCTCTTTCAACAATTGGGTGTTTCCCATCAGTTCGGGATTGATAACACATTTGATGCTCTAGTGCAAGGGTGCCCAATACGTCGATCGCAGAGGTAGTGCGGGTAGATTGCAGGCCATTTAAAAAAAAAAAAAAAAACAGCTCCTGGTGTGCAAATTTAATGTCAATCACCACGGACGCTGCGCCTGCAATGGTCTGTCGCTTGAACAGATTTATTGTTAAGTGCAGGGAGAACGATGTTTCCCCCGGCTTCCTTAATTACCACGGCATAATACACCAAGCATTATGCGCTACAATGCTAAACAGGAAAGAGATCATGGATGTGACTACGAAGATCGCCTATTCGAGCGAGAGCTCTTCAAAGACTGCTGTTCTACACACTGATGTGAGACGGCTTAGTAGAACTCTGTCCGGAGATAAAGGAGTTTCTCCATGTTGTTAAACATGCAGAATACAACCAACTACATGCCGATCAGTGGCTGCTAGACTTGTCATTTTTAACTGATCTCTTGAATGAGCTTAATTTAGAGCTGCAAGGGAAAGACAAAACCGTGGTTGATATGATCAGCTCAGTTAATGCTTTCAAACGGAAAATGCAACATCTGTCCTCAAAGCTGCAGCGCCATGGTTTGGGGAACTTCCAAAACCTGGCATCAGAGCTGGAGATGCAACGGAAGGCGTGTGCGCAACTTGACAGAGCAGCTTGACAAGTGTCTGTCAGAGTTTATTTATGAGTCAGCCTTTTCCCACATGAAAAATATTAAGTCCAAACACCGTTCCATTTATGGCAGCAGGACGGTGGATGAGAGATTTACTCGAAACAAACTACTGTGCTCATATTCAGCGTAATGAGGGAACATATTAGCCACTGCAACCGTGTGGCTCACTGATGTTTTTAGTAGGTTTGGACAATAACCATTGGCACTCTGAAAAGGATTTATTTTTCCCATATCAGTTAGTTGGATATATGCTAATCACATTTTGTATTGTGTGTTATTAAAGGAGTGGTGACACTGCTGAAGGACCATGAAGTCTGTAAGAAGGGAGACACGCTCACTCCTGAGCAGGCTCGTATCCTGGTGAGTTCTTGACTACCAAAAAAAACGACAGAACACTTTGACCGTGACATACAGAACTGTGTGGCATTTGTCTGACTGTTCCAATTGGCTCCGTAGAAACTCCTTGGCATCGAGATGGCAGAATTCAAGGTGCAGATCAAATGTATGTGGAACTCGGAAACGGGCGAGTTTGAGAACGTTGCCGGTGAGGCATTGACCATGCAGGAAGACGACGACGAAGATGATGATGATGATGCAGAATGAAACCTCTGCAAGGGCAGAAGTAGTTTTTGCTGTCTTTCAACAGCAGAGGGACATTAATGTGAAAACTAGTCACCCTGACTGCCAGCGCTGCCCTGGACTGTCATCTCTCTCTTCTGTCCTATTTTTCACCCCAAAACATGAACATCTGTCTTTCAGCTTGAATATAGCTTTGGATTGAGTTGTTGTTCAGTAAACTGGTGACTGGCTTCAAACGTTCTCTTACATGTAATCTTGTGAATGCCACTTGTTTTGATAAAAAAACATAATGTTGGTATTGCAAATGAGCACATTTCAT
This sequence comes from Myoxocephalus aenaeus, assembly GCA_038501785.1. Lineage (NCBI taxonomy): Eukaryota > Metazoa > Chordata > Actinopteri > Perciformes > Cottidae > Myoxocephalus > Myoxocephalus aenaeus. The sequence continues at coordinate 5,018,709 of JBAMJR010000006.1, read as the reverse complement.
GTGTTAATAAACCAACCCATTTTAAGTGTAAGACAAAATGTTTAATTTTAATGCAACCGAATCCAGAAAAGGTTATTTTTTTACCAAAAAAAATAATCTTTAAAGTGAGTTTTCATTTTTACATTTGTACATTAACAATGAAGTGCTTTTGATATTAACATTTACTGGTCTCAATTGATTCATTCGTTAAAAAAAAAAAATCATCAATTTCAGGAAAAAGGTATAGGACATAAGGGGAAATGTCTTGAGCAGATTTATTTGTATTAATTTGATTGAACTGACAGATTTTGGCTCTTTATTTGAAGTAGTTTGGACACTCGTGGGCTACGAGATTCCAGGCCTCGTTGAAGGAGGCGACCACTCGCTCATCGAGAGGACCCTCCTCTGCAGCAGCCAAGTTTTCCTGGAGTTGCTCAATACTTGACATGCCAATGATGACTCCATCACCAAGATCCCCCTGTAACAGCAGACATGGTTTATGGTCAAAGAGAGAGATTATGAATTTCATTTCAAATAGTTGGATAGGATAACATGTTCCAGCTACTGTAAGCACCAAATACAGCCTTTGACTGTAGTGTTGAGCCTAAATATACAACAACTGACCACCAGACACTTTCTGATTAAAAAGGAGCCCGGAGTTTGATTTGAACAAATGGTCCATATGCGCAAATCATGACTGCCTATAATTGTACAATTAGCCAGTAAGTTTGCGTAAAATCATAATGAATACTCGATGTGGGATTTGTACAGTTGGAACATTAATGCCTATTTCTGGAAGATTTAAGTTGATTTAGAAATTACAACTAATCTACTTTCTGGTCAAAAAGGGCCGATTCGGCCTTTTAATGTTAAAGACGGATGAAATCAAACTAATTGACTTACTATAACAACTACAGGAGATAAGATAATTCGTCTTCACAGAAAATACACTTTTCTGATAATTGACTATTCGGTTACCTCATTTATAAAGCAAAAATGCCAAGAATTCTCTGAATGGGTTTAGAACTTGATTGGACGAAACAAAACGTTTAAAGATGTCAACAAGGACTCTGGGGAAAGGGACATGCTTGACCACTGATTATTGATACAGAACTGATAAAGTGTTGAGATTTAGACTAAATGCTGCTGCATGACAAAAAAAAATTAGGTGAACTAAAAAAAACAATCTCCTGCCACTACAGTGTTGTGTTCACAATGGGTACCTTCAGTTGGGAGTGGTGGTACATCCAGCGCATGGCAGCAGAAGTCAGGCTGGGTTTCTCTGAGCCGTATGCCGTCTCCAAGGCCTTCAGCACCACTTCTATTGCCTCAAAGTGACCCTGCTTCCAGTATCTGACAGAGAATATGACGGGCACAATTGCTTTCAGCGCTTCATCAGTTGACAATGTGCATGAGCGCAGACATCTCTGACATGCAACAATTTAAAAGTAAACAGCTGGTTGTTCACCTGTCCCTGTATCCTGCAGCCCAGTTGTTCCCAAAGAATCGTCCTGCAGGCTGGGAACCATCTTTGTCTTGGTAATGGTACTTTCCTGTCAGAAGGCCACCTACAGAGGAGGAATACTGTCAGAATTCAAGTTAAAATGATCTAGGATTCTACTATTTATGCACTCAAGAACACTGCAGTTATAGAAGATCAGTGAGGCTTTGAGCTACAGTAAATGCTTCTGTCAGTATGCTGACATGTTGCTGGATGAAAAGTTAAAGGACCACTAATGTCAACCTCATGGTGGCGCCAGAGTCAAACTCAGGGATCACTAAATCCTAAAGATTAATCTTTTCGGCACCATTTGTCACCCACTATAAGTATCTCCTTTTGACTGGACAATTCTAATAGCGACTGCAAGGACGGAAGATATGCACCTGCTAGAGGATTGTATGCGTAGAAGCTCATTCCATAGTATCGCAGACATGGCAGCAACTCTGTCTCTACCTGTCTCGTCGTGGCATTGTACATCCCCTGTGAAAGGTTTCAGGAGTAAGTTAGGGTACAGAAAATAGTGAAAGAGGTTACATTTAGAGGAAAGCATTTTAAACAAGGAAAGAAACATGACATGGGGGATACAATTGAGATGGGAAAACCATTTGGGCTACTTTGAGTTTCTCTATGAAGGACATGTAACCATGGTTTCTCTGCGTAATGAAAACTACTGTAATTCTTGAGAAGCATTTGTACAAAAGATTTATCAGCTCACTCTGAAAACAGGAGTTTCTAGCCCAGATATGAGCATGTTACAGACTAATATTTCTAACCCACAGGCACTTAAAATGAAGGAATGCAACATAAACATACATTGTAAATTAAACTATGATGTTTTATAAAAACGTGCCTGAATACCTGATACACAGTGGGAACAATCCAGTTGTTGTGTCTACAGATGTTGGCAATTTCAGACACTTCCCACGATACATAGTTTGAAAGACCAAACTCCTTGAACTTTCCCTGAGGACGATAGTTTTACATTGAATGAGAAAGTTATTGAAACATTATCAAGTATACGTTTGAAATGATCTCTCAGAGAGTGAGGTATCTGGTCTCTTCACCTCTTTGTGGAGGTCATTGCAGGCCCTCAGGGTATCCTGGATTGGGTTTTGGTGGTCAGGGGCATGCAGGTAGAAAAGGTCCACACAATCAGTCTGCAGCCTCTGAAGGGACGTTTCCAGCTGAGAGCGCACACTCTCGGGCTTCAGCGTCTTCCCATCCCAGGGGTTGGCCTTGGTCGCTATGCTTACTGTGACACAGAAACAAAAAAAAGAAAAAGGCATACATTAAAAGTTGGTGATGGGTACATTATGGATATCTCACCAGGAATCAATACAGTTTTATCTTAACCTATAACATTACATCATCAATATATTTGTTGATTATATTTTGTATTAATGATCTGAATTGGCAAAGTAACTAGAATTATCAGATAAATACAGTGGAGTGAAAAGTGCAATATACAAGTAGCGGAAAATATAAACACTTAAGTAAATAAAAGTACCTCAAAATTGTACTTAAGTAGAGTAACATTACTTGAGTAGATGTACTTAGTTACTTTTCACCTTGCTTTAGTTACTAGGACAAGGTGAAAAGTAACTTTTTTTCAGTTACTAGAGTCTGTAACAAAAAAATGGTAACATGGGTCTTAAATATTGCACATAGTCCCTTACTACCACAATAAGTACACATTAAAACGTTTTATCCGTGAAAAAGTTACACAACGGGTAAAAGGGGACTTTTGGGTACCCAGAATGCCAAGCTGGTGCCAACCCATCCGGGCCATGGAGAACCAACGTTGTCTAATGAGAAGCAGCTTGGTTCGTCCACGTTAGCAAAGCGGTTCGGGTTAGTACAGTCATTACGAACATGGGTGCTTCGGCTATACCTGTTTTAGGAAGATTCATGCTCCCTATGACCGTCTCAGACTTTCCGTCCATGTACATGAAGGCCGTGTCCACCCGGCTGTGTCCCCTGTCCAGGAAAGTCTTCACCATGTCCAAACTCTGAGCGGCGTCGGCTCGGCCACCGAACGCCTCAGCGTTGGTTCCCAGTAAGGAAACCGGCCGCTTAGTTTGAGACGACATGTTTCGACGAGCCACAAACCTCGGTGATTGTGTGCGGAAGTTCTTCTTATGAATGTGACGCTGTCAAGTGTGCACAGTCGTACTGTAATTACCCGCTGCAGGGGTTTCATGGGAGCGTTGTAAAATGTTGCTTTGTGTGGAATGTGTGGCTACAGAAACGTGTTCATATTCTCTGTATCAATATGAGGAATAACAAACTGAACTATATCAGGACAGCATGGAAACACAGCAGGTAACCTGTCTGCTCATTTATGTATTATATATGTGAATTTAACAAGTGTTTGAGTAAATATGCTTAATTCTCATCTTCCACAGATTCTTCTTCGGCAAAAATAAAGTCATGGTGATTGCCCTGGGTAAAAGAGACACAGACGAATACAAAGATAATTTGGACAAGGTATGAGATCCTAGGTGTGGTGATAGGCCAGAAAATGTCATCTTCTATTGCAAAGACTTAATTTATTTTCTTTTAATGTGCAGGTCAGTAAATATCTACGTGGGGAAGTGGGTGTACTACTCACTAATAAAACAAAGGATGAGGTGCAAGAGTAAGTTAAGCTTCACTTAATGCACTGCAATTTCAGTTATTCTCCAAATATTGTGAAATAGTTAACTAGATGCTGTTCTCTATCTACAGGTATTTTGACCATTTCAAAGAGATGGATTTTGCATGATCAGGCAACTGTGCACAGGAGGACACGACTCTGGATGAGGGACCCCTTGAACAGTTTCCCCACTCGATGGAGCCTCAGTTGAGAAAATTAGGACTTCCTACTGCTCTCAAGAAAGGTAAAATTACAGGTTATGACTGGCATTATTCTGTATTTCTTTTTTTGTCAACAAATCCCACAACCAACTATGTAAATGTCAATTCCTATGTTTTCTGACTTCCCAAATCCAAATGTTTCTTACCGAAGACCCACATTTCAAATATAAGGTCTCAAATATACAGGCTGCTTTCCAGATCAGATTTGTCTTATTACTTTTATTACATACTACACCTGCCCTTGCAAAGGATATACGTTTGCATGCAATATGCATATAATTGGGACATACTATTTTGACCCGCTTGCTCATCTATCCACCGCCTTCATTGCACACACAAGTCTTGCTTTAAGTATTACAATTACACTAAACATTAAGAATTTATACAAAACAAATGTGTTGTCCAAACTAAGACCCATAGAGCTCTTTCAAAGGTGACAATTGGGTGTTTCCCATCAGTTCGGGATTGATAACACATTTGATGCTCTAGTGAGTATTTATGGCAGCAGGACGGTGGATGAGAGATTTACTTGAACTACAGTGCTCATATTCAGCATAATGAGGGAACTTGTTAGCCACAGCAACAGTGGGGCTCACTGATATGTTTTAGTAGGTTTGGACTAAAATGGAGACCTATAGCACAGAGGCATTTGCTTTATCAGGCATTGGCTAGCATTAGTCTTATCCTTTAAACATGTTTGAGTGCAACAGGTAACACCCCTTTCTACTCTGAACAATAAGCATTGGCACTCTGACAGTATTTATTTTTTCCATATCAGTTAGTTGGCTATATGCTAATCACATTTTGTATTGTGTTATTTTTTATTTGTCTGCCAGGACAAATTCCTTGTATGTGAAAACATACATGGCAATAAATTGTTCTGATTCTGATTAAAGGAGTGGTGACACTGCTGAAGGACCATGAAGTCTGTAAGAAGGGAGACACGCTCATTCCTCATTCTGGTGAGTTCTTGACTACAAAAAACGACAGAACACTTTGACCGTACAAATACAGAACTGTGTGGCATTTGTCTGACTGATCTGTTCCAATTGGCTCCGTAGAAACTCCTTAGCATCGAGATGGCAGAATTCAAGGTGCAGATCAAATGTATGTGGAACTCGGAAACGGGCGAGTTTGAGAACGTTGCCGGTGAGGCATTGACCATGCAGGAAGACGACGACGACGAAGATGATGATGATGCAGAATGAAACATCTGCGAGGGCAGAAGTAGTTTTTGCTGGCTTTCAACAGCAGAGGGACATTAATGTGAAAACCAGTCACCCTGACTGCCAGCGCTGCCCTGGACTGTCATCTCTCTCTTCTGTCCTATTTTTCACCCCAAAACATGAACATCTGTCTTTCAGCTTGAATATACAGTCAGGTCCATAAATATTTGGACATTGACACATTTTTCATTATTTTGGCTCTGTACACCACAACAATGGAGTTGAAATGAAAAAAAATCAAGATGTGCTTTAAGTGCAGACTTTCAGCTTTAATTTGAGGGTATTTATATCTAAATCAGGTCAACGGTGTAGGAACTACAACAAATTCAAATGTGGCCACCCTCTTTTTAAGGGACCAAAAGTAATTGGACAATTGGCTGCGCAGCTGTTCCAAGATCAGGTGTGTGTAATTCCCTCGTTATTTCATTTACAAGGAGTAGATAAAAGGTCTAGAATTCATTTCAGGTGTGGTATTTGTGTTTGGAATCTGTTGCGGTCAACTCTCAATATGAAGTCCAAAGAGCTGTCACTATCAGTGAAGCAAGCCATCATTCGGATGAAAAATCGAAACAAAACCATCAGAGAGATAGCAAACACATCAGGTGTGGCCAAATAAACTGTTTGGTACATTCTTAAGAAGAAAGAACGCACTGGTGAGCTCTGCAACACCAAAAGACCCGGAAGACCACGGAAGACAACTGCGGTGGATGACAGAAGAATCATTTCCCTGGTGAAGAAAAACCCCTTCGCAACAGTTGGCCAGATCAAGAACACTCTCCAGGAGGTAGGTGTATCTGTGTCAAAGTCGACAATCAAGAGAAGACTTCACCAGAGTAAATACAGAGGGTTCACCACAAGATGTAAACCATTGGTGAGCCTCAAAAACAGGAAGACCAGATTAGAGTTTGCCAAAAAACATGTAAAAGAGCCTGTACAGTTCTGGAAGAACATCCTATGGACAGATGAGACAAAGATAAACTTGTACCAGAATGATGGGAAGAGAAGAGTATGGAGAAGGAAAGGAACTGCTCATGATCCAAAGCATACCACCTCATCAGTGAAGCATGGTGGAGGTAGTGTTATGGCGTGGGCATGTATGGCTGCCAATGGAACTGGTTCCCTTGTATTTATTGATGATGTGACTGCTGACAAAAGCAGCAGGATGAATTTGGAAGTGTTTCGGGCAATATTATCTGCTCATATTCAGCCAAATGCTTCAGAACTCATTGGACGGCGCTTCACAGTGCAGATGGACAATGACCCGAAGCATACTGCGAAAGCAACCAAGGAGTTTTTTTAAGGCAAAGAAGTGGAATGTTATGCAATGGCCAAGTCAATCACCTGACCTGACTCCAATTGAGCATGCATTTCACTTGCTGAAGACCAAACTGAAGGGAAAATGCCCCAAGAACCAGCAGGAACTGAAGACGGTTGCAGTAGAGGCCTGGCAGAGCATCACCAGGGACGAAACCCAGCTTCTGGTGATGTCTATGGAATCCAGACTTCAGGCTGCCATTGACTGCAAAGGATTTTCAACAAAGTATTAAAAGTGACAATTAGATTTCTGATTATATTAATTTGTCCAATTACTTTTGGTCCCTTTAAAAACTGGGTGGCCACATATACATTTGTTGTAGTTCCTACACCGTTCACCTGATTTGGATGTAAATACCCTCAAATTAAAGCTGAAAGTCTGCACTTAAACCACATCTTGATTATTTCATTTAAACTCCATTGTTGTGGTGTACAGAGCCAAAATAATGAAAAATGTGTCTGTCCAAATATTTATGGACCTGACTGTAGCTTTGGATTGAGTTGTTGTTCAGTAAACTGGTGACTGGCTTCAAACGTTCTCTTACATGTAATCTTGTGAATGCCACTTGTTTTGATAAAAATATCATAATGTTTGTATTGCATGCAAGTATTCTGACATTCAGCCAAAATAAATGAGCACATTTTAAGTGTAAGAAAAATCACTTTGAGAAAATGTGTTTAATTTTAATGCAACAGAATCCAGAAAAGGTTATTTTTACCCAAAAATAAATCTTGAAAGTAAGTTTTAATTTTTACATTTGTACATTAACAATGAAGTGCATTTGACATTAACATTTACTGGTCTCAATTGATTCATTCGTAAAAAAAAAAATCATCAATTTCAGGAAAAAGGTATAGGACATAAGGGGAAATGTCTTGAGCAGATTTATTTGTATTAATTTGATTGAACTGACAGATTTTGGCTCTTTATCTGAAGTAGTTTGGACACTCGTGGGCTACGAGATTCCAGGCCTCGTTGAAGGAGGCGACCACTCGCTCATCGAGAGGACCCTCCTCTGCAGCAGCCAAGTTTTCCTGGAGTTGCTCAATACTTGACATGCCAATGATGACTCCATCACCAAGATCCCCCTGTAACAGCAGACATGGTTTATGGTCAAAGAGAGAGATTATGAATTTCACTTCAAATAGTTGGATAGGATAACATGTTCCAGCTACTGTAAGCACCAAATACAGCCTTTGACTGTAGTGTTGAGCCTAAATATACAACAACTGACCACCAGACACTTTCTGATTAAAAAGGAGCCCGGAGTTTGATTTGAACAAATGGTCCATATGCGCAAATCATGACTGCCTATAATTGTACAATTAGCCAGTAAGTTTGCGTAAAATGATAATGAATACTCTGTGGGATTTGTACAGTTGGAACAATGCCTATTTCTGGAAGATTTAAAAATTACAACTTTCTGGTCAAAAAGGGCCGATTCGGCCTTTTAATGTTAAAGACGGATGAAATCAAACTAATTGACTTACTATAAAAACTACAGGAGATAACTGACAAAAGTGTTGAGATTTAGACTAAATGCTGCTGCATGACAAAAACAAATTAGGTGAACTCTTTTAGTAAAAAAAAAAAAAATTGAGCTAAGTAAGATATCTACATTTAACCCTAAAATGTCTAATCTTGTGTATATATTGTAATCTCATGATCATAAAAAACAATCTCCTGCCACTGCAGTGTTGTGTTCACAATGGGTACCTTCAGTTGGGAGTGGTGGTACATCCAGCGCATGGCAGCAGAAGTCAGGCTGGGTTTCTCTGAGCCGTATGCCGTCTCCAAGGCCTTCAGCACCACTTCTATTGCCTCAAATTGACTCTGCTTCCAGTATCTGACAGAGAAGATCATGGGCACAATTGCTTTCACGGCTTCATCAGTTGCCAATGTGCATGAGCGCAGACATCTCTGACATGCAACAATTTAAAAGCAAACAGCTGGTTGTTCACCTGTCCCTGTATGCTCCAGCCCAGTTGTTCCCAAAGAATCGTCCTGCAGGCTGGGAACCATCTTTGTCTTGGTAATGGTACTTTCCTGTCAGAAGGCCACCTACAGAGGAGGAATACTGTCAGAATTCAAGTTAAAATGATCTAGGATTCTACTATTTATGCACTCAAGAACACTGCAGTTATAGAAGATCAGTGAGGCTTTGAGCTACAGTAAATGCTTCTGTCAGTATGCTGACATGTTGCTGGATGAAAAGTTAAAGGACCACTAATGTCAACCTCATGGTGGCGCCAGAGTCAAACTCAGGGATCACTAAATCCTAAAGATTAATCTTTTCGGCACCATTTGTCACCCACTATAAGTATCTCCTTTTGACTGGACAATTCTAATAGCGACTGCAAGGACGGAAGATATGCACCTGCTAGAGGATTGTATGCGTAGAAGCTCATTCCATAGTATCGCAGACATGGCAGCAACTCTGTCTCTACCTGTCTCGTCGTGGCATTGTACATCCCCTGTGAAAGGTTTCAGGAGTAAGTTAGGGTACAGAAAATAGTGAAAGAGGTTACATTTAGAGGAAAGCATTTTAAACAAGGAAAGAAACATGACATGGGGGATACAATTGAGATGGGAAAACCATTTGGGCTACTTTGAGTTTCTCTATGAAGGACATGTAACCATGGTTTCTCTGCGTAATGAAAACTACTGTAATTCTTGAGAAGCATTTGTACAAAAGATTTATCAGCTCACTCTGAAAACAGGAGTTTCTAGCCCAGATATGAGCATGTTACAGACTAATATTTCTAACCCACAGGCACTTAAAATGAAGGAATGCAACATAAACATACATTGTAAATTAAACTATGATGTTTTATAAAAACGTGCCTGAATACCTGATACACAGTGGGAACAATCCAGTTGTTGTGTCTACAGATGTTGGCAATTTCAGACACTTCCCACGATACATAGTTTGAAAGACCAAACTCCTTGAACTTTCCCTGAGGACGATAGTTTTACATTGAATGAGAAAGTTATTGAAACATTATCAAGTATACGTTTGAAATGATCTCTCAGAGAGTGAGGTATCTGGTCTCTTCACCTCTTTGTGGAGGTCATTGCAGGCCCTCAGGGTATCCTGGATTGGGTTTTGGTGGTCAGGGGCATGCAGGTAGAAAAGGTCCACACAATCAGTCTGCAGCCTCTGAAGGGACGTTTCCAGCTGAGAGCGCACACTCTCGGGCTTCAGCGTCTTCCCATCCCAGGGGTTGGCCTTGGTCGCTATGCTTACTGTGACACAGAAACAAAAAAAAGAAAAAGGCATACATTAAAAGTTGGTGATGGGTACATTATGGATATCTCACCAGGAATCAATACAGTTTTATCTTAACCTATAACATTACATCATCAATATATTTGTTGATTATATTTTGTATTAATGATCTGAATCGGCAAAGTAACTAGAATTATCAGATAAATACAGTGGAGTGAAAAGTGCAATATACAAGTAGCGGAAAATATAAACACTTAAGTAAATAAAAGTACCTCAAAATTGTACTTAAGTAGAGTAACATTACTTGAGTAGATGTACTTAGTTACTTTTCACCTTGCTCTAGTTACTAGGACAAGGTGAAAAGTAACTTTTTTCCAGTTACTAGAGTCTGTAACAAAAAAATGGTAACATGGGTCTTAAATATTGCACATAGTCCCTTACTACCACAATAAGTACACATTAAAACGTTTTATCCGTGAAGAAGTTACACAACGGGTAAAAGGGGACTTTTGGGTACCCAGAATGCCAAGCTGGTGCCAACCCATCCGGGCCATGGAGAACCAACGTTGTCTAATGAGAAGCAGCTTGGTTCGTCCACGTTAGCAAAGCGGTTCGGGTTAGTACAGTCATTACGAACATGGGTGCTTCTGCTATACCTGTTTTAGGAAGATTCATGCTCCCTATGACCGTCTCAGACTTTCCGTCCATGTACATGAAGGCCGTGTCCACCCGGCTGTGTCCCCTGTCCAGGAAAGTCTTCACCATGTCCAAACTCTGAGCGGCGTCGGCTCGGCCACCGAACGCCATAGTTCCCAGTAAGGAAACCGGCCGCTTAGTTTGAGACGACGACATGTTTCGACGAGCCACAAACCTCGGTGATTGTGTGCGGACGTTCTTGTTAACGTGGCGCTGTCCAAGGGTGCACAGTCGTACTGTGATTACCCGCTGCATGCTACAATGCAGGAACTAGCATGCGTCCAGGGGGCAGAGGTTTATGGAAGTGGTTTATGGGAGCGTCGTAAAATTACTTAACCTGTTTAAAACGGAACATGTGCCAAATTTGGTGAATGACGTTACCTATTTGGCTTATTTGCTTGGCTGGAGTTCAGGCAGTGCAAAGTGCGTTTTCTGGGACCACCTACTGTTGTTATAGACATGCTAGTCAATATGTGTTCAAGTCTCTTCGTTGCATCATATGCACAGCAAACAGCAGTTGTCATTCTAGCTAGATGTAGTTCTTAACTTTAACCGCAAGGTGTCGGCAAACCACCATGCATTTCTACAAACTATGCTCATGGGTTTTCTCCTCCATCCGTCAATGTGCAGACTGCATACGTGATGATATAATATTGTAATGCAAACATTAACATGTATAGTTGTTCCATTGCATCCTGGATAAAGAACCATCCATATGAAGCCTTTGTAAGCCCCCAGAGTCTAAGGAACCAACAAATGTTTCTGCACTGGAATAAAACCCAAGATTTGCTGGTTCAATAGTTTGATAGAACCACACACATTTGTTTCAGAATGTCCACCATGTAACCATAAAATTGGCTGAAATATTGAGGTAAATGGACCCGTACAGCGTTTTTTTCTAGTCTTCCAGCCACTCAAAATGCTTTAACACTATGTGACATCATTCACCCACTGATGAGAGGAGCTACCATGCAAGGTGCCACATCAGATTATCAACCATTCATACACCGTAGACACAGCTACGGGAGCAATGTAGGGTTAAGTGTCTTGCTCAAGGACACATGGACATGGGCTGGCGGAGCCGGGGATCGAACCGCCGATCCTCTGATCCTCATACTTTGGATGAGGGCTCCTGTTAAATAAGGCCTCAAGATTAGATTGGTATGATGTTTAAAATGTATATTTATGTTTTAGGCGTATTACCAAACTAATTAATAAATATTCAGATCAGCACAATGTAATTGCCATACAGACATGGGTCTGAGGTTTCCTGTAATATAATTTGGGCATTTTGTCACATGGGAAAGTTGCCTTTGCGATTAAAGGAAAAGCTGCTGACATGTTGGTGTTAACACCATTCTTTTGGTAGTGCTACTTGAAATAGTTGTTCAGGCACCTGGTGGTGGATGCAATACACTGATTAGCAATGTGGTCAACTGCCCTGGTTCACTATGTGTCAAACGTTGTTCTTTATTTGATTATGTGGACATTTGTTTTGGAATTTGCACCAGTTACAGAAGTGGATTTCTTTGTTTCAAAATATTTGTTAGAGTATCATATTTAATAGTAAACACTTGTGTGTATCAGATTCATGTGAAGCTGATTTCCATAGCACCAGTTTGTCTGGGCATAATGAGGCTGCCATGTGTAAGTCTGCATGTGTACTTGATGGGTACCTGGAGACATCAGTTCACAAGTGGGGGTGAATATGGGGGCTTTTAAAAAAACCTTCCAAACAACTTATTTCTGCCATGGATCGGTTTGGATGGATGGATGGATGGTTTGTGGGCCCACAGATGAACAAATTAATTGAGTGAATAAAAGACTCATTTTTGTTGTTTCACTAAAAAAAACGTTGTCAACACATATCTCAGATCCGAGTATCCGATCTAATTCAAACAACATGCCTGGGAGCTGGTACCCTCGGAGGTAACACGGGCAGCGGTGACCCGGGACTCTTTAGGGTCACGAACACACATGCGCGCAATGAAACCTTTGTTTGGAGAGCAGCAGTAGTCGGTCTTGGCGGCGTGACCCTGTGACCGAACCATCAGCGGGTTGCCCCGCAGAGTGACCACGAGCTGCTTCAGACTCAGCCCCAAACATCCTCTGGTGCTCCGCGGGTGATACTATATCACTCCGTGTCTAGATGGCTCCGTTTGCGCGGATATTGCTCTCCATGCGCGCTTATTGCTCTTGCTCTTATTGCACTTTGAACTGGATAACCGCAATATTGGTGCAGGGATTGAAAATCTGCAGAAAAAAAAAAGTAAGCGTAAGTTTCAATATAAATATGACTATTAGGCTGACGTTTATGTCAGGGTTGTTATCGGCGTTGCGTTGGTCCGCTTTTAAAACAAATATGAAGTAACACTAAAAATCACTGTTCAGAGAAAAGTTTGACGCTTTCAAAACAAAATCTGGACCCAAATAAACATCTGAAGCCCCCGTTTGTGAGTGCCCTTTGCAGACTTGCAGGGTGTCTCGTGTGTGTGTTTCAGAAGCTGCTGAAGCTCTGAATAATAAATGACATCCTTTCCATCCTCCCCCTCTAAACCCCTGCCATCATTACCAAGTGAATGGAGGGAGGAAGAAGGCGCGCAGCCTCCACGACTTCGTGCCCGTCAATCTAACATCTGCAGTGAAGGAGCGTCGGGGAGCTGCAGTTTTCAGTCAATGTCTCACACACACACACACACACACACACACACACACACACACACACACACACACACACACACACACACACACACACACACACACACACACACACACACACACACACACACACACACACACACACACAAGCACACGCCGGCGCAGAGAGAGAGAACACTTCGCGTGTGATGGCTGGGTCATGTCTGGAAAGTGCTGATCATTTTCACGCGGAAGATCCTTTGTGCGCTTTTTAGGTTTCTCCTGCTTGGATTTTTTTTTTTTTTGGTTATTTATATTGGCGTATTTTTTTTTTTTAATGGTTAAACCGCTGAGAGTTACTCATGAATAAGTTAACAAGTTATTCATTTACCTTTTAAAGCGGATCCAAGAAGAAGAAGAAACATGGAAAGTGTTGTTTTTTATTTTTTCCTAATATTTATCATAGAGGTTAATGCAGTGCGTTATGGCACCACCAACAATCTACAACCTCATATGTGAGTAACCTTTTGTCCTATGTGTTTTGTTGTTTATCGGCTGTTTAACTTACTTCTATTTTATTAGAACACAGACTCTTTAGGGATGAGGTTTACTCTTCATCATACTGTATTTTTTTCCAGCCTCACATTCTCTTTGAAGTTTGAGTTTGCAAAATTCTCGTTCACCTGCACGTTCAAAAACTTGTGACACGAGACTCAACCAGAGGCAGAAAATTGAGTCTTATGAAGTTTTTTGTAGTTATCCAACAGCAGCTGGGTGAGCTATTTTTTTACATGCTGAATGATTCATTTAACTGTCGTGCGCTCTCATCATGGTCTTTATTGGCTTCCATGCACAGTATCCATGTAATTAACATGATTATATATCCGCTCCATGTGGATGCTCTGTACTGCATTCCTAACTCTGTCCAAATTAGTTTGAAACACCTCAAAGTGAAGAGACAGTATTTTAAACCTCCATATATTAAGGAGCGTGAATTATGCGAGAGAAGATTCTCTGCGGTCAATTGCCACTTACAATAAGATCTCTCAGTTATGTGAAGTGATCGTGATTGCTATTGTTTATGAGACGAGCAGCTGGACGTTGTCTTAAGATTCCATGCTGATCTCCGTATGCACTTTTTTTTGACGAGGCTCCTCTGTGAGCTGCAGCAAGTGACGTGAAAGACATCAGTGGCAGGTTTGCCCGTTAGCAGACACACTTTATGTCAGGAGGACAAAACATCACAGTTAAAAAAGGGTTATCGTGTTTTACCTGAAGGGTAAAAAATGTTAGCTGTCTCCCGTTTCTGCTGACGTTCAGCCTCGTACGAGCAAGTGCAAACATGCATGTTCTACCGTATGTCCAGTGAAAACACTATACATGTCTTGTGGGAATTGTCTGGAAAATTGTGGGATGTTTTTGTATTATTCATTTATTTTGAAAATATTGTACAGTGAGGTGGTAACTGTTTACAGACATTGGACATGATCTTTTTTTGTTTCCAAGCAGTGGCTCCCATCTAAAACATTTGATCTTGTCTGGTTATGATTTAGTTTCTCTTTACATTTGGAAGATGAGATATAAAATGAATGCCAATCCCACCCTCTAAAAGATTTCCAGGTAATAACTTCAGATGAGTACTGAGTTTAGCTTGAACTACAGGTAGCATCTTGTGCAGCTCAGCATTCTAAAAAATGATAATGTATTAGGAATTCCCCTTAAGTCTTTAAAAAATACCAAAACCAGACATCATAAGCAGCCTTGCACCTCAGCACAGGTAATGCCCTCACAGGCATTACAAGAAAATGCCTTGTAAGCTTTGTCCATCTATCTTTACTGCAATATTTCTCACAGCATTCATAAATTGCCCCGCTGTACATCTGTGGAAATTTTTTGACAACTTAAGTATTTTCATCGCTGCTTTTGTTTCAGGCCCAATGTGTGTGTGGAGAAGGAGGTGACGCTGGTCGCCCAGAGGCAGCCGTGTGTGCAGGCCTTCACACGCATGGTTAAAGTCTGGAAGCAAGGCTGTGTGGGACAGTCATGGTGCATGGGATACGAGAGGAGGTGAGTAATACTCTTCATTTGTTGTCTGTCGTCTCTTCCCTCTTTGTAGTTAAAACCTCTGACTCTGTTCTCACAAAAACACTCCCATCTTCACCTGCAGTGGATGTAGTGCTTTGCTGATTAATCTCTGGTTAGAGCAAAGCATTAATTATGTCTTCATGAGTCATGCAACCAAAAGAATTTATCAGAGAGGGTGTGCTCCTTCATTTGACTCCACCTCCAAACAGTATCAAACAGGATGAGCTCCTTGACCTCCTCTTTCCTGCGTCTCTCTTGCTCGTGTTCTGTATCACAGCTTTAAACCCCTCATACAGCCAGCATTCCTGGAAAGGAGCGTCCTGCATGCTAACATGTTAGCCTGTTATTGTTTCAGGAGTTTCTTACTTTGCTGCTCACGCTCACTTTCACAGCGTTATTTACCGTGTTACAAAGTCAAAGGCTGCTTTGAAGGCAGCTAAAGCCACAATTACTCGCTTTAAACAAAACGTGTTCCCACAATGCGTAATGACCGTGGAGCAATGAGAGGGGTCCCAAAGTACAGGGAAAGGCACCGTGCTCTGAAGTTGACTCTGCCAGTCGAGGGCGCCTAAAAAGTCTGGGAAAATGTTTGCTGAACATCACACCGCATGTCACTTAAAAGGCTGTGAGTCGTTTGATCAGATTACATGTTTGTTTTTCTTAATCTCATGGTACATGTTGACTCACCCACTGCTGTTTTACAGTGGAATACTAGAAGAACTATTTCTTTTTGATTTGTTTTCTAACTGCCACTTCAACAGGTTTGATTGAAAGTTTTTAACTTGATGTTTGTCATGTTAACAGGACAGCGTACTACACTGCATACAGACAAGTGTACAGACAGGATTACCAGACTGTGTACAAGTGTTGCTCTGGATGGTCTCAACTTAATGGAGAAGCAGGTTGCCTGTATCGTAAGTATCAACCATCCAAATTTTACTACTTTTTACCTCTTTTTTTGGGGGGCGGCTAGGTATGTTTACTAAAAGGCAATATGTCTTTTCCTGACTCAGCAGGAGGAAGGGTGCTTCAAACATCATCTCACTCTTGGCACAGACCTCTGAATGAAAGGTTTTCAGATAAAGGTCAAACGGGTCAAGAGATGCTTTGCCCATCCAGACTCCTCAGCAGATGTTATCAGTCAGTGCCGTGTCTTAACCACTTGTGTTGTTACAATGGTCCCACAAGGTTTAGATGTGGACGGTGGGAAAAAAAAAGTGTTGAAAGACTTTAAGTGTTGACATTCGCTCTCAAAAGAGGTTTGTGTTGTAGTTTCTTCTTCTACTCTCAGCAAAAAACTATTACGATTAAGGTGAGGTCATAGCTCTGTCCTTTAGTTTACGACAGATATTTCGTCTGGCAGACAGTTTTTACGAGGCTGAATATTTACTTTAATTGAAACTCCAAACGGACCACATTGCCCCTCTAGCCGTGGTCCCATGTTTAAATCTCGGCTCTCCTCATATAGTCATGCCACTCTTCTCATTCAGAGGTGTGACATGACAGTTCAGGTCAGAGGATTGCATTATGGATATTAACACAGACAAGCCCATCCAGTGTTTACCCCAACCAATCACAGTCAAGGCCACCAAAACAATACCCATCAACTTATGGTGGAGGGACCACCTGCTGATACGCACAGAAAAGAACAAAAAAATATGAATCTCCCCTCTGTAAATTCCAATCCACGGGTCCGTGTATGGAAGAGTGGTTCTGTTGGTCACACTGGGGCTGCCAGCAGCTCATCTCCTTGTGGATAAGCTTAGCTTCACACCGCTGAGACCAAGAAGCCTCCTTTGATGGGATTTCACAGCCAGTGATCCAGAGCACATAGCCTGCATACCATAGACGGACCCTTGGCAAAGCCTTCCTGTAAACAGTTTGTCCCCTGTCCAGTTGACTGACAAGAAAGTTCCCACTTCCTTACTCTCATTGCTCTACCTGGAACTGACCCACGGGCTCAGTGGCCAGCGCTGACACCAGTAGGACAGGCCCGTTACTGTCCGGGAAAGCCCTCAGAGGGGAAGTGGCTGGGATGTGGAGCGAGAGAAGATCTCCTGGATGTGCCTGTCATCGGTGTCTTATTATGGCATTTATGTTCTCTTCAAAGGGCTCTTTGTTTCCACAGAAAAGGTTATGGTATTAAATTATCCAGTACAAAGAAGCATTGCACTGTATGCTCTGCAATGAGTTTGGTTTGTTTTAAAACTCCCATAAAGACATTTCTTAAAAATGCATTCCTCAGGACTGTCCAGTGTTTCCCCTCACTTAAGTAGACAGAAGGTTTTGTTTTGTTTTTTCGCGTGACAATGGCTGCCCTCTTCGATGTGAGGCGGGGCTTTTATCTCTGTAACCACAGACGTGGCAGCACTTTGAGATGGGACAAACTAATCACCCTTTTCTCTGAGCCATTGAACCAGGATAAAAGGAAGCTCACACCACAATCCTCCCTCTCCCACTGCACACTTTGCTATGCACTATCTGCACTGTACCTCAGTCAGCACAATGCAATCAGAGGGGCTGTTTTCAACAGCGCCTCCGACATCCAAAAGGAAGAATCTTCTCTGCAAAATGTACAGCTTTAGCAAATCCCCTTAAAACCCCCAAAAGAAGGGAAGATTGAGAAGATGGGAATGCTTTGTGTTTGAGATAGTGATTTAGTGTCTGGCTGTTTTCTCTCCGTCTTGTGTTGTCCCTCCTCTTCTCTCGCTGTGTGTGTTCCCTCATAAAATGTCAGTGTAAGGTAATTAGGCCAATGACTTCTGGCTATTGTGAGGTAGTTGAGCAGAATTGAGGCTCTAATCATGTTGTCCACACAGTGGCTTGGAAGTGGCTTCATGTAGAGTAGTTTGTCCTTCCTATAGGTCACCTGTGATTCTCTTCTGCCTCTATGTCTACCCATTGTACAGATGTTGACATCCTGTCACTGTCTTGCAGTGAATGGTCTCAGTTGTTGTGCTCTCCAGCAGTATTTTAAGGTTTATGCGTTTCCATTTACACAATATCAATGATTTAGAGTTTTTGTTTCCAAGTTCTGATGTTTTCCAGCATTATTGCACAAGGGGAATGAAGAAATGCAGCACATTCTTACCTCAGAGAAGCTTCAACCAGAGACTGGTTGGAGGAATTATTTAAATGATTAGTCAGTTCTCAAAATAGTTGCATATTAATGTTCTATTATATTAAATATATTAGATCCACATCTATTCAATGTTTTTACAATACATCTAATCACTTCTAGGCTACAAAAAGTCAGCCAGCTTTTTAAACCCAAAGTGCAACCGAGGTGACTTCTGTGTGTTTTGTAAAGACTCCAATTGGCTCGATGACTATCTTGTTCTCCTGAAGGTGAAGAACTCTTGACTTTGTGATGGCGACTTCCTCCAATTAAACATTTGGAGGACCACTCAATCAATGAGTTAAACCTTTTCCCTCAGCGAGTAGCCACGGGCCGAGTGAGAATGCAACGGGGGTTAGGCGGGAGTGGAAACGAGCAGTTATGTTGATTGACGGCAACAATAAGCTTTGTCACAGGGGCTGAGGGGCAGGGACAATGTCTCCTCCAGTTTGTCGTCCTCGTTAACTGCTGAATGGGAACTGGCCCCCTTTTGTGGTCGGAGCAGGCTGGCGAAGGTAGCTACAACTGAAATAGGCCCAGTAGCCAGAGAAGAGGAAACGGTCCTCTGTCTGTCCATGGGTGGTCTTTGTGTTTGTGTGTTTGTTTGTTTGTGTGTGTGCGCGTATATGGAGACATATCGTGCATAGCTGATCACAAATAGACCCAGACTCATGCAGAGAATCAGACAGAAATCAGCTTGAGACATAACATTAAGCATAATTGTTCCCAAATTATGGAGCTGTGAGCGAGTTTACTCTCGACATCCCGAGGTCTGTTGGATGCTAGCTGGAAGAACTTGTCATGGGAAAAGATTGTAGAATTCCACTTATTCTAGAATGAAAATAGCGAGCAAGCATGACCGTCAATGACAAAAAGTAGGTACAAGGACCAAGCAATCACATGACTTGCTGTCCAGTAGCTTATACAAGGTATGAACAAGCTGCTTGATTTGAATTTTTTTGTTGTATAATTATTATTTGGTCTGAGTGACATGCATGCCATTGTCATGTCTAATCGACTTCTTTGTTGCATTAGAGCAAAAGAGCAGAAATAAAAGATGCAAATGCTGCCCACGACAGGTGTTTTTTAATTGTGCATACTCTTTGTGACTAAATGCAAATATTCTCATCCACATAGTTGGAAATAAGGATGAAAATATATTGATCTCACAGGAATCTGTGTAATTTAGACATGAATAATGTAGGGAGCAGCCAGTGCCCCAGATATTCTAATAGCAGGCTTGTGCACGCTCAGACATTTTTTTGTCTAAGCATTATTGGGCCTGCTTTGTCAAACCGACCTAGTGTGTGGTTCAAATGGTATTTAGAGTCTTTCAAAGAAAACTGTCAGAGATCATCTAACATAGCTGGCCCTGGCTTTCACACAAACTCTTTGAAATGACACATTCCTTTGCATAGCAAAACATGATTTGTTGCCTCAAAATACAGTGCTTGGGTCCACGCGTACCAATTGTGGCACCAAACGGAGTCCTGAACGCAGGCCTTTGTGTCTGTGAATTGCCCCAAATGTGATCTCCCTCTGGGTCGCACTCCAGGGGTTAAACAGATCGACGGAGCCTAAACAAACACTGGGCTTCCCAAGCTGTAAGGGTGACACCTGCGCGTTGTTTTTCAGATTCTCGGCACAAGTCGCTGACCCCGGCTGCTTCTGTGTCTGTTTTTGGTGGGAGCTGCTAATCCTCTCGGAGAAGGTGTCTTTTGTAATAGAGTGGAGGCATTCACAGTGACAGATGAGAGTGAGTTTTATGCCACGCTGCATGCCACATTAAGAAATTATTTCAGGGAAGATTAGGCAGCGTAAGGAGCTCAGGATGGGGGCGGCCCAAAAATGCCCTGGTTAGCTGCCAACAATCCTGTGTCTCACATCTCAGAGAACGGGGAATGTACATTTAGCCATGCTACCCTGAAGTGACTCTGAGAGACATCTGACCTTATACTTTGTAGCTGGTAATTAAGATTTTTTTACCACAATTTAGTAATGTCTCAATAATGTGATCCCTCACAGCTGGTGGTAACATAATTGTACTGAAGAATTTAGATCTTTGTGCAATTAAACCGGACCACTGGGTTATATTTTTTCTTTAATGCTCGTCTGTCATCTGCAGCTTTCACCACACCATTATTCCCTCACATTAGATAATCACAGAAGTGGGGGTAGTTATGTATGTTGGACTAATACAGTGAATCATCGCTTCTGTAGCCACACAGTCTTGAGGTACTGGAAGTCATCATGGACAGATTAGCAGCGGTCAGATGGTCTTCCTGTTGGAGTAGGATTTCAGTGGCTTCACAAATAGGGCGAGACTTTGGTTTAATAGGTTTTTAGAACAAGAACATGGATGTATTTGACAATGTGTATCCGTTTGGGGAACCGCTAATGTTTGCTGGGGTGTTTTTTTAGAGACGACAAGTGAGAGATAGCCTTGATGTCTGCTTTGGGTTGCGTGTGTTGACTCCCTGGATGGTCCAACTGTTGAACAGGTGTCTGAGGATAAATCCAGATGACAGGAGGATGTTTAGTCTGAGCGCCGGTCTCCAAGGAGTCCTGTGCATCTACCGGAGAAAATGACTCCGGCTCATCTGTGATTATTAGAGAGCACTTCTTCATGGCCCTCTCCTTTTGGCTATAAATATCATGTTATTCCCCGCTGCTTACATGATACGGTTGAAGCCAGACTGTAGCTATTCTTTAATGTGTTTTTATTTTCACAGCCTGAAGCGTCTCTTTGCTTCTCAGCTGATCAGTTGTACCTTTGATTGTACTTCTGTTCAAAGTATCTGGAGTGGATAGTTGTATATAATTAGGGCTGCAGCTAATGTTTTCTTTTTAGTCCATAAAATGTTGAAATTGCATAAAAATGTCCATAACAATTTCCTAGACCTCAAGATGTATTCAATTTGATTTGTTTTGACTCAACAACCTGCAATAGAGAAAAGCAGCAAATCTTGTAACATATGTGAAGCGGCAATATAATTACATAAATACAGAAAATTATGAAATAAGCTGAATTGAAAACATTACATTTGTTGCACTATCCATGCAGACATAATGAAGGGTTCAAGTGATACTGAAGGCAAGAGAAAGGGCAAAGGATTATTTGAAATTCACACGAGCTGTGTTTCCATTCACATATTTCTATGCTCATTTGGAAGTATTAAATCAGAAAAGCTGTATGGACACGGGAAGAAAAAGCATAGCAAACATTTAACTTGCATTACTGATCAGCTGTTTCCACTGTCGGCTTCTCCTCAGATATTAGCTTAATGCGTGAATGCTTGTCTCCGTCTCCAGGCCAAAAGTAGTCCCAACAATTGAAACGTTTCAAATTGAAACAAAATCCATAAGATCTCTCTCCATTTGTCTCTTGTAGATGAGTTGGATAGCTAAGCCGCCTTGATAGGTTTCTGGTTCGCACCCTTTATTTATTGTTTACTGGTGGATTAATGCCAGGCGTAGCCTATAGCTCCAACTTCTGACCAAACGGTAGCCTAGTTTAACTGCTAGTTTCAAAAAGCATTTGATGGAAACGCTCCTAATTCGGATTTCTTATTCGCAACATTTCAAAACTAGCGTCACAATTGAATGGACACCCGGCTAATTTCTGTGTGAGCTGTCCTGGGCACACTGATTATCACTGTGACCATATGTGGTTGATGAATGACATCAGAACTGGCAGCGCCTGGTGCGCCTCTTGTTGCATTAGATGTGCAGAAGAATGCATATCTGGCCGAAGACGCGCAGTTAAACTAGCATTCAGAGGCTTTCTTCACAATCATCTTTGGGAAAGGTTGGCATTTAAATGTCTCTTGTTATTAGCTGGACTGTGTTATTCCATCCCGGTGTCCTCATGTTGCTCGTCCGGAAAAGCAATGATAGACATCAATCCTCTGGATCTGTCATCACTAAACACTGTACTCTGCTCAGGAGAGTGCAAACCACAGGCCTGGCTTAAACAGCTGTGTCTTACTTAGGAATATTAGCCTCGACACACATCAGATACGCACACAGGGAGGGAGACTTCAGCACACACGTACTGTGCGTGCACACACACATTTTTAGGTGAAGGACTGTCATGATTAATGTGAGTGTTGTGTTGGCACAGGGAATGTGATGGTACACCTTTGAGGTGGATTCACATGTTTCAAGCTACCTAGTTTATATGTCCTGGCTTCTTTGAATTTCCCATCTTCACTAGCGTGAACAGTTTGAGTTAAAAGCTTTATGGACACAGAGCCGAAGGCTTCAATAGATGGATGAGCCACGCTCACCCTGTGGCTCTCTGATTTCATCCCATGATTCACCCGCTGTTTGCAACAATGATCAGAGTTCAGTTAGTCAATCAAGGTCCTTCTCAGTTAACTACCGTGCAGTAAAGACGCCACTTTTATGTTTGAAAAGTCCTGTAAGCTGTTGCCGCCACTCATGTTAAACAATCTGATTCTGTAAAAATTGAGTTTAGAAATGTCTTTCACTTGGTCAAAAGCCCGCGCCTCGGCTCAAAGAGAGCCAAGTGGTGAATTCCTTTTACATTGGTTAGTGTGAATGGAGGAGAATCAAGGTTCCTCTTTAGTCAGGAGTAAACAGGCCGATGATAAGGCTTTGATAGAAAGAGGTCATCGTTTGAAACTGAAGATGTTGACATCTCATGAAAACAGCCAGGTGTCTCTGCTTCACTTAATATTTTTTTATGTCCTTCTCTTTTTCTACCCGCCTGCCTGTCCACATCCACATGTGCAGCTGTGTGTAGCTACGGTGTGTGCTTCAATGGGGGCCAGTGTCGGGTTGGATCCACTCAGCTTTGTGACTGTCCTGCAGGGTTCAACGGACCCAGCTGTCAGTATGGTGAGTAGAAACATCCTGACTACGTTTCATATTCAGAATCTCTTTTCTTCTTCTCCTCTTTTCATTTCTTTAAGCTCCATTTCATGAAGAAAATCATGTAGAAACTGTCACACACTGCACAATTATATGAGCATTTTCCATTACCGTCAGTGGATGCAATACGTAATCATAATCATTCTCCATAGCTGCCCCCTCCCTCTGGAACTCTCTCCCCAAACTCATCCGTGACTTCACTGACCTTCATATTCAAAACACAAATCAAAACCCACCTCTTCAGAACTGCTTTTAATGTGTGATTGTGTGCTCCATGTTCTTATTGTTTTTATTTTTATTTAGCAAAAAGCGCTATATAAATTAAAGGTATATTATTATTATTATTATTATTATTATTATTATTATTATTATTATTCTAAAAAACTAACAGACGCATTGAAGCCGATTAGAGCTCGCCATTTGATTAAAAACACCTGTTTGGGCTCTTTGCTGGATCTTACAATTCTGATCGTTTCAGTCCGCTCTCCAAGCCTCCCCACTAAACTCTGTTTGAGTGATCGTGAATGAGAATCTCCTCACACCAGCAGTTGGCTTCTTTACCAACAGCTCAAGTATTTTATCAGCATCCCTATTGTTGAATTTGAGTTGTTGAAGTAAAACAGCGGAGGACTCTGTTGTTTTTCTGATAACACCGCACGGCAGGAAATTCCTCTAGTGTCACCATTTCTTTCCAGAATCATCCATCTGTCCGTGTAATTAGACACTGTTACAAGTCAAGTTCAAACTGCGGGGACACTTAAAAATGGTCTCCTTTTGTTACGATGGTCTGTCCTAACTTAACGCTCTCTGTTCAGCATCCAGGAGCTCCAAGTTCATCTCTAACTTACCAACTTTTGGTGCAACAGCTATAGCTTCATAAGACTTTCACCTCTTGATGAGGACTTATGATCAAGCTTTGAGACTTGTAGCACTGACAGCTCGTTGATATGATCATACCTTTCTGTGGTCGCTAAGCTGACCTGGCTTAATGCTGATTACTTCATGCTTGAAAAAGAAAAAACTGAATTATAAGGCCAGTGGATCCATGAACACACCTAAATGGGTGTTGCTATTTTTAAGCTGGTCCAGATGTGGAGGCCCAGTGGAGGTCTTAGAGAGTGAAGCTATCTGCTGAATCTGATGTTTGCTGATCAATGTTCATGAAGTTCAACCCTCACCCCAAACTCCTGATATATTTAGTAAACATAACATTCTGAGATCTTTTGACTAGAGGTAGACACACACACAACCTCTATTATGGTAATAATGAGTGTTTCAAACTCCCCCAACCATCAGGAGTAACTGAAAGATGTACTACTGAAAGACAGGCCTGTGCAAGTGTGTGTCTGTTAACTGATCCATGACAGATACAAGAGGAAATGTCAAAGCTGTTGGTTTGCATGCTCAGTTTATCAGGAAACTGTCAAAATATTGTCTAATCATTATGGGACTAAGAAAGGAATGTATTGGTGTAGCTACTGTGTTCCTAATATCTGATGAGATACAAAAGATGACTTCTTCTGACTTCAAAACCATTACTAACATTTACACATAAGAACAACAAGAAAATCAAGAAAATCCGTTGCGACATATATAATAAAATCTAATCAAATGAAAACTCCTCTCTCCTCTGCGCCTTTTTGGCTACAACATATACAGTGTTGTCAAAACTCATATAGTTTTGCTCATCCTGTTGCCACGTTTTAATGCTTTTATTTATTTTCTCATTTTTAAATGATCAAATAAAACATAAATACTAGATGATACAATCTTTGTCTGACACTTGAGTATATTCTGTTGTGTTTCTAGCACCAGAGGGAGATCCACATTGAGATCTGCCAGCATTGTTCTGCATTGTGAATGATAGCTGTCATCAATGGGCACCTATAGGGGCCCTTGCTGGTGCAGAGCTATGCAGCAGACCCCCACACTTTGGCCCCCCTTCTATTGGAGGCTATCAGCCCGTAAATTATCTGGCAGTTATATTGCCTTGTGATTGGCAAAGAATGGGCTGCTGGATGAAGGATGTGCGGCTGTCACTGACGTAACATTTGGGGTTATGGGTGTCGGACGCAGGCAGGATTACACTCTCAGCTGTCTCTCTTTTGAGGTCCTGCATGTGCCACATATACAGGTCACTTCAGTGGCATGAGTCCCGTGGGCAAAGAGAACAAACTGCAGGCTAAGTACGAAGTGGCTCATCGCTCAACATCACTTCTGACGAATGACTCTCTTAACTGAGTGACGGCTCTTAGATATAGTTCAACCATAATGAAGAACGCTCCATGGTGGTCAGGCAAATACCATTTTGTTGTAACTGTCACATTCTTGAGCCCCAGATAAATAACCTTGCTGTGTGGACGAGAGCACGCCGCTCACAAGCTGCTGCTATAATTAAGTTACTGCTGCGGTCCACATGCTGCACACAACTGTCAGTCAAAGCTTGTTCTCTCGTCGTGTTTACGTAAAAGCTGGAGCCTGACTGGAGGATGTTGCTGAGGATGAATGCGTGGAACCGCAAAGATTCACTCATCATTTTAATTACTTTAGACGTCAACGTTGGCATTCCTCTGCAGTCGCATGTGGGGATTGTTCCTTGAAGAGCTTTTGATGTGGTTTGTTCGTATTTGTTTACAGCAATTGGTGTGTTTATGTTGTTCAAAGGGGACAATTACTGCCCTGCGCTCAATAGTTGTCTGGAGCTGTCATCTGTTTTGCTTTTTAGTCGCATTGTGTCTCAGTGATGTGTGAGACAATAATTACTGTCCAATTTGTTTGAATTGGTCACCTACCTCAGCTTCATACTTCCCGGACCATACTATTATACTCCAGGATAGATCATTTCAAGGTTGTATAATTTCACATGACTGACTTCTAAAGAGCCACATTGTACTTACGGCATCAGTTTTACCTAAGACAGGGTACGGGTTGGAACATTTGATGACATTATGATAAGATGGGACTTTATTGACCTTGAGGGAAATTGTTATGCAGCAGTTGTAGTACAAAGTAAGAAGGAGTACAAGTATATAGAGTGAAAGTAAAACAAAATAAAAAGCCTACACAAACTAAGTCCCACATCAACACAACGTTTTCCTCTGTGCTCTTCTCACTTGTTGAAGTCGATGGTTAGAAAACGGGGATGCCCTGTTCTTCTGTGCACCAATCAGGACTTAGCACTTAGCCACTGTCAATCAAAACTGAACTGGTGGTGGGATATGTATTTCCGAAATTTAGGTTTGATTGTTGCTTATTTTGAAAAGAATAATTTCTAATGAACTTATGTGACGGAACAAGGGTTGCCAGGTACCTGTCGTGTGTGTATGTGAGGTTTTACTCTGAAGACCTTTTTAAAGCTCTTTGTCTCGTCTGTATCCAGTGGGGTTTCGTCACTCGGTGCCTGATGTACTCAGTATCCAGCCTGTCATCAGTAGACAAGTGGTATCCTCTGGGATCAAGAGCTTCCAGGGCTTTTAGACCTCTGGCATGGCAGATGTCTTCATACCAGCTGACATCTGGGCCCAAGCTACAGACAGACAGACAGACGGACAGAAAAGCAGACATTTTGTAACATGAAACTTTACAAGCGTCTTAGTCTAAAAATCTTGAGATATTTTTTAAAGATACCTCTTGTGCCCTGTCCTAAGCTGAAAGGTAAAATTGAATTTATCTTGGACACATAAAACTGATGGATTGGAAATAACTTTCAAAGAGTTATTTGAAACAAATATAAGAAGGAGGAATAGGGAGTCGTGATATCAAAGTAAAATCCTTGATAGCAGAGGGAAACATTTTTCCTAATGGCTGTAACCCAATATGAGAAAATACTGTATTTGTTCCGTTCCCACAGATTTAATATATATTTATTTGGCTTTTGTTTGTTGATCCCAAACTGTGAAAAGTTTTGCTGAAAGAGCTCTTTCTCTGTCACAGTAATTGCGACTAATTTATTTGCTCTTTGCGAATGATTTCTGAACTGTAAGCTCATATCTTGGCTGGGTTTGGGGTCATTGTAATGCCAGGAGGACCAGCTTGTTCTAGACATCACTCAAGACAGACCCTCAGCTGATGGCTATCATCATAATCTTTTTTTCTGTAATGTTTGCTTCAAAGAAACTCCCAGGCTCAGCCACAGCAACGTCATCTTTGAAGCTTTTAGTCAGTGCAAATGTTAGTATATCATACCAGTATGTATGTATGTCACTTGCATTCATTCACCAAGATTATGGTTCAATAAAGCGTCTTTGTCTGATTTTTATTCTGCCATTCTGTACAGCTTACATCTGGCAAACCAAACGCTAATTGTATTTTATTGGCAATCGGATATTACATTTGAAAGGTTAAACTGTTGATGCAATTGGGCTAAATCAAAAACTATATTTTGTTTCTTTTTTAAACGACTAATTAAAACAAATGAACAATGCCAACAAAGCAGATCCTGTTAATGTTAGTTTGTGGCATCAATATGCATGTTCTTATTGCCTAGAAGAGCCACCATAGTTAAGGGTAGAGATAGAAGTTACTTCTCCAATCTTACCAGTAACAGTTTCTTTTCTTTTTATAATCCAGAGGAATTATACACCAATTGGGATTACCACCCAACTAGTGAATATGATGTCTTCAGAGTTTTTTACTTGGGCTTATAAACGGCCGACTGAAGCTCTTGATAATGAGGTCAGTTATTTCTATGGAGCTTTTTGGTGCGTGATGTGAGTCCTCCACAGTCTGCTGGCCGAGGTGCTGAGAAACGGCACCGGACGAACACACTGAAGACTAACTCTGAGCAAACACCTTGTGAAAGATTCAGAGATGATAACACGTCTGAGAGGGTTTCTCATATATGTTCTAAACCCTTAGTTAAGATGTTTAATGAGGTCGGATCACATGAGACATAATTAAACAATGACAGTGGTGGAACTTTAAATACGTCTGTGAGTAAAATACTGTACTTAAGTACAATTTTGAGGTGTCTCCTCTTTAGTATCACCAGTTCATGCTACTTCTACCCTTTTTAATTTCAGAGCAAATGTGGAACTTTTTACTTAAATTTATTTGACAACTGGTTATTTGTTAGATTTTTTTTCACAAAACATATGAACAATTTATGAAAAATAAAGCATTGTTCACTTCCCAAAAAAAGTAGTTATTTCTACCGTGGCCAACTACAACATTGAAATTCTGCTTACATGTTAAAGTTTCAATATTAGTACAATAATATGACATAACTTTTTTTAATAAATATATTTAAAATGCAAGACACATTTGTCACTTGCCAACATAGTATTTGTACATATTTTTTTCTACATTATCTATGAATAACAATTTGAAGTATGAGGCCAAACTTATTAAATGGTGTACTAGTTTTCTATGTTGTAGACACTTTTTAGTGTTCTGGGTATTGTGGTTCTCTCTTGGAGCTGCATTGTGAAGCTGCACGCTTGTTAGCATGGTGGCAAGGTCAGGACAGCCACCCTGGAGCTATTGTGGGAATTCATTGGCTTGTTAAAGGACACTTGTTGAGTTGCACAAAACCTTTTCAAGTGCATTGACTTGAACCAGGGTCGTGTGGTCAAGAACTCGCTTTAAGAGAGACCGATAGCTGAAGAAAAAGGTAACTGGTCATCACACAAGACCACTCACATCTGACTTTCTGCTCCCTCTGTGTCTGTCTTTGTTGAGTTGAACAGCTTTCCAGAATGTCTGGAAAGTATGTTCTTCAGTTTTTCTTAAGACTGGGATGAGTTTGCGTGTGCAGCTGCATTCAGCGAGCGTGCTTTCAGATGTTGCTCTTTGCAGAGCCTCCTCTAATAGCTGTCTTACTCTGCAACTACTGAAAGTTCAGTAGTGGTCTTTCCTCAGACTGTCCAGTGGCTTGTTGTAACCTGCCTTTTGACACTGCTGCTCTCGCCTCACACACATAGACAAAGTACATTCCCTTCCAGCAGGACATAAGGGGAGTTCTCTAACTGTTCAGTGTTTGTTGAATTCTGGTAAGTGTGCGTGCATGCCAGGTTTATTTCTTCTTAGTCATGGTAATCACTGAAGCACATTAAGGCCAAATGTGACCAAAAATGTGTGTGGTTCATGCCTCCCAGAAGTTAAATCCAAGTTAACACATTAGTGGCATGTTGATCAGAAGTATTGCTGAACTTTGCTACGTTCTCACTGACTGTGATTTTATACTTGAATGCAACATCCAATGTTATAGTGTTTGCTCTTTTTTTGTTTGTTTGTCTAATCACCAGCGATTATACTATTATTAGTATCACTGTGCGCTTAGTGAAGCTGATTTTACGTGACAGAGATGACTTTTGCTGTCTCCTCCTGCTTGGGAGCAGAGAGGTCAAAGGTCAAGCCAGCATGTGGACAGACCATGTGCCATTTTAGAGCTGCTTCGAACTCCCACGGCTGCACTCACTGGTAATGAACAGCAGGAAGGCTACGCAACATCCAACCCTTTTTTGAAAATGCGGGGTGACTGCTATCATCACTGCTGCTCGTCAAGCCATTTAAAGACTGACAGTGACAGGAATGAGCAGCAGTGACACAGATGGTATCTGTCATGTTTAAAGGATGAGTGGTCTGCACGGGGCCATGTTGTAAAAGAGAACATCCCTTGCATTTATGGTTAAACCATTTCACACATGCTCCTCACTCTGGTAAGTTTGACTGTCAGTTGATTAGCGAGGAAATGGTCTTTGATTTTTCTTTGGCTAAATATATAGTGTATCTGCTCCCTTCATGTTCGGGATCACAGAGGAATGTGATGAGAGAAGGGCTTTCAGCATGTCAGCCTTGGGACCTTCCCTATTGTAGAAATAAATCCCTGAACTCTGAGTCCCATTGAATGGTTTTTACTTGGGACTAAAAACGTTTGAAAAACCTCCATGCATGCACTTTGGCGAGTAAGTGCCCCAAATGAAACACACATGCATGCCCTGTTCCTTATGGCCGGAGATAGGACAGTTATCTTGCCGCAGCATTGGATTAATTCTTGGCCTCACTGTGATGATGAACCAGTGTGGCTTATGATTTCATTAGGCCTTCTTCCACTAAGAAAATATAAATCTGTATATTTCTTGGTGTTTTGGAAACCAGTAAGTTGTCCACAAAGAAGAGGAGGCGGAAAAGATCCAAACATGAATATGTTTGTGCAGCTTTAAAGAATGTGAAACTTGCCTCGTGGTCCTTTTCCATCGCAGGAATTTAACAACCTGTAATCTGAGGCTTTTCTTAACCTAAACCTTTTGGTACCTTGAAAGACTTTGGTACTAGTTTCCACTGTATTTTAAAAATGGGGACATTTTGGTTATACAACAATAAAAAGGCAAAAGCAGGACAGACTGTTATTTTAATGTTCTTTTTGGTGGACAAATGAATAAGGGGTTGTAGGATAGATGACAACCTACAGTTACATTCATTTTTAAGATGAGATACATGTGACAGAGTCTGGAATAAGGTGATTAGTGGCCCTACTGGTCCAGCGACATTAACCACTTCTAGTTTTTCAGGTTGCTCCACTCTGCTCATTGTGATCCTTTATTTTATTAGTTTAAACTATTTCCCTGCATTGTCTGACTGTGTTGAATTCTGTTAGACACTGAGAAATCTTCTGGTCCACGTTTTTGTTTCAAACCACTAACAATTGCTTGCTGTGAATGGGCCTTCCCTGCCATCCCTCCCCCAAATACTAATGAGGGCCTGGACATCTTTGTTTGACCAACAAGCATTCTCAGTTGGTCCTCTTTTTAAAGAAGTGGTTCTCCTGCTGATTCAGTAGTAAAACAGGGGTTACGTTTGTGTTTGTTGTAGACATCGTTTGTCTTGATGTGACGACAAATCTGTGTGGCCAATCATGAGCAGCAGTAAAAAAAAGTATATGCTTTACTTGACAGTTGTATTGCATTTTGCAGTAGAAAATGTATTGATTGACCAGGACCATGTTTAGTTTTTTTACATAGCAAATTAGCTGTGATCAGTTAAGATCCTCTTTCGCCGTTGGCAGCTTCATCACAGCAAAAGATTCCAGGAATATCGCCACCTTACACTGTTGTGGTTTTCTCAAACTACTGTGTAAGAACTGGTAACTGCAAATACTTCAACACTCGCCCTTCATTCACATGATTATCTGTTATTGTGGTCGGTGCAAAATATGAGCATGAAAGACTGTAAAGCCACGAGATTGTAAAACTGAGATGCCCAAGTTTGACCACAGAGAGGTCAAAATGTGTTTGGCATCAGGCCATTAGGTTATATAACTTTTTTAGAACGATCAACACATTTGTTTTATCTTATCTAAATCTGGCTCTTGCGCTTTTCGAGCAATTTCTTTTAGTGGGAGAGAAAAAGTTGTAAAAGTGGCTGATAATGGGATAGTAAATGTCTAGAGAGATCACACACGGTCTAAATCATTCTCAGGGTTTCCCTTTTCTCTCTGATGAGTTTAACAGGCTACAGCTGAAATAGTTGTGAACAGGTTGAAGTCTGCTTTTGTACTTTACTTGGAAAGAATTACGACGTCTTAGGTTCTAACCCTAAAAACACAGAATGTGAAAAATGTTGTAATGAGAGCGGTTTAGAAACTGTAAACACGGTCAAGTGGTGACATAATCTTGCTATTCAAAACATTTGTTTGAATAATTGTTTTACAACACAATTTCTCCCATCAGTCATACAATGAACATGAAATGGTCCATTCACAGAGTCACTGACATGCTTTCTATGTTTTGCCTTTTGAAGGTTTGGTCCTGTTTTTTGAGTATTGTTAGCAATCAGCATAACTTGACTTCCAGAGCAGCTGAAATGAAGGAGACCATGGCGGTGTAGGCAGTAGGCCGGACACATTTCCCTCCTCTTTGTCCTAAAATCCTCTGATTCTTTTTATTTTAAATTACTTCTTTAGTGAAAGAGAGTGAAGCAAGGGATAAGAAAAAGGAAAGAAGAGGGATGTAAATAATTAAAATATTAGTTTCTTAATAGTTTCTTCATGGCAATGAAGAAAGGGTTTTCTTTTTTTTTCTTTTGCAGGAATTGTTTCCAATCCCTAATGACAAAAGCATTGATCCTCAAATGTAGTCCGTCTTATCTCTTCTCGTGTCTGCTATTACGTCCTGAAACAGTGTGACATATTTATGGGGGAGGGAGCGCAGCTCTGTTCCCGTGAGGTCAATAAACTCACCTCTAATGAGAGGGAGTGCGTTCCAGTCCAAGGGTGGGGTCCATCCTTACCCACCTACCTGCCTTTGCGTCCTGCACAGCACCCTAATCTCCCGTAATTGTGCACAGTCTGGGCTTCCACCCAGTCTCATTAGGCTCTTTACAGCATTACTGATGAAAGGTCGCTCCTGGTCACGCCGGGGGCGAGGGCATCAAGTTTGCTTAAATTAGCAGTGACAAGAGTTTGCAAAATACAATTAGAGGAATAATCAGCGTGGGTTGATCCCTTCATCTGCCAGTGGTGATTCTTCTCATCTCTCTTACCGTTTTACTCCACTGAAACCTCCATAACTTTACTAAATCTGCCTATGCTGCTCTTGTTCCTCCTTATCAGCTCCATGTGGACTCGACTAAGCCAAACACTTCTAATCTCTGTTTCCCCTACACCTACAACATTATCTCTTCTGTTGTGTATTTTCTCCATATGGAAGCCACTGAGCCTTGGGGAATGTTCACCCAAGAGGACGCTCTCTTTAAATGCAAAACCAGCCAGTCTGGTGAGGTGTAAAATGCAAATGATAATCTGAAAGAAATGTAATGCGACGGGGTCAGTTGCCTTTCACATGTCAAGGCTGTGTAAAAATAATAATAGTATTTTTAGTCCATTACTGCCATATGGCTCTGTTTCATCATATGTTACGTCAGTAGAGACTGCTTCCCTGGCATCCTTGCAATAGTTTAATTACTTTTTACAAAAACTAATCTTAAAGATAGATAAACACGAATTTGAACATGACATCTTACTTAAAACGGTAAAGGAGGAGGCTAATGGTGAAAGAAGCTGCAGGAGCTAACAGCGTGAGAGGTGATAAAAGTGTCTGAGTACACATGTATTCGGAATGTCTTCGTCCCGAGTCCGTTAACATCGAGTAAGCCGATAGAAAGAAAAACAAAGCTCCTGAAGATATGCATTATAGATTAAATGTGTAATTGGAACATTTACGTAGATAACAAGTGGAGTCTTCTAAATAAGTCATGCATTAGTTTTAGGAGCTATTTAATACAATTAGCAAAGGTCCTGGTTCAAAAGTCTGAAATTTGGTAACCTACATTTTCATTGTGTCATAATTTAAAGTTTAACTGGGAAGATGCGACACCTGACGTTGACATGAAAGGATTTGCTGGAGAGAAGACGTATTTCTCTGTTGGATTTGTTGGAGCGTCAGAAACACTAAAACAGTAAAATAATCAACAAGTCACAAAATAACATCATTATTTTTCTTTTGAATAAATAGCCTTTTGATTGTTCAAACTAAACTATAATATCCTTGCCTTAAGATCGTAGAAATATGTAACCTTTCATGACAAATTGTGAGTTCACTTTTTACTGTTTTAAATGATCAAACCGGTTGGGAACCACCAAATGCATCTTCTGGTTTGGAGAGGGCTCTGCATTGCAAACAGACCTAGTCTTCAGATACCTGACTGTATGCTGCCTCGTCTTTGTGAGGCTGCGGTCTTATTGCGACTGGCCTCCTACCTTAGTGCCACGCTGAATATGAAAACAGCAAATCTGACACGGACAAATGGTTTTAATGTAAGGAAAATACCACAACCTCACAGCACTCGTTCGTGCACACTGCCATGAAAAATGAGCCCCTCTGAATTAGATGTAGCTGGTGGGTGGGTGGTGTTTTTGACTGCTGTTATTTTCAACTTTGAACAACTGTGAAATCATGTAGTGTCACACTTGAACATGTGAAGCAATGTTTTCCTCCCCTGTCCACCTTGAGCATGACAATATGTCATGTATCTGCCACCTTTTGCACCGCAGGTAAAAGGCTCTGAGCAACTTTCCATCCACTTAGACCCTGCACATACCACAGCAGCATATCTCACACATGCGAGGGAGACAGGCTTGAAACCCAAAGTCATTTTTGGATTCCTGCTGGTCTTCATGTGTCCCAGGCACTCAAAACTCAAGGGTCAAAGTTGGAAAACTCAGGTCCTAACCGGTAGAGCACAGATAGAGCACACGCAAAGGGTCAGAGGCCAATCCCCCGAGGTCCACCAGCTATTTGTTCCTCATGTTCGTCTGCGTAGACCATAAAATGTTATTCTGGAGACATGCATAGGTTGATGCAGCTGGCCTATGTTTTTCTGTGTTGTCTAACTTTTACTGACAGTAAAGATGAGTGACAGAAGTCAGAAACCTTTGGATGTCCACAGGTTGTTAAAAGGACAAACCTCTTCCAAGATGTATTGCTTTATCAGCTCCCTTCCATCAAATGATTACAGTCATGTGAAATATCTTTGGGAGTGTCTCTACCAGTGTACAACACTAATGATAAAGAAACTAATAATAACTAATAAAGAATCTCAGATTTCCAGCTTGAGGTATGACTACTGACTGAGGGGATGCACATCGCTTACTGAGGGGATTTGAGCTCCCTGAGTCTGGGAGTGAAGGAGTTGCTGTAGTCAGTCAGCTGTAGGGAAGACGAGGGAACAAATTAAAGCTCATAGGAGTGAGAAGCAGCTGGCTCTTAAGAATGGGGTATCCCATAACACATACACACACATGAGTGCCTACACTCAAATATGTGCACATGAAACGGACACACAAACTTACCTTGCGATGCAGGGAATTTTATCATCAAAACAGATTAGAGCAGTTTAGGACTCAGTGGAGCATAATGTTCACTAAACAAACTCAAATACTAGATTTTAGAGTCTTTGATGTCGCACATGAATCCCTTGTGGTCAGACATGCACGGAAAATAAAAGTTAGCGCTCAGTGGGGCGGTTAATAAGCTGTGCAGAGACTACCGAGTCGCTTGATTGATATTTTTACCCAAGAGGCAGACGGTGCTTCTCTCAGCACGACAATCCGCTGCTCGTCCGTGGCTTCTTGTCAACACATGCCTTTGGAAGAAGTGTATTAAAAACAAAATACAATTGTTTAAACACACAGATAAGCAGAGAATTTAGATTGCGCTCGTCTGCATTTTCACATGAGAATCATTCAATTGAAGGAAAGGAATCACCACGGCTGACTTTAATGGTCTTACACACCTGTAAGCAAAGACATTGGTGTGTGTTTTGTTGACTTCAGTACAGTTTGAGGCTACAGCCACACTAAT
This sequence comes from Myoxocephalus aenaeus, assembly GCA_038501785.1. Taxonomy (NCBI): domain Eukaryota; kingdom Metazoa; phylum Chordata; class Actinopteri; order Perciformes; family Cottidae; genus Myoxocephalus; species Myoxocephalus aenaeus. The sequence goes on along the minus strand of JBAMJR010000006.1, from coordinate 4,982,872 downwards.
ACGTTTTAAAACAAAAACAATCTACATCCAGACGATCTCCGTCCATACGGCAACCTTCGAAAACGCATATCACATGACCATTCACGTACACTGGGCATGCGTGTGACGGTGTAACAGTCACGTAACAACTGCAGTTGGTTTAGTTGCAGAAACTAGTGCGGAGGAAGAACGACAATGGTGGGGGGAAAAATAGCTTAGTCATGTGATCGGGGTGTGACGAATCAGGGAAGGACAGTTTGTGACTGCTAAGAAGCAATCAAGTCTACGTCATTGTTTCCAAACTTCTCCGTTTACGCCCGTCCACACCAGGACGTAACCCTGGAGTTTTCAAATGTATCCGTCCTGGGAGCGTTTCCAAACTCCTCTGTTTTCGGTGCTCTAAAACTCCGGCGTGGTGTGGAAGCTCCGTGTAAACGTAGCAAAAAAAATATGCATTTTAAAATGGCAACGTAGTAGTGTGGACATGGCCTGAGTCTATTTAGAGCCATTAGAGGTACAGCAGTTCAAAACGCTTCACCCAGTGTTTCCCATGTGGCGGCCCACCAAAGTCTACTTTGTCCCGCCACAGTTGAGTTTCATAATGAACCACAAATATGTTCACACTTTCCAAAGGTCGTGCTGGTTGACGCATGTCCTCTGCAGCTGTGTGCAGTGACCGGCTCTAGTTTGGTTTGGAAAGTGAAAGTGGCTTGCAGTTCTGGCCGTGTCACATACTAGCGAACAGCTACCGCTCTCTACTACTAATATGTATTACCAAACAACAGTCATGGAAACATAGCATCCAACCTCAGGTTCTACGTCAGGGAAACGCGGTTAGCTCTTTCACAAAGTGCACCGGAATCCACTTGAAGATCTGAGGTTCACCCACCATTTTTTTTTAAATGATGTGTTTGCCCCCTGGTTTATATTTAAAAAAAAGGAAACGAGCATTTCAATGATTATACACAATACCCTTAACACCACGGTAAGACTTTTTTCCTCTCAACTTAAGACGGATCGTTAATGACTTCATGGAAACATTAGAGGTTTGAGAGGAGGTACAAACATCAGTGGATAAACATCATAGAGGTCTGTGTGTAGTTGGTCCTTTGTCATTAAGGGAAAGTTTTTTAACTGGGTTTAAGGAAATCAACACCACGTCCGAAAAATAGTGCCACTTAACAACAGCTCGGCTGCCACACTGGCCACAATTACAGGGCTTTGAGAAAAAACTCAGACCCAAAACTGGCACAAAGAATGCATCAAGTTGGACTATTAGATGCTCACAGCATACATAGTGTTCTGGTGTAAGTCAGTGCGATGAACCAGAGTGAAATATGTTTTGCTGGCACTTTGACTACTAAAGTGTGGTTCTCTTTGTCTTTGAATTATTATATTGCGACAGCTGTGTTTTAGTTCTATGATGAATGAGAACAGAGCAAAATCACATAGTGTTAACTTGACAAACATCCAGCAGCACATCTGGGCTATTATTGATGTAGCAGGAGATTAACAGCAGGGGGCAATGTTGAATTTGAACGGTTGCCTTGCAAAAGAGAAGGATGGAAAGAAATGCATTCTACTTTAGTCCTATTTTACATAAAATTCCAGTCTAGCAAATTATTTTCTGCTTTCCTACTTTATTTATTTTATTTAATTACTAATTCATGTAAACGTCTATATCCTAAGGCCTCAAAATGTCATTGTTTTCCTCATCTGATTACACTCTCGCTCTCCGCTCTTGTTGGCCTGCAGTCTACCTGTAAATGTTACAGCACAGAGACAGTAGTCTGGCAGAAAAGCATTACAAGGAAACCTTAGAGCTAAAGTACTTCCACAATAATGTAGGCACACTGACCCAAACCGCAGCAGTAATGCTTGGATAAAACATTTAAAAGGTTTCTTTGGGATTTTTATGATACCTGACTCCAGGAAGAATATCCACGTGTAATCCATGAGGAGTTATAGGGTGCATAAAATAAGTTTTATAATAAAGTTTGTGAGCTTGGGGTAGCATATTTCACCCGTGCATCAGTTTCATTTGAGCTTCTGCCAGGCATTCTTGCCTGTGGGACGGATAAAGGAAACGTGTCCTCTATGAAAGGCAAGGTGGGTTTATTTGTATTTAGTACCTTTCAACCACGAGGCAACTTCAAGTACTGTACCTGAAACATAAAATACATTCAGACAAGATGTAAAAAGGACAGTAGGCAATATAAAAAAAAGGAAGCACATATACATGTATGTTATTTAAATTACAAAAATAACAGAATGTAAAAATAAGCGGGGATTAAACAGTTAATATAAAATAAGCGTGCAGCTACAGTACAGTGCAATATATGAATACATGGTCTCAGCCAGCAGAACTGACCTTTTGTAAAGACCCTTTAAAAAGCATTTTATGGGTCAGTTATACTTGAGGTCAAAGGTGAGGATGAGTTTCCTGTGAAAGTGTGAGAAGTAAATTCTGAGTTCCTGTTCATAGACGGTTGGTTTGTTCCTCAGACAAGATGTTGTCATGCGCCAGTCCTGCTGCGGCTACATGTGCAGCTCAGTCGCAGAGAAATCCTCGTCTGAATGAAACCTTTAGCCAATCTTTATCGCACCTGGTAAATGAAAGCAGCTGTAAGGACAGCAGGGAATGCAACCAGGAATGAACACTAGAAAAAGCACATTATTACACCAGCAGGCGTTTAGATCAGGACCCTAAAAGGAAACAGGTTAGGCTCTCCTTGGTCTCCCCTTTCTCCTGATCCCCCGATGAATACTGCAATTTTACGGCCCATGACCCTTCCTGAGATGATATCAGGGGTCTGGTGCTTTTTGTTGGCCCCTCATGGTCCACGGAGACATTGGCCCCCGCCGTCCTGGGAGCAGTGGCTGTCGTCCTTATCGCAGGAAGTCACACAATACAGCAGAGGAATGTAAACCTAGAGCTTTGCTGCAGCTGAACTTGCAGAGACGCAATCAAGAGATTTAGTTTTCAAATCAAAGTTTTTGTTTTTAATTCTTGACCTGATTGCTTTGGGACACTGCAGGGAAATACACAAGAAGACATAACAACACTGAGCAGTTTGGCACAATATTTGTTATCCAATTGGAACAATGCACAGAAATGTCATACAGACATGATGCATAATAGAATATTCCAGGCTTTCCATTATGACATTTTTGAGCCACACAGATTGTGACTTTTTGTGGTCAATTTAGTCAGTAGATGCCTAAACAGTAGTCACACCCAGTAAACTATGGCCTTTGCTGTGTGGAATCGCATCTCTGCTTTTCCCGAATGTTCATGTTTTGTGTCATAGCAATTTAATAAAACCTCTTGCAAGATGGTTACGGTAGGCATTGGCTTTGGATGGTTAGGGGTTAAATAAGTTGTTGGGTATTGAGCCTCGAGTTTTTGCAAGTTTTTGCAATTTGTCGGATATCGTCTAGACACGACCCCGTCATTAAAAAAAGATGTAATTCGATTTTTGTTCGCCAAATAAGTTGAAAAAAACATTTGGTTTGATAAATGGCAATCGTCAGAATTGGTTGTGTTTTCATTATAATCATTATAAATAGAATATCTTTTGGATCTGAACTGAACCGTCTATAGAATGTCTTGAATGTATTTGTTTTCAGTCAACTAATAGTTTAGCACCTCTCAAGCTTACCGACGTTGTATCTTTTCAGTCTTTATGCTAAGCTAGGCTAACCAGCTGATGGTGGTAGGTTAATAGTTGCACACAAACTTGATTGTATCAATTTGTTTCCAGCTAGAAGGCGAATAAGTATATTTCCAAAAATATTGCCATTTTCCTTTATTTGTTCATTCAAAAGAATTGTTGACAGTTTACACTAATTAATAATGAAAATAATCACAAGTTGCATTCCCTTTTACGTTTCACAAAGATTCATATTTAGACAGGAAGCATGCGCTAGGCTGTACAGATGTTTGTCGTAAACTGCACGCTATGTACAATGTTTCATCGACACCATTTCATCAAGGAATCCTCAGGTTTGCTTCCCACAAAATGGTGAAACAGTCACGTGTGATCCTCCCTGCATGGACTTTGACCCTGACCTCAGGCATAAATTGGGCAATAGGCAAACTACAATGGTTCAGGCATGTGATCTCTTTTTGGAAAACGTGCACGCTGAACCCCCGGTGGCTGAGGTCAGAGAGAAGAAACCGTGGTGATCTGATGTTCAGGGGAGGGGGGGTTGCTCTTAAAACATGCTTCATTTTTCTGAAGGAGGATACAGCTCTTGTTTCGCTGCTTTAGATGTGCCGGATCAGTCTGCTGGAGGTTCAGCTTGGTGACGGATTGATGGACGAATGAGGGTGACACAAATTGAAAGGCCCCCTGGAGTCTGATGCAGCTTCTGCTGCAACCCCATCTCTTCAGAGGTCATTGAGTTAAACATTCAGGGGAAATACTTTAACATCTAGGACAGTTTCTGTTTGGAAAATAGCTTATATTTACTGTTGTGTAGCAAAGAGATATATTGATAATATTTCCATGATACTCCGCCATCATCCAGTCTGTCCTCTGCTCTTCCATCACTGTGTGGTTTGGATCGGCCACCAAACAGGACAGAGTCAGACTCCAACGGATCGTCAGGTCTGCAGAGAGAACCATTGGTTCCAGCCTGCCCTCCATCCTGGACTTGCACACCGCCAGAGTCAGGAAGCGGGCTGTAAAGATCACCACAGACCCCTCTCACCCTGGACACAAGCTGTTCTAACTCCTCCCCTCTGGAAGGCGCTACAGAGCACTGTACGCCAAAACCACCAGACACAGAAACAGCTTCTTCCCACTGGCCGTCACTCTGATGAACAGTTAAACAGACTCTTCATCTGCACTATCTGCACTTTTTTGTTGTTTTACTACTGTCTTTAATGTCCTTTTTATATTTTTTACTACTGTCTTTAATATTTATATTTTTTATATTTATCTTGTATATTGTGTGTGAAAAAAGTACGAAGAGCAAGTGAAACCGGAGTCAAATTCCATGTATGTGCAAATTTACATGGCCATTAAAGCTGATTCTGATTCTGATTCTGACAATGTTCTGGTTCATCTCTCTTTTTTGTTTTTTTGGCAGAAGTTTTGAACTATTTATTGTTCCAAACTAACAACAATCTAATTTAAGATGGTTGGATAGTAATACAATAAAAGCATGTGCATAGTTGACCTCTATTGAGTTTATTCTGCCCTTTTAACATGACAGAAAAAGACAAAACTCCTGTACTTGCTAAAAACACGCTACTTTATTGATCCACAGTAGTTTCCAGTGTTGTGTTTTGTATTCTAACCGGTAGCGGTTCAACATTCCTGTCTGCTTATTGGGCAGAAATGATGAGCATGACACTGACTGCCACACAGGTGTGTGGCCTCAGGGGGGAAGAGGGGCAGATGGACGTTGTCTTTCACAAACACACACTCAACGCAACACGAACGCTCTCGTACTGCAAATCTCCCCACAGGATCCCTCCTTTAATCTTGCCCTTGACTTCAGGTCACCATCACTTGTTTGCTTATTTCTGCATCATTTTATTCAAACCTGCTGTTATCATGGTGCTTATTTAGCAAGTTAAATGAATGGTACTTAAAGGCAGAGGCTCCCTCTCATCCCAGGACCCAGACTCATTAAATCAAGCTCTTGTGGTGAAGTGTTCAAATAAAACTCGGTGAGGATCCCAAAGTGGCTCTTTAGCTGCAATTCATCTTGTCAAGCTAAGGAGGACTGGAGTGATGCATTTATCAGGAGTTTAGTAGTATAATAAAATGTATTCTTGATGTTAAAGGTAACATTTCATTACATATTGTGTGTCATTCAGGTTTTATTAAGAGTTTTTTAAACACTTGGGAATAGAAAGAGTGCAGTGTTTTTGGTGTGAACATTTCCAGATGCTGTAAACTGAGAGGGAAATCGTTTAATTGGCTGGTTAAACAATGGCATTGTAATACACCAACATTTACTTGAGAGGGGAAAATCAAGCAATTTTCTTTGCATTTGGACTCTACCCCTGTACAGTACTGCTCCTCTTTTATGGACATGGCAAACGTTTACAAGCTGCTTAGTGCCAAGTGAAAGCTCCCTCCTATTTTTCTCCACAGCTTTCAGTTTTCAGTCCAAGATTCCTTCTGCATGGCAAACCAAACCAATGTCATCAAGTTTAAAAGTACGCTGTGAGCATTATCTCCCCTGACAAACCCCCATGTCAACAAAATGTAACATTAATGCATGCAATTTTGAGCTGCATCCAAAAACTGCAGGCAAAGGGGGAACAACCTGAAACACTCCTTTCAGTTTTTAATATCTCCACATTAAGCTCAAATTATGGTATATGGTGAACTGTCGGCACCTGGATCTGAAATGAGTCATTATACGTCGTTTGGGAACTGGAGGAACAGATTTTTATCTAACTTAGTTGATGACAGCTTTGGCAGGATGTGTAGCTGATGGAAATGACTTGGAGAAACAGTGTGATCTTGTTGAAGTGTTTTCGAGGTCCTTGTTCATGTTGGAGGAAGTTAGAGTTGACAAAGGCAACATTGTAAATGCTGCATATTTCCTTGTGTCCCTCTCAATGTATTGCTAATTTTGATTCTGTTTTGGATATATTGGATGTGTGTTTCCTCTTGCTTGGAGTTGGTACTAAGGAGACAAGTTAAAGGATGGAAACGGAGCACAACGTTTACCACAGTCATTCTTATGAATTTCCAGGCACTTAAGCACTTTACTCATTTTCCACATTTTCAAAAGCTAGATAAAAATTAATTCATGGAAAACATTTGAAACTTAATCAGGCGGACATGAAAAGGAAGATGCATTTTTTCTTAACTTTGTCCTTGTTTCTCCCTGTCAGATGTTAATGAATGTGAGGAGACCAATGGCGCCTGTGAGGCTCTCTGCTGCAACACCATTGGAAGTTACTACTGCAGGTGCCCTCCTGGACAAAAACTGAATGAAGATGGCAAAACCTGTCAAGGTGAGTCTCCTGTCTGAACTTACGCTAGAGCTTCATGTGTTTGGTTGTGGAGCTGGGTTATATATTTAATATCAATATAAGTAATATGATACCAGTACTTGGGGTTGTGGTTATCACACTTTATAGCTATAATGATCGAACTGAGTACATTTTTTTTTATCTGCCCGGTAATCGGTTCCACATTACTATGCTCAAAATGTCCCTGAGTGGTCCTCTCCATAAAAAGGTATAGTATGGAAATATTCTGTGGTAAAATCAAACATTATATTAGGTTTTGTCAGTTTTGCTCATTTTGAGATGACACCATGTAGTCTGACCTCTAATCCTGAAATAACCTTCATCTGGCTTTGTGTCCTTACTCTACACTCACCTTCACTCTACTGTTAAATGTTTTTATTCATGCTAGCGATGTGGCTCTAGGGATGGCAATGCCAGTCACTAAGTCTAGGCCGACATACTGATCAGTTAGTAGATGAAACTTGGTACAGACATTTTTGCTTGATGGAGGATGAACCCTAAAGTGTGGGAAATGTTGCGACTACATTTATGCTCCCCTCAAGTTCAAGCTTTGCAACAACTTTGGTGATCCTTCAACTTTCCATCTTGTGCCACCATAAATATTTAAATTGGTCCGATACTTTGGTTGATGATCAACTACCTGCACAACTAGTGTTATTCCCATCAGCCCCAGCTGTACTTAGCATATAGTGCTTATTGGCAAATCTCAGAGCTGTAGAATCTTAGTCTTATTGAACCAGTTTGTTATTGGATGACTATGGAACAACCTTTTTCATTTTAAACATACTGAGCTCGTAATGGTTCACCTTGCAAATAATTACTTCAGTCAGCATCCAAATGTTTTTGGTCCTTTATTTTGGATTCTTTTTGCACATGTTTATGTTGAAATTTATGGAGTTTTATTTTAAATTGTATTAAAGGCTCAATGAATGTAGATTCTGCAACGAGTTAATATCAAAACCATATCATTTGAACCCAAGTTAAAGGGCCAGATATTTTGCAGACTTGTAGACTGTGTAGATGATACAATAATGTTGGCTCCTGATGTTTTATGACTCTAAATGTCTTCCCAGCATCTCCGAACCACAGCTTACCAAAATTGAGCTTCTTCCCAAATATTTTCCCATGAGATTCCCATTTTGCTCCATCATAGTTTGATGTTTCTGATTAGGAAATCTCTGCGAGTGGTTGGTTCAATCAGAATAATGATTCCTCTGTGCAGCAGCCAAGCCTAGAGGAGAGAAGTCGGAGTGCTCTGCAGTAAGGTTGTCTGCCGGAGGAACCAGTGAAAGATCTGATCCAGGTCACGGTTATTAGGAGAGTCAGTGGGAACGTTGTCACAGCTGGCTTTCATAGCCCTCTGCTCTCCGCCACTGGTGTATATTGGAAGAAAACAGCTACCCGCAGCATTAATGTCCTAATTGTCTGTAATTGGCAGCAGTATTAACAGAAGTAAAAGAAGCTGGATGAATGCAGTGGATGTTTAAGTAAGCGCTGCATGTGTAGCACTGGGTCTGCAGAAAGTGATCAGGTTTCCGTCTGCATGACGGCCTGAAGCTGGGAGGGCTGCAGAGTCCAAGCCTGCACGAGGCCAGATGAGAGACAAGATCCATTCATTTAGCTCCTAAAAATAAATGGTTCTGGGGAGTTGGATCGTACACAACCGCACTACTACTTTGGAGGAATCCTGTCCTTGGCAACATGCTTTAATATTTTTGATAAAAAACATCTGCTGTGGGATGTCAATGTGAATACAGCTGCCATAGACGGAAACGAACAAACGCATCTATTGTTCAGTGGAAAAATAAATAAAAGGAAAGCAAAATGAAATACTGAATTACAATGTAATCTGTTGTGGACGGTTTTCTAGATTTAATTTAAGCCTTTAAGCAGCGTTGATACAAATGGCACTGATCAAAGTGGACGAGGCCAACAGTAACTGCTGTCGTGCTGAGTGCAGTGCAGTAGTGTCAACACTTTAGCCATCATGCCGAATAAACTTGATTGCTTAGACCAATAAGGGCGTGAAGGTGGAAGTTATGGTCTGCCAGTGCTTGGCACCTGTCTCAACAGTGAGCTCGAGGAGTGTGTGAGTTACGTCTTCCAAAATCATCAGGTATTTATTAGATGCCCTTGTTAACTGTGAGAGTTACAGTTCCTGGAAAGATTTAAAAAAATCTGTTGCCATGTTCTCTATGGGATATTTCTTTTATTGTATTCCGATTTCTTTACTCAGACTTGGAGCCATAGCTGTAAAATACATTGCCAATCATTTGCCTGAGCGTACTGCATTCCTTCTCACCTGGCTGGCAACATTGTCCACATGATGCTGAAGTCTGCACAAATACACATTTAATGTGCGATGATGTGTCCAGGCGAGTTGTGAATATGTTTTTGCGTGTGGTGAGACAAAAACAATCTGCATCAGATTTCTGCTGGTCTGTCTGAGCTTGAGTTCTTCTCAGATGCTTGTAGCCTGATGTAATGACTGCACAGGTGTATGTTACAGAAGGTTTATGTTCGCATGGTTTCGAAGACAGGTCATAAGAAGAGAAGCTTACAGCCATTGTATCCCGCAGAGGTCTGGTAAGGACCATTTCTGTTCAAATCACGGAAGTGATGCTGACCATGAACATGCTTGGCTCTTTATAAGCTCTATAAAGTGCCGTCATGGTCCTGCTTCTCTGTGTTTTATCTGTGTTTGTGTATGTGTTGGCACCAGATGAGAGTGCATAGTGCTTAGCTCCGAAATAGTCAATTTCACTGCAAGGCTCATTCCTTTGTCAGATGTTCGGATTATAAATACTGGATTTGTCGTATGGGATTTATCTCATTTAGCTTTCCTTTTAGTGTCATTTTTTTAAATGCATGTCAATGTCAAAAGAAACATACAGACGGTACATCCTTCTGTCTGTTAGCTTTCTTTATTCTCCAACAACGGAGTTATTTGCACTTACACATCTCGCTTTTTATCGCATCATATTCTTTGAAAGATACAGTGGCCCATAAGTAAAATGTAGTACATCATTGAGAGAAATAGCTCAATCAATGCTGGCTCGTAAAATGCAGAATTATGTATTTGTAGTTCATGCAAGACTGGATATGCCTTTTTTTCTAATGTAGAGTTTAGGCTGGGGGTGAGAGGTAAATCTCGGGAAAAGGGGAGAGAGAGGAGGACCTTTTAATGTGATGGACATTTAGTTTGAGTAGATGGGAGGGTGAAAGAGAGAGGGGGATGGAGGAAGGGAGAGACAAATCAGGAGGCAGAGGGAATAAAAAGTAGTTTCAATGTTATATCAAACCAGGTTTTAGCACTTGCAAAACTGGTCATTCATTTGAACTTTTCATAGCTATAGTACTGAACAACAATTGTGTTTCATTTTTTACGCTAACTTCTTTAACTTTTGTTTAAGGTCTCTGTGAGGCATTACCTTTCTTTTTCGACCATGGCTTTGTCGTCAGGATGGTGGATTTACTTTTTGGTTTTAGTTGAAGTGATGGCATGTGTGACATCTGCTGCAAACTATCCACAGAATTACTATAGAAGGATATGCTATCAGCCGTACTGTTACCATGGATACCATGGCTACAACCGGGGCTACCCTGCAGCCGGTAAGTGATCGTTTCAGTCAAACTGCAGATGACGCTGCGGCCGCAGTGTTTAATGGTCCAACTCTGGGTCCATCCTCGAGAGGAGTAGTTTGATGATTCACAGTTAAATTATTACGTTTTACAAAGTGAGTAACACTTTGATTTTATCTTATAATAAATGTATTTCACTCTTTCAAAAGGGGAGGAAGTTAATTCCACAAAGGATCATGAATAGAATTCCGGTCAAATAATTTGTATATATATATTTATGTATTAAATCCTTTAATACATAAGTATGGAGTTATTTACACTAGTTGGAGTATTTGTGGGTAGTTTATCCAGACTGGCTTATCAGCCCCACTGATAATGTGTCTGCTGTAAGCGCTGTCTGGCACTGCCCAGATGACTTTGTCTCTGATCAGAGTAGGGGAGGATTGCTTTACCAACAAAGATTAGAGCACATGAAAACATGAACTATGAATCATGAGAGACGCTTTGTGACGCTAACACAAACAGGGCTAGATACCAGATACACTCTCGACAGATTATGTCAATATTATTTTGACTGAATATTTTGGCAGGACTACAGCGCTAGGGGATAATGCACAAGATGAAACATATTTAACATTTATTATTACCATATTGCTGATAATTCCTCTGATCTGCTGTGTTACGTAGATGCAAGTCTTGGACTTAAATCAAGGCTGTTCACAAATAATGTATCTTCTGCACACAATAAACAAATCACCTTTCAAATGGACCGAAATAGTTTTCCATGATGCTGACACCGTGCTGTAGGTGGCTGCGGGTAGAGAATGAATGTGCCTTCTGTAAAAGCCAATGTCTGCGGAGGCTTTGGCTCGCAGCTCGGGGTGGATCATGTTCTGGAAGTGGAAAATGGGCTGGAGGGGCTTCACTGACTGTGCGCTGGAGACAACAGCAGCTCCATAATGCTGGACCTATGTTATGAAAAACCAAACCAAACCAAACCAGAGGACGGCATTCAGCATGGATGGAAAAACGAAAGAACGGCTCCTGCCAGCTTTCCTGGATGAAGTGGAACTGAAATTTGGCAGCAGAGAGACTAAGAAGAGGAAAGTTTAGAAGCTCATTTCCGCCCCAAACGCTATATTTGAAAATGTCATTGGATATTATTATGAGTAGTGAGTTCAGAAGTAGGATATTCCTTTTAATTTAGCTGTCTTGGATAGGTTTTACTGGAACAATGAAGCAAGTAGATTTAAATCCTTTTGTGTTCATACAATTTTTGTTCTTATCCTAACCCTATCCTTGTTTTTATTATGAGGAGAAAGGTCTTTTATGAATCACATTAACCACCAAGATTTTGTAATTTGCAACACTGTGCTTCCCCCATCATGTTCGATAACATCGGAGTTATATTTTATGAGTCTTCTACCTGATTTATGGGCTAATCATTGGTCAAATACTGTTTGTATGTACTGCGGAAACATGTCGACAATGATGTGGTGGTCTGTAATGTGCATGATGAGGCTCAGATGCAGACTATCCCACTGCCATGCTGCCTCCATCCCACACAGCGTGACAAAGCCCTATGGAGGCTAAATTCACTCCTTATGTTCCAGAGATTTATATTCGTTTCACAACTGGCCACGAGAAATAAATCCTTAAAGGGATAGTTTGTATTTTTTGACGTAGGGTTGTATGACATACTTATCCATAGTCAGTAAATGAAGGTTGACACGACCCAAGTTTGGAAAAGCAGGCAGGAGTACCAGCGTAAAAGCTAAGCAATGTACTGTACTGCTGGGCAGCAGCTACCTAAAAGAAGGCATGTTTACGGTATATTTTTTATATGTATTTGGTGAATCCAAACTAAAACATTGAATTCACACATAAACACAAACACAAACAAACAAACTGATTTTGGCAGCGATAGACCAGCAACACCCATGTTCTGTGAGGTAAAATGACAAAGGAGTCTATCTAAAGAAAGCATAGAGGGATATAATGAATTAAACTTAAAAGGTCAATAAAATAAAGTAGAACATTCAAAAGGCTAATAAAATAAAATCAGAAAAAATATATATGGCAGCATCATGCATGTATCCATCCATTATATCTATACCCTTTTATTCTTTGCAGGGTGTCTGCCCTGACACATAGGCAGACAAGATATCACATTCATATTCACATCTATAGGCAATGAGTACTTTTCCTAACTGGCTTGTATTTTGACTGTGGGAGAAAACTGCACTGAGAGGCAAGATATGAAGGAGATTGCATATTATTATTATTCCCAAAGGCTACAAGACTGTCTATTGTTTTTGGGGGAAAGGGATTGGCAGTGTGATGAATGTTGAAACATTATTTGTTTTTGTATATTGAACTGCATAATTGAAATGCATTTTACAACACAGTGTCGTAAGACAAACGTATGATCATTAGAGACAAAACAACACTAAAAATATAAAAAAGCAAGAGACAATAAATGTAAAAAATCCCCCGTAGTAAATTATGAACAAGTTTGTAAAACTAGCTCTTTTTCAATGGAATTCAGCCAAATTCTTGAAATAGTTTCTTGCTGAGAATAGCTGCCTGGAGTCAGCACTGCAATGAACAGCACATTTTTCAACCGGCCATTTAACTCGGCGCTGACTAATAGTCTTTTATGATGTGTTGACTGTATTTAAACACAGCAGCCAGAGGACATTTACACATCGCGTCTTTTTTATCAGCCAGCAACATTTCCAGTAACTTGTTACCAACTGGAGGTGAGCTGGGTTCGACTTCATGTCCTAATTTCTCTGATAATTTTGGCAGCCGATAGGGCTGTTTGCAGAAGTCCAAAAATATCAGGACCTAAATCAGCTCTGATCTCACAGGGGGTCTGCTGTGGGACTGAGACAACAATTTATTTGTCTTTGACCCCTAAAATAAGAAATGCTTAGGAACACTGCTCGATTCATTTGACCTCTGGTCACATGCAAGGCTGTCGTGTTTCCCTCGCCATCACTTTCCCAGACACTTTCTTTTAATTGTTTATAATCTCAAGACACGGCTGAGAGGAATGTGTATGTTTTGCATCCTCTGATTTTAAGCTTCCATATGTTTGCTGCACCCAAGGGACTCTGACAAGAAGCAAAGGAATTTCAATTTGGGTTTAAATGTTCAGTAGTTGTTCCCACATGGGGGGATTTGTTTGTTTGAGCTGCAATGTACTTTGTAGAACACTTTCCCTTCTCATCCATCATCTCCTTTCCTCTCGGAGTACATCCTTCCTTATCCGAAAACCTGCGTTAAATTCCTCCCTCAGTTTGGCAGCTCATCTGGTCTTTATTCTTGGGGCCAATTTTTTTTCTCATAATGACAGGATTTAGTTAAATTGCACTAATTTCTCTCCATTCGTTTCCCTTCTGTCTGCTTCCGTCTTTTTCTTTTTTTCCCTCCTTACCTACAGATATCGATGAGTGCCAGGTCCATAATGGAGGCTGCCAGCACAGATGTGTGAACACCAGGGGCTCCTACTACTGTGAATGCCACCCAGGTTCTCGCTTGCACGTGGACGGCCGCACCTGCCTGGGTACGAAACATTCGCTATGTAGCAGTGCTTAAATTGTACAAGCTGAAAAAACAGAAGTCTACACACTGAAATAATACTTATAACCGGGAATTTGTTAGCATACTGTGATGTAATGTTACAATCGCAGCTTGATTTGAGGTTTCATCCTTCCTTTAATCCGATTAGAAACGGAGCATGGCGGCCTACAAAGTTTACCATTAGTATTGTGGCCTTACTGGTTTAAAACTCACATGAACAATGCATCACTGTTTCAGAGGAACTAGTCTTCTGAAAGTCTTTACTGTGAGTGTTATTTCTTTGGTTATTATATCATTAAAGTTTAGCCACATATGCTTTTTGAGATGGGCACTTAATCATGTAAACCACATGCATAATGTTGCAGAAGATGACCCCTTTGATTCTGACAGAAAGCCCAATTGTGAGATGATTCAAATAATATTTGCTGGTAAAACCTCACCGAGTTACAGTCCGTGCAGGTTTTATACCCTTCAGTGGATATCTTGTAGAAAGATGTTTTTCTGTGCTTGAATCAACGGATATATCCTGGAGCACATTGTATAAGGCCCCAACAAACTGCTGCTTTCATGATTGACTAATCTGCTATGAGTCTATCTATTATTGGTTGGCAGGTAGAATGTGAGAAAATTGTGAAAAATGTCCAACAGACAATTTCCTTAAGTCCAAGGTGTTGTCATTAAATTGCTTATTCAGTTTAACCAACGATCCAAAACCCAAAGACCTTCAGTTTATGATCACATGGCACAAAGTAAAGCAGCAACTTCTCACATCTGAGAAACTGGATCCAATGATTTTTGTCTTGACAGATTTCTTAAACAATGAAATGATTATCAACATAGTTACTGACGCTCGCTGCGCCAGTCTCTCGTCCCTGTTTCATCTCTCTGTCTCTTCTCTTAATAACGGAACAAAATACTACCCTATTGATCATCTGACTAATATTGTCAGCTCTAGTTTGTACTACATACTTTGTAGTACTAAAATGTATATCCATAGAATAAAGCTCTTGTCTTTACCGTTCTTTTTCAGTATATTAATGGATGCAAATGCATTTTCATATATATATATTTTTACTGTATACCCTGTTTTCTGAGAAAAAAAGAAGAACAACTGTCCCTGTGTAATTTCTTTGAACATGCCCCATGATGTCTTAATCCCCTAAACTGCTCAGTCTTTCTTTACAAATATACAAAGATGAACCACCTATACTTTGTATAAGTACTTACAGTTAAAACTAAGTATCAGAATTATTAATTAAGAGAGAATGTAGAAAACCATGGGTTGATTTATCAGTGTGGTTGGCCATGGTTTCCGTACCGATTTAGTTGTAGTTCCAACCTTTCCCTCCATTCAATTCTGCTTGACTGTTATTTCAACGCTTGCATAAGCTTCACATACATCTGCTTGTTATCCTGTCACTCTTGACCTCCGCTGAGTTCACGCAGTACCTGTATGTTGTTTTTGTCACGCCAGATACATTATAATTAGATTCTTCAGAAATAGCTGATGGAGAAAAAAAAGAGTATAAACCTGGCACCACTTTCAGCAGTCAGGAATGTATACAGAGCGTCCTGACATTTAGAGTGGACCTCATTATGTGTTTCTTGGCTTCGTAATGCGAAGTTGTTTCATTGTCTTATAGAGCAGACACTGTAGCTGGGACCCAACTGTCCCTGCGAGGCCTTTTTGTGACAGCTTTGCATGAAGAAATGACTGATTGCACCAGTAATCATAGTGCACATCTGGACTGACTCCCAGGTGAACCTTACTGTGAGGCTGCATATCCCTCTGCTTCTAGTTGTGTTCAGATTGTGAAGCGGCAAGCTGAAAAGTGTCTGCATGTTCACAGATGGATCAAGTACTAAAATCAACTCTGAAATATTACTGTCCCTATGAAAAGTGAATAAAACATGACCACTTGCACAACATACCAGTCAGCAGCACAGAGTCACAGGTAGAACAAGAAGAGCAGATTTCCTCAAATCTATTCAGTCTCAGCTCTGTTTGTCTTATCCAGCTCTTGATCTCCCAGCACAGGTCAGATGTAGTATCCCACACACTTAGCGTGTGGCTGAATAATATTTGAGCTGGAAAGCTCCCTGTTTGACGTGTAATTGTGATGGATGGATCTTGACTCCTGCCTTTGAGTATGAAAAACACCAGCTTTGAGAACTGGCTGGCTGTTCTGCCTCTGTACCTGTTGTTTTCGTAAAAGGGGTCGAGTCCAGGCCGACTACCCGGGTTTCATCTGTTGCTATAAAAAAAGAGAGATGCAGACGGAGAGAAGATGATTGAGCTGGCTCTGCCCTCAATCTCATCAGTGGACGAGCGTTGTCCACCACAGAGGTCCTGTCTCTGTGATTTTTGGCTCCTCTGTGGAGATGGATCTTTTGTGTCAGAGCAAAGCAATTCTCTGAGGTATTCGCTGATTGTAGGAATGTCAGTACAGCGGTCATGACCTCTGATAAATATTCCCGTGGATGTGCCACTGCAGTCAAATCAAGTCAGAAAGTTATATCAAACTCCAACTTAGATTCATAAGCATTGATTTATTTTCTGCCAAGATGGTGGATTTTCTCATCCCCTATGACTGTCTCTCTTTCTGTTCCTTCATTTAAGTTTTTCTAGCTTTTTGTCACGTCTCTAAAATTTTCTCTTTTGTTTTTCCTGCTCAGCTGTTCATTCGTGTGCCACCAGCAACGGAGGATGTGAACACTACTGCATGCAGCAGTCTGCCGCCAATTTTCGCTGTCGCTGCAAGGCAAACTACGTGCTGAAAGAGGATGGCAAGCATTGTAAATGTGAGTGAAACTGTGGTGTAAGGTAACACTAAACACACATCAACACACGGCACAGGACAGAAAAGAGAAATAATAAATGGATCGGTGACTAAGAAAAGAGTCCCAATAAAACTGAGCACTTTGGAAGACTATGTGGGTGTGATTCTGAAGAGTTGATCATAACATAAAAAAAATGCTGTATCTACTGCCAGTTGTGATGATCTGACAGGATGTCTGTGCTGGAGCAGGATTAACTGTCCATGAAAGGAGACATTGGAGTGAATCGCAGCAGTCTGCCTCATTGTTTTTTCTTCTTCATGAAATTAGTATTTTGATGTCATTGCTGCTTTTATTCTCTCTGATCTCTGAGGCCATGTAGTTGAATACAGTTCTCTGGGGGTGGGGAAATATACATATACACATTTTAAATGACTTTCTCTCAGATGCTTTTACTGTAATTGTTGGAGAACAGCCTCTAATTGTTGCAGAGCTGAAGGTTCTTAACCCTTAACCCTGGACAGGCTTACACATGTCAAACACACATAACTATGCAGAGAGGTCAATGAAGAGATGAGGTTGAGGTGCAGTGTGAATTTAAAGCTCTCCACCTGCTCTCCACCAGCGCACTAGAAGTGTTCCCCACTTGACTAACACCATTGGATTTATATTTATGAATGTGTGCTTTTTGTGTTGCAGTGCAGAATCCCTGTGCAGATCAAAACGGAGGCTGTATGCACGAGTGTCGGGTTGATGGTGGGAAACCTCACTGTGACTGTAAAGCTGGTTACATCCTGGCTGAAGACGGGAAAACCTGTGCAGGTAATCTAACCAGTAACAGAAATTATATATATATATATATATATATATATATATATATATAATGATTATTAAGGTAGCTCAGAGTTATTAAGGTAGCTCAGAGTTAATCAAGTGAAGAAAATATAGGAAAACACACATAGTAAATGGAACAATATTGCCACATTTAGTAGCTGCTCTCGAGCTTTTGATCATTGCTCAGTCATTTTCCTCAGCAGATGAAGTTTACCCAGTTGACATGGAGTTAAAGCTCTAGATGTTTGAATTTCTCATCCACGTTGACTCAAAGGTTTGAAGATTGGAAACAGCAGAGGAATAGAAATTGGAAAATCTACATTTCCATATCAACTGGGAAAACTCTCTCTGCTGTAGAAGCAGAGCGGGGGTTTCTGGCACAACTTCACCAACTTCCAAGGTGCATGGAAAAAGCAAAAAGTCTGGAGAGGTTCAAACTCCAGCAACACTTCTAATAAGCGAAGGCCACAAGCTGAAACGTGTTGGTCCGATTAAAAACTTTGATACAAAGATGATTTTCACGTGCAAACATGGATTTTGTTTGATGTAAATGAACCTATGCACAACAGATGTATCCCTCCATTGTATTCATTATTTCTTAAACATATTTTTGTCACAGATATCGACGAGTGTGAAATAGAAGAGGCCAACTGTGCTCATGGCTGCCACAACACACTGGGCTCCTACGCCTGTGTGTGCCACGCTGCCTATGAGCTGGGATCTGATGGAAAACATTGCTACAGTCAGATTTAACTCTATTAATATTATCACATGCATAACAACTTTATATTTAGTTATTACAAAAATATTATAGTCCTTAAATTAACAAACAATATCTCACTTTGAACTTGTTAAAGGAATCGAGATGGAGATCGTGAACAGCTGCGAGAACGACAACGGAGGCTGTTCGCACAACTGCCAACATTCAACCGTCGGGCCCGTTTGCTCCTGTAACCAAGGTTACAGACTAGACGACGACCTCAAAACCTGTGCCGGTAAGAAGATGTAATGTACTTGCATTGACTTAAAAAAAATAATGCATATAACAAATTATAACGGCAGAGGAAAGCTCAGGGTTCTTACGGTCATGGAAAACCTGGAAAAGTTATGGAATTTTAAAATGGTTATTTCCAGGCCTGGAAAAGTCCTTGAAAAAAATAAAATCCCAAAGGTTTTGGAAAAGTCATGGAAATTTGTTATATTCATATGTTCATGTCGTTAATTTACGCTGAGTTTGAAATAATTAATATGCATTTAAAAGAAAGATGCTCAAAATATAAGCAGGCATACATACAGGCATCTATATAAATGTTTATTCTTTTAATCAAACTATTGTCTCTCATTTATTTGCGTCATGAAAGGTATACTGTATGCTTTGGAATTCTCATTTTTAGTTTAAATACTACATTTCCTCACTTTTTTTATGTATACACCGAGATTTCACAAAATGTTTGGTCATGGAAATGTGGTTTAAAGTCATGGAAAAGTCATGGAAAAGTCATGGAAATCCATTGGTCAAAATGTGTATGAACCCTGAAAGCTCAGTGTAGATCAGTGGTTCTCAAATGGGGGTAGGTGAAGGCACTCAAGGGGGTATGTGAGATTTAAAGAAGAAATATAAAAAATTAGCATCCATTCAAAAATCCTTTAAAAATTGTTATTTAATAAATATTCAAGTTCATGTAAATTCATGAAGATAATTGTATATATTATGTTAAATCAGACATTGATGGCACAGTGAAGTGTATTACATCTTTTTTTCAACCAAAAATGATTTTGCTGGTTAGGGGGTAACTTTTCACAGGGATCACTGATAAAAGGTTGAGAACCACTTGTGTAGATGATCATTTAACACAATTAGGTAACGAAACAGCCAAAAAAACAAAGTAAAATATGGATCTACACAGCCATGTGTGAACAATGATTTTTTTAAATAAAAATCAAAGAAAAGATACATCTTTGAGGGATGTGTAGGACTCACATATATTCCATAGAACGCTCCCTTGGTCAGAGGGTGAAAGATGGTCTTGAGTTTTCTGCACTAAACCTACAATTTACATGATTTTGTATGATTTCTGTCAGTGAGCAGGGAAGCATATCACGACAGGCAGTCCATCATTTCCGTCTCCCTGCTTGTTGTGGTTGGCAGACGTCGATGAGTGTGGAGAGCAGAGCTGCTGTGAGCAGGACTGCACCAACTACCCCGGGGGTTATGAATGTTACTGCTCTGCAGGATACCGACTCAACTCAGACGGATGTAGCTGTGATGGTATGTTCCACCCTTTTAGTCAAAATGTGTATGGCACTCACACTCGCACTTATGAGACTGAACATTTACCTGTCTTGAAT
Source organism: Myoxocephalus aenaeus (assembly GCA_038501785.1). Taxonomy (NCBI): domain Eukaryota; kingdom Metazoa; phylum Chordata; class Actinopteri; order Perciformes; family Cottidae; genus Myoxocephalus; species Myoxocephalus aenaeus. The sequence continues at coordinate 4,962,756 of JBAMJR010000006.1, read as the reverse complement.
TTAGAAGAGTTCCAGTTCGATTCCGAAGACGTCAACACAAACATGCACAATGCTGTCTTTGTCTAAGCTCAACATGTAAAGCGAGTTCTGCTCAGTTAATCTGCTTTGGCTTCTCTCAACTTCTCTTGATGGAGCAAAAGTGTTTGAGTGTGTGTTGTCTGTGTTGTTCAGATGTAGACGAGTGTCTGGCATCTAATGGCGGTTGTGATCACACATGCCAGAACAGCGCTGGTTCCTTTCAGTGTTTCTGCCGCCGAGGTTTCCGTCTGGACGAGGACCGGCAATCCTGTATCCGTAAGTATCAACATTTAAAGAGAGAGGGGCCAAGTGTGAATCACACCAGAAACAAGCCAACGGAAAATCTGCCAAACTGTTGTTGTCGTACTGCAAAGAACCTCCTGTGTACACAGTCGTTCACTTGGGATAGATAACGCAGTGATAAAACATAGAGAATTTACTCTTCATTTTTTAATTGTGTTTTTCTGTTTTCAGTTTATAGATAGGTTCAATGCAAACTAAAAGAGAGAAAATGACAATACATTAATAAATTAATGGCAGAGGATTCATAACAAACAGAAACACATGTTTCTTATGTCGCTTAATAATTCTGCATGAAGGATTCATTAATGTGGTGTGTCCAAAAATATTGGTAATTGTAGCTTGTTTCTAGGAGGATCATCTTCTCCTGTGACGCTGTAAATGGTCATCAAATAATCAAGTTATAAGTCCCCAAAAACATCTGATTTCTATTAGTTAGACATTTAAGGGCACGGAACATTTTGACAAGTTTTACTTTGGAATAATGAAGACGACGTAGTACCTTGTTAGCTGATGCCTAATGCATATTGATGCTGTAGGTACATTTATCGGCATCTTACCACTGGTCCTCCAGTTATTCTGATATCTGCTTGGGAGATTGAGTTTGGATATAACGAAGTGTTATGCAAACTAGATAATAATCAAAAGATATTGGTGCCTTAGCTAAGAGAACAATGATTCCATAGATGCATTGTTGGGCAGTCTAGGAGAGGAAGATGTGTTGGATTTATTAATTGTGGATTTGGAGAAATTTATTTATTTATCAATGGAAAGAGCTTTCGTAGTTTCAACACCATTATGTTTCCACAACTCAAATGACATGTCAATTATAGAGAGAGGAAAAAAGCAAGGAGAGTTATTTTGCCATCCAGTTTTTTTTTTTAAAGGATTGGGTTATCGTTTGTATAATTTAAAGGCAAAGGTAGTGAAGAGAAAGAAAATAAGTGGAGATAAGAAGGTAGGGTAATATGACGCCTGCTCAATCTGCAGTCATCATGGAGGACCCAGGAGAAGAAGGCGCAATAATAACTAAAAGTGAGGTAGTCCCACACCCCCACTAGGTTTAAACCTTTTCTTTCATTCTTTTCTTATTCTGTATTTTTTTGGGTCCAAATAAATTGATGATTTATGACCTAAAAAAAAAGGGCTGGAATACAATGAATTAAAAACTAAAATGTTGGTAGTGTATTCATTTTAACAACATTGATTCTGCCTGCGAATGAATCGATGGGACAACTGGGAAAAACAGGATCGGCAGCAGGAATCATAATATTAACAGCCAATCCCGGCTCCCTTATTATTAACCTTCTTATTTGTAAAAACAATTTATCTCATCAAAATTGTTTATTTTTGTTCATTTGTTTTAAAAAAAAGTTATTTAAAGACAAAAACCCAAATGGCATACACTGTGTATTGTAGTGTGTGTACCTAACCTTCTTCTTCTCTGTCTCCACACAGCACTAGAAGATACAATTGAGGCCCTGTCCAGCGGAGCTGCCATCGAGTTGCCCCTTATTCAGCCCCTGCTCACCTTGATGCATGACTACGACCAACCCCTGGAGCGCTATGACGACTATGAAGACGACGAAGGGGAGTTGAGGGCCGAGAGTAACCTGGCAGAGAAATTCGGTGAGTTCTCCCCCTCGAAACCATAAGCCCCCATCATCATTAAGAGCAACCTGTATCTGATTACCTGACTTGCGGGAGGTGAAGCCGTCTGATAGACTTGCTTACTGCGGGCAGGAACAGACCTCATGGTGGGGGATAATTACTGTGCTTCATGCTCCCGTACTGTCTGTACATACTGTAACACCACAGTTTCTTTGGCAGGAATGCTGAGGCTTATATGTCCTGGCAGCCCGTAACAGGAAGTCCAAGGCTCTGTTATGTGTCGCCCAAACCTGGACTCTTTTGACAACGGCAGAACATTTAATGTGTAATGTTCCCTGAAAGTTGACAGGAGTAACACCTGCAAAACTAATTTAGATATATTACTTTTTTGTGACATGACAAATATTCGACTGGGATAGAAACATTGTGCATTCAAATACATTTGTGGTTTGAAGTCAGTGTGAGGGCGATTTTCAACAACCTTCAGCCTACATGGAATGTGTGTAGCTAACTTCGCACCTCATAACTATACTGAAACTTGGAATTATCGCTGTCAACCTTGAACGTTTTCATAACCTCTGACATCCAATGAGAAAATGTTCTGAGGCCGTTACACATTTCTTTTTAATGAGCATGACATTTTTATGAATAGAGTTGAGATATGATTAAAATAGATAAATCAATCATTCACTGTGAGCCATTATGACTCAGGTGGGTGTAAAATAGTACTGTGAACTTCATTGATTACTCTGATCTTTCCAGTGTGTTTGGATGACACTTTTGGAAATGACTGCAGTTTGACATGTGACGACTGTTCTAATGGAGGGAAATGTAATCCATGGAAAAATGGCTGCGACTGTCCTGACGGATGGAAAGGCGTCGTCTGCAACCAGAGTGAGGATTGGCTCAACATATACAGACCCTCAAATACATATGCATGTGTATACTCTTACTACTGTATCACATTAGTCAGTATGACAGATTAGCAGTAATAGACCCTTTTTTATGTTTCCATTTCACAGCATGCCCCGAGGGATATTTTGGTAAAAACTGCTCCTTCCCCAGTAAGTGTAAAAATGGTGCCACCTGTGATCCGGTCACTGGGAGCTGCCGCTGTCCTCCTGGGGTCAGTGGAGACTTGTGTCAGGATGGTGAGTTATCCCCTTGGTCCAAGCTGACATGTTTTGTTCCTTGATCTTCAGTGAAAACATTTCTCTCCCACCATGGGAGCTAGTTAGCTTTACTATGAGTTGTTTTCCTGTGCAGGCTGCCCTAAGGGCTTCTATGGGAAGCAGTGCAATAAGAAGTGTAACTGTGCCAATAACGGGCGCTGCCACCGAACCTACGGAGCCTGTCTGTGTGATCCTGGACTCTACGGGCGCTTCTGCCACCTCCGTAAGTCCCATTCAATTTCAAGTATTCATATGCAATAATACAATCATGTGAATGCTCCTATTGTGGATACAAGGTTGTTGTCACATCATATTTCTTTTTGTGCACTATCCTGTTATGAAATCATCTTCTGTTTGTTGTCTTTCAGCTTGTCCTAAGTGGGCCTTCGGCCCCGGCTGCTCTGAGGAGTGTCGGTGTGTCCAGCAGAACACTCTGGAGTGTCACCGTCGCTATGGCACCTGTCTCTGTAAATCGGGCTACCAGGGCAACACCTGCAAGGAAGGTGAGCTCACTATCACAAGGATCATCAACGATTCATCAACAAACCGTACATACTTACATATACGGTTTTCTGTTCTAAGGAGTTATTACTGTACAAATACAGCATGGATTATAGATGACGGTTGTTGTTTAAAAAAAAGTATGACGAAAACCCCCTCCATTGACACACCTGCCGACATACAGTCGAACAAAGAAAACAGAATATATGTCATGCATGGCAAGATATGCTGTATCTCCAGTGTCTCAGAGGCACATAAATCACGTACACCGATTTGCATTCAAGTCCATTTGCTTTCTGATATAATCAGTAAAGGGAGTCAAAACTGTAACACATATACAGTACGAGTCAGTCGAGGAGAACCAAATCCCCTGTAAATAAAGACAGAAAAGCATTAAGAAGATCATTGAGCCACTTATTATAAGAACGGGAGGATGATTTCCATTCTCTCGCGTAACAGTGGTCACAACATGATAATTGAGTGCTCTGTCTTTAGAATGCAACCCGGGGACTTACGGAGCCAGTTGTGAGAAAAAGTGCTCCTGTCCGACCGGAGTGTCATGTGATCATGTGACTGGAGAGTGCCAACGAAAATGTCCTCCTGGTCGTCATGGAGAGAACTGTGATCATGGTAGGTGTCCCTACAGAGAACACGCTCTTCACCACCAAGTTGTTGTCCTCTGGTGTAAGACGAGGCTCTTCTGTGTGTCCCGTGTCAGACTGTCCAGTGGGAAGGTTCGGAGCAGGCTGCGTCCATCCTTGTAACTGCACCGGCGCCGCATGTGACAAAGTGTCGGGACGGTGCAAGTGTCCAGCGGGGACGTCGGGAAAGCACTGTGAGAACTGTGAGTTCAGAAAAGTTTTTTTTAGTATAAATAACCACACACATTGTACATGGTAAAGTTGATACAAATGTAAATCTTTTTCACAGTGTGTCCCGAGGGATTTTGGGGATCAGGCTGCACAGAAACATGCCCTGTTTGTGAGAATGGCGGCGTGTGTGACAAACACAACGGGTCGTGTAACTGTCCTCCAGGGTTCATGGGCAGATTCTGCCAGAACTGTGAGTATCAGCAGTGTGCATTTTGGGTTTCCACAGCTAGATGCATTAAACAGTCAACAAGCTGAGGAGGATGGAAATCTCTCAGTGGTGCAGCTTGGACAATAAATAGAGCAAGATGTGAGAAGACAGAGGAGCAGGTTTTCTTCGAAGTCATTAGCTAAAATTCCTCCACTGCCGGAAAACCACTTCAGATATAATTCACTGGGAAGAACAAGTATAATTCCATGTCAAACAACCACTGGCTCTTAGAGCCTCATTTGACGGCTGAATCGCAGCACCAAAGCTGCCATGGGAACTTGCTGTGCTTTCATGCTCTCTGGTGAAGTTTGTTCTACTAGATTAGTCTTGATGGTTTACATTTTTTTTTTCCTTGCACAGCGTGCCCGAGTGGACATTTTGGTCAAGCTTGCCAAATGAAGTGTGTGTGTGAGAACAATGCTCGGTGTGATCCGGTGAGTGGGCGCTGTACATGCGCTCCTGGCTGGACTGGACACAACTGCAGGAAAGGTAACGGTGCTGGAAGGCATTTGTTGACACTATTTGTTATGTCTGACACTCAAATGGGGTTTTTCTGCCGCAGGCTGTGATGCGGGGCACTGGGGGGAAGACTGTGCGGAAACATGCGACTGTAGAAACGGAGACGGCAGCTGTGACGCCGCGACGGGGCAGTGCAACTGTGAGGCTGGTTACACTGGAGCACGCTGCCACCAGAGTATGTAGTTATGTGTGACAACATTCAAAGACCAGTGTCATGATTTCAAGTTAATATGTGTCCTTTTTTTATTTGTATTCATAGAATGATTCACACCATAAAGTCTCATGACATGAAAGAAACTAAAAGTCCTGCTCACTGCCGATCACTTTTGCTCACTTTATTAATGTTTCAGTCGGAGATGAAGGCTTGAGAAATTTCTTTAATAAAATGAGCATCAGTGTGAGTGGTGTTTTGGCTTTCCCAGTTTCTAGAAAAATAAAACTGGAAAATCTGTTGGGAGGATATGTTGCTGTCAGCCAATTCATTTATTAGCACTTTGCGTCACTATTGTTCTGCACAGTTTAATTATCGGTGCGACCACCAGATGGTGCCAAAAATAATAATTAAAAAAAAATTCTCTTATTAGGTGCTTATTTTGTATCGTAGAATTGTGTCATTTTAAAACCGACCTTTCTAAAACATGACATTGGACACGAAATGTTCAACGTTATTGAAAGCCACATATCACTAGTCTGTATGTCTAAGGTGTGTATGTGTGATATTCCCTCAGAGTGCCCATCAGGTATGTTTGGTCTTGGTTGTCGCCATCGGTGTCAGTGTGACAACAAGGCGTTGTGCGACCATGTGAGCGGAGCGTGTACCTGCCTGGTGGGATGGACTGGAACCTTCTGCGAAAAGCGTAAGAGACATTCCTACACATCACAAAGGCAAATTCACCTTCTAAATATGTATACAGTATATGCCAGTAACATTTGTGTGTGTTTGTGTGTGTTTCAGCGTGTCCTCAGGGTTTCTACGGACTCGACTGCCAGGAGAAATGTTTGTGTCTCAATGGCGGGAGCTGTGACCACGTCAGAGGAGTTTGCTTCTGTCCTGCTGGCTGGATCGGTCCATTCTGCAACCTGAGTGAGTGACGGGTGCACAACATAAAGTTATGAAGCTAACGGGTGCTGGCGTCACTCCAGTGTTATGAAAAATGGTATCGGGACATTTGCGAAGCGGGGATCGGAGCACTGAGAACATCTTTGTAACGCTGATTCACAGTGAAACAAAAACCAGGTTTCAGAGTTATTTGGGGAAACCCAGTTCAGTCGCACATGAGAAAGCACCGACTTGATGTTCCCCATGCTATGGCCTGTATCGCTTACCAGACACTGGAATTTCCACTTTTGATCAGCAAAGTTCACCAGGAGGTAATGATATTGTTTGTCCTTCTTCTGGCAGCGTGCCCAACCGGTTTCTATGGGGAGGGATGTAACCGAACCTGTAGCTGCCGTAACGATGGCGTTTGCCACCCGGCCACTGGGCAGTGTGTGTGCACGCCCGGCTGGACCGGACCCAACTGCACAGAAGGTGAGTGAGCGCCACACAGAGCTCCGTAATCATCTATATGATAGGTAAATAAGGGTGTCACAATATGGTTTTGTCCGGTGCGTTATTTTCCCAGAATGCCCTCCAGGGTTTCATGGAGCAGACTGTCAGCAGCGCTGCCTGTGCCAGAATGGAGCCACCTGTAACAAGAGCAACGGAAAATGTTCATGTGCCAGTGGATGGATGGGCACAGCCTGTGAACTCGGTAAGACTCAGGGATGCTGTGAGTAAGAGTCTCCGTGTATGTGTGACCACAAAACCACCGACAGATGAATCACTTTAAGGAAAATTCTCATTTATTACAACTTGGGTCTAATTTTTGTACATTTGGCTGCCATTTATAATAACATACTCGGATCTGGGAAATTCTTTTTGGCAAAGGCTGACTGGGCAAGAAACAGGAGATGATCAGACATGTTTTAAACAGGTCAAAGACTGTTTGCAGATGCAGCAAGTCCTGTAGGTCAACGCTGACAAACCAGGAAAATTGTTTAAAACATGAATGACTTCTGGCGTGTCTTGCCTTGTCAGGCTTGTTTTTAGCAACTTTGCCATATTCCCAGTACAGTACAAAACTGGTACAAAATCAGAATTTCCCTTTAACTTTGTACTACTTTCTCCTGCCCTCCGATACACTGCCTACATTTTTCTCCAGAAAATGTTCAAGGGTTTACGAATAGAGGTAACGCAGTGGTAGAGCGGGTTGTCCTTCAATCAGAAGATCGGCGTTCGCACGTTCTCAGGACCTCTCAGACAGACAGTCAGTTCTTTTACATTACATTACATTTCATTTAGCTGACGCTTTTATCCAAAGCGACTTACAATAAGTGCAATTCAACCATGAGTACAAATTCAGAATAACAGGAATCACGAAAGTACAATTTCTTGAACAAAGTTAAACCACAAAGTGCTATCAGTAAGTGCCATTTAAGTGCTACTACGGCGCTACCTTCCTTATTCAAGGTGTAGTCGAAAGAGATGTGTTTTTAGTTTGCGACGGAAAATGTACAGACTTTCTGTGAGACTTCTTTTGCTGTAAAAAAAACTTGATGTATCAAATACACAGTTAATTTAATCAATATTTTGACCCTGATCATAACTTGCTAATTTTTCTCGCTAAACTCCCACTTCGAAATACTCATAGGCCCAGATAATTAACCGAATTTTGTGAATAACAAACATCTTTTACCAACCTAAAGTTATTCACATCATCATTTTCAATAAATGTCAGTAGCTACAAGTTCAACCAACCAATCAGCCGACAGACCAGCATCTTTAACTGATCATACTGGATCTAAACACGACAGACATATCGGAATTGAGCCAAAATGAGAAAACAAACACACACTGATTTATAAACATTTGTTATTGATGATAATCTGATCATTTATCCTGATGTACACTTTAGGCTGTTTGGCTCAGCTCTACAAACTTGAAGAATTCCGACTCGTCTTGCAAAGCCCGAATGATTTTTGTTGGTCTGGACAGCACTGCAGAACAATAACATTACCTGAACCCTAAACATGTATGGCCTTTGGTTGTTTTACTGTGCCCAGGAAATACATAAGTCTGAGTTAAATCTGCTTTTGCTTTTGCTCGTATTCTTGTTATTTGCTGGCAGTTTGTTCTGCACCACAGACGGGTCTGTTCTGTAAAAGTCTCTGCCGACCCGGCGATGACATTCCAACTTATTCTCCCTTTGAGCTCCATATCACACATTATCCTCCCTCTGTGCCTGTTACAACCTTTCCCTGTCGAGAGCCATGCCAGGCCCGGCCCCCTCTTCATGCTCAGTAAACCTCTAATCCTGTTGCTGGAATGCCTCTAAACTCTGTGGCTAATATCTTGATTTCCAACTCTATACTATAAATTATTGGGAGGAAAAAAACCATGTTGCAGCCCTTCAGCAGAAATATGACAACACACGATCGTTATGATTCTCACGTGTGTTTGTGCTCGTGCACGTTGCTGCATGTTTACACAGAGTGTGTGGTGGGCCGATTCGGGACGGACTGCCAGCAGCAGTGTGAATGTGAGTACGGCGGCCAGTGCGACCGCCTGACTGGACGTTGCAGCTGCAGCGGCGGCTGGATCGGAGAGCGCTGTGAGAAAGGTGAGCCAGTGAGTGAAGCAAAACTAATGAACCCAAAGAAACTGTGACCTTATGGGAACTGCTGCACAGTGGAAACTGTTGGACTGACAATATTGTGTATTTTTGTTAATTATATTCTCTAATTTGCACCTTTTTCGCTCAGCATGTGAACCAGGCCTGTTTGGTGCCGGCTGTGAGGAGAGATGTCAGTGCGTGCGCGGGGATTCATGTCACCACGTCACTGGAGCGTGTCAGTGTCCACCGGGCTGGAGAGGGAAACTCTGTGATAAAGGTGCAGTTCAACACTGTGGGGCTCTGGCAGCCCCTGCTGGACGGAGTTTGTCCTGACATGTTGATAATGACCCTGTTGCAAATATCTACATGCAGGGGCAACATCAGAGAAAACTTTCTTATTTTGGATAAAACGATTTACTTGATATATATCACTCTGTTTCCTTGAGTTGTATTTCAGCTTCTTTCTACTGGTATAGTACATGGCACCTATATTTATTTTCTCTGTTATCCTAATGTATGGTCTCAGGATAATAATAATAGTAGTAACAACTTTTTAGTTTTAGGATAGAGGTTGTTGGGGATTTTGATTTGATTTTAAAGCCCTCTGTGGTGAATCCAATTTACTTGACCAATCAAAGCAACAAAGAACAAACTAAATATACTAACTCATTATTTAAAAAACATCTACAAGTAGGATATGGATAAAGGTGAATATGCAGAATAAAATGTCCCCAAATTATAGCTCTAAATATCTATATATTGTTTTGACTTTGTTTTCTTTCAGCCTGTTTGCCGGGTACGTATGGAAAGGGTTGCAGGCAGCACTGTGGCTGTGCTCAGGGCACGTCCTGCCACCACGTCTCTGGAGACTGCGGCTGTGCTCCTGGATTCACGGGAAACGGCTGTGAGCAGAGTAAGTAACTTCTGCCTCCAGTCCATTTAGAAAATGAAGAAGCTTTGCAGGTTTTATTAACTCATCCGTGCGTTAATAAAACCCATTTAAGATGCATCAAAAAGCAAGAACATCTTTATCAAACTGTGCATGTAACCCTCTCCCTCTCTCAGCTTGTCTTCCAGGAACCTTTGGACAGAACTGTAACCAGGTGTGCCAGTGCTCAGAGACAAACCAGCTCTGCCACCCGGTGTCTGGATCGTGTTACTGCGCTCCAGGTTTCCATGGGCCCAGATGTGACCAAAGTACATAAAATAGCACGTTTATAACCTTCTAGACGTATCACATTACTGTGAAAGTACCAATTATCTGCTGTTTAAATGTTTTATTTCAGTTTGTGGAAAGGGTCGTTATGGTCCAAACTGTGAAAGCGAGTGCCAGTGTGAAAATGGAGGGAGCTGCATTCCTTCCACTGGAGCCTGTGATTGTCCAGCAGGTTTTATAGGAGCACGCTGCAACATCAGTGAGTCCATCTTAAACATTGCTGAGTTGGTGACTGAATTAGTAATACGTGTTAGCATGGGATGACAAGCGTCTGGTGTGTGTCTCTGTGGCGACAGCGTGTCCAGCCGGGCGCTACGGAGTCGACTGTGCTCGGGTGGCGCTGTGCGGAGACGGAGCCCAGAGTGACCCGCTCACCGGTCGCTGTAAATGCATCCCTGGCCGAAGAGGAAAGGACTGTGGACACGGTCAGTTCTCAGTTCTGTTGATACAGTTTGATCATGACGTAATAACCTGCACCTGAATATTCTACATTACACACAAAACCACCTGCTCCACCAAAGTGTGAGGGCAAAAAAAGCTTCATGGTGAAAGCTTTTGCCTCCCAAACAGCAGGTCACTGGTTTGATTCCTCTTATGACCAGTGCTGATTTGTCAAATTTAAGGAATATAAATGTTGTTCAATAATTGGAATAGAAACAAAAAATGAACTAAGGATATGAGATCCAAAAGAAGTGTGATGAGGAAACACGGCCGAGTCAGAACAATTAAATCATAGTTTTTATCCCGTGTGTAATATTTCTGTCCCATATTTTTCCCCCCCGCGTAAAATAGTGGAAGATTAAGGAATCATGTGAGATGGAGAAAGCCCGTATTATGAACACTTGATGTAACTGGACAAATATAGTTAACATGCGGGTTGTATCAGGTTTATTACAGTAATTTAACCATTTTCAACAACACCGTCACTTCAACCTTAAAACTGTGTCTGACTCAGTGAACTTTAGAAATTGCTTCAAGCATCATGAGTCATATTATTTGCGGTTTTAAAGAACGCCTTGAATGTCACTGCTTGTGAATAGTGAACCAGCCTTAAATGCATCGCAAGTATTTGGTGGCCGTCTCCATTTTATCTCTGACCTGTTGACCTCTGTGGGTGTGAACAACCTCATATTTCTGAAAAGATGTAATCTGATCATCACAAAGTCTAGACTCCTCTCTTCAGGTTTCTGTAAATGTCATCTGGACTATGAGCTCACTGATGGATTATAACGATTGGGCAATTTTTGTGTCTGTATAAGTCTAGTTTCAGAACAGTAAGGCGTATTTTCAAGAAAAAACTTTTTTGTCACATTGTATTTTGTTCTGTTTTGATGATGACATATACTTTTTGCAGTTTCATTTTAAGAGTGTATTTTCCAACTCAGGGTGCCTTCCAGGCTGGTTTGGGGTGGACTGTGTTGAGCGCTGTAACTGCAGAAATGGTGGAGTGTGCGACTCTGTGACTGGCAACTGTACGTGCAGTCTGGGATGGACTGGCTCACACTGCGATGAAGGTGCCACTCACTTTCATAAACCTGCTTTCTTAATGCAGTCAAGCTGATTATTTTCTGACCTGCCTTTGCTCATTATTTCATATAACAAACATATACACTAGTGTTAAGTCATGAGGTTGATTTTTTTTCTTCTTTTGACTGTCTTCCTGTTTCATTCGATTGTCTCTCAGAATGTCCTGCAGGCAGATTTGGTGGCGACTGTCAGCTGAAATGTAACTGTCAAAATAACGGCACTTGTGACAGAGTGACGGGGACGTGTCAGTGCGGCCCGGGCTACTACGGACATCTGTGTGAACATGGTGAGAACTGACCAGATAAACACACAAAGGGACACATAAGTGTCCTAGAGTATAAATGATGTAGCCCCCCCCAAAAAAGGAAACTATATTCTTGTGTATGTGACCCTTTTTTTATTTTTATTTACAATTGTCAGTGAGAAGCAGCAGGCTTGGGGATAAGGGAAATACATATTTAGAAACAATGTCAGACATGGTTGGTTTTGATCTTTTCACAGAATTTGTTGAATAGCAAAAATATAGATTATCACTCAGAATTATCCCTTAAAGAATTAAATATTATTGTGATACACCAACAACAGAAATGATCTGCCAGGGTGACTAATAGGGTCGGGCATCATTTTAAATTGTTCAAAACAAGTGCCTGTACCATCTGAAGCAACACAAAATAGAAATACTAGATCACCAATAATAAAGTTACATTACCTCAAAATTACACTGAAGTACAGTACTTGAGTATCTGCTCTTACTTCCACCCCCCTTGGATACCCAGCCCTGTCTAAAATATCAATTTAAACTCATTGTTAATCAATGTTGAGGAAAATTACAGAACTAAAGCATCCTGACTTATATATTTAACTAAAGCGAGGTGTCACGGTTCATACTCAATCAGCGGGAACATTTTAAACCATGAAGGTCGGCTTTAAATCGTGTGGCATGTCTCCCTGGTCTTCAGCCTGTCCTCCTGGGCTTCACGGCCTGCTGTGCCAGCTTCAGTGCGACTGTATGAACGGAGCCTCCTGTCACCCGGCGACGGGCCGCTGCATTTGTCCTCCAGGATACCACGGAGCTCGCTGCCACAGAGGTCAGTCAAATCACTGCTGATTGCCACGATATAATGAAAGGATTACTTGCATTTTTAAACCTAAATTTATCCTTTTTTTTATGTTTTCCTGTCCCCGACTCCTCTCAGTGTGTGAACAGGGGACCTTCGGTCATGGTTGTGCCAAGGTGTGTGACTGCGAGGAAGAATCTCCATGTGATCCTGTGAGAGGAAGATGCCTCTGCTCCTCAGGGAAGACTGGACTCAAATGTGACATTGGTAATCTGCTCGCCCTTTTCTGATTTACTAAAAAAGTTGTAGTAAGTCATATGCAGGACTTATATTCCCAAAAATGTCATATCTCCTGAACACTTTGTGCTGCAACCACATTTGGTGGACCTATGTCTATATGACATTTATGAATTATTGAAACTAAATTAGGTGGCGCTCGTCTTGCTATATAAAATCAACGAATCTCTGCGTGCCATTTTGTGTCCCGAGTATATCTGAGAACAGTTCACCCATTCTACTTCACACTGCCAGGGACATGAAGTGTCGAAGTTGGTGCAATTTGAACAAGCGACACTTTCAATATTAACAACTAAGCTGTGGCCTAAGTTGAGCGTGTCCTTGGCAGCGCTGCGTTTACAGCCTACGAACACAAAGCGTCTCTCAGCACTTCCGGGGGCCAAGCACTAGTCCCGCTGCGAACATTTCCCAAAATGTCAAAACGATTGCTTTCTAAATCCCATGGATCTCTGTGTAGTTTTATTAAACGGCGCATATTTGTGTTCCGTGTCAGATTGCAGAGCAAACCGCTACGGGCCCGACTGTGCAGAGACCTGCGAGTGTGGCAACGGGTCGCAGTGCGACAGACGCAACGGCCGCTGCAGCTGCCTGCACAGCTGGATCGGGCTCTCCTGTCAAGAAGGTACAGTAAAGACGACTCATCGTGACTGACCCGTGCGGTCATCTCACTGCATCATTACATCCATGTGGACAGCAGGAGACGAGCTTTGCAAACTCATGACTCTGAATTTTTTTGCTGACTTTGTGAAATAAGAGTAAATAACTAGTTCTCGTGCTGACAGCGGGCAGTTCCTGCAGAACCTGCACTTTCTCCTTGGTGTCGTCTGTGTTCTGATCAAATATGATTGTGTGTGTGTTGAGTTGCACTCACAGCTCATTATGCGTTTCCCCAGGTGGACCTCCACGCATCACCTCCGGCAGGAGAGGAGACTCGCAGCATCACAACTCGTTATAGCAGCGCCATCGAGCTGGAAGACTCCAACTGGGACGGGTCATCCACATTTTACTGAAGTGGCTCAACAGAGTGAAAGAGGAAGATGTAGCAGGCAGATGGAAGACCGACATGGAAATAGACTCTCTGATGAGAACCGCCGTTTCATGTTTGGATCCGAGCTGGATGAGACTTTTTTTGTGTGCCAAAGTGTCCTTTGAACTATCAGCCTGACCCGCCACAGTGGTGGTACTTTGAGAGTGCCGTGTGGTCGAGGTGGATCATCGACCCTTTTAGGCTCCTCAACAACTACATCCGCAGAGTGCAGAGTCAGGAGATTGTGGTTGCGTTTACTGCACTTTTGGTATTTTGCGTTTTAATATTTTGTCCATGAAATACCCTTTGCAGGTACTGTGTATAAAATAATCTAATTTTGTAAGGAAAATTGCTGGATATGCTGCAACCTCAGTTTCGGAAACCATATTTGCCAGTAGTTTGAATTTGTTTTTTAAATCTGTTATGAAGTACTAGCCTCAGTCAAAGGTGCTTTAACAAAGATTTAGTAGGCCTTAATTGACAGCTGGAATTTTACAGTTCATATGTCACTAAACTATACATGTATTTGCACCGTCTTTAAGGTTAAGAGTCTAAATATTTTTCTTTGAATTGATTTTGTGTATAAATTGCTTCATATTTATATTTCTCACAGTTGTATACAATTGAATATACCACAAGTTTGAAATGCGTTCTTTGTCTTCCACTGGGTAACAGTCAAATAAACAAACCCAAATTATATTTTACACATGCATGCCAACAAAGACGGAGACATAAAAAGTTAGTTTACCATTCTTATTTTATCATTGAAGATCAAAGCTGTACATCCTGTCTAAATTCAGATTCAAGCACAGTGCAGATAGCAACGCCTGCAAAAGAAAACTAAAAAAGAAAAGGCAGAGGTGATCACAACCAAAAATATATACAAAGGTCAAACTATGTACAGGAGACACCAGACTCCATCTACGTCATCTTCAGAGTGAATTCGGTCCACCATTGCATCACTTCAGAGCGTTCCTCATAAAGCACACACAAAGAAATTGCTTCTTTTTCCAGTCTTAAAATCGATGCAACACTGATAGGAAAAATGCAGCATGATAAAGGAAAAAAAACTTGTTCTTTTGATTCTCTAGACTGCATTAAAGGCTAAAACGTAAAAATATATTCTCTGTATAACCTAGAACCTTCTGTAAAATAAGCCCTAGCCACATGTGGGTCTGTTTTCATTTCTGAACTAGTCATTTAAATGTTAGAACAGCAAATATGAAGAAAGTATGACCTTAAAGCATGACTTACTACTTCAGCCATAAAACATAGAGTTATTTCTACAATGTGCAGAAACCTTTTAACACCATAAGATCTTTGTTGGGCGGGTCAGCACGATGTACAATAACACTGATGGTCAAACAAAATGCACAGCGATACCATTTAAAGGGAAAGTTTGACATTTTGGACAATGCACTTATTCGCTTTCTTTGCTGAGAGTTAGATGAAAAGATTGATAACATGTCTGTACGCTGGAAATTAAGCCGGCCGCTAACTTGGCTTAGCATCAAGACTGGGAACGGGAAAAGAGCTGCGTGACTCCGTACAAGGGATGATACAGTCTGCCTACCAGCGTCTCTAAAGCGCTCTACTAAGGACATTATATCGCGATTGATTCTGCACCAAAAACCTACATTTGCTGTCAAATCAATTTTCCCACCATACAAACAGTTTTGGTATCAATAAAACAAGAGATAAAACATGGTAGTTTGTGAGCTTCAGAGGAGCAGGGGGGTGGATCAGGTTTCCAGTCTTTATGCTAAGCTAACGGGTGGCAGTAACCTTACATCATATTTTACAGACAGATACGAGTGTGGTATCAACTTTTTAGAATTTTAACTTTCAGTGAGAAAGTAGAAAATGCGCGTTTCCTAAAATGTCAAACAAAGTCTCTAACTACCTCCCCACTCCCTGCAGAAGAAAATATTAAGACACAAGAACTCCACAGACTAAATTAACTAAATGTTCTTTGTTTTCTCAGAAGAGGGGGAAAAAAGCAAAGCAATCAGACACAGCAAATCATACGTATACAGGGATTGACTAATACAACAGGCTAAAGCAAGGGATTAGTTTAGTTGCCTCCCCCCAAAGAAAACACACAGACACACACACACACACACACAAACAAGATCAATAGCAGAGACATGAAATCACTTGGCTGCTGTTAAAAATCAACTAAGAAGAGTAACGAAGTAGACCTCCTCCACACTGTAACGTTCACGTTGATTATCCCCTACACTTCAACGTCTCATTCATGTCATTTGCACTAATGACAATTTTCTTAATGTGTAATTTTCTAAGAATCAATATTTGATCAGCTGTTAGTAAATATTTTAGTTCCCTACACATGTTAGTAAGCAGGGCAGTGTCACCTTACTTGTCCCATGGGTACTGTGGGCTGGGTAAAAAGGGCCCATGCTTTGAGGATGTATCACATGCTATCCACTTGTGCTTTAATCAAAGTAAGAGACCACCCAAAGGAGAAAGAATGCTGGAGGGCTGCGTCAAATTCTGCAGTAATATTTCTGACATGTCTCAGGTTGTATGTCGCCTGAAACAAACCTTACCGATCCTAAAGCAAGTAGCTGTACTTATGCATTCTGTATATGAAGGGCATATGTGTTAACTAGAATAGTGTGGTCAAGTAAATATATATATGGAGTAAAGTCCATATCATAGATAGATAACAAGCTGGACAGCACATGCGCCAAGATGAGTTTTAAAATCTTGCAGGAAGTGAGAGTGAAACACTTGGGTGTCTCTCCGACGAGCGATGAAGAAGATCTTTGGCTGAAGCCACGCTAAAATGACACTGGTCCTGCCCAGTGTCCACACATGAAAGAAAAACAGACGAGTAAATACGACCTCCTGACCATGTGCACGCCAACACACGACTAAAGCCACCTGCTCTGTTCCCTGAGCTGCTGCTACCCACCGATGAACTGGACACACCGCCGCCTCCTCGCAGCCGATGCCACTTCCACCAGTCAGCGTTCCAGTATTTACAGGGGACATGAAGCCAGTCGGCCAAAGGGGCAGCGGTGGAGCCGCTCTTCTGCGCCAAAAGCCTACAGCGCTGTCTGATACAACTGTAAATAAGGCAAAAATACTTGAACAGAATTTGATCAAGGAGAAGTTTCCATAAGACGTGGAGCCAGCACTGATATGACGACCACTTCCCACACAGTAAACTCTCAGCCTGAAAACAGAGACCAGAGGCTGGGCGACACAGTGAGGTACGCCGCTGCATTGGATTTAACGCGACTGCAGTTCCCACCGCTAGGGATGAGTAAATGGCTAATCTCTTCAGTGGCAGACGAGTTGCCCCCGACGCGTCATTCCACGCTCCTGACTCGTCATCACGGACGGTTCACAAGTCAGACGGAGGAGGAGCCTCACCCCCCCTCCTTATCTGGGCTGCCACCACCACGCTTAGACAGCTAAAGTGCTGAAGAAACGCACTGCCAGTGAAGACAAAGCGAGGATGAGGAGGAGAGGGAATCATCAGGAGATATGATACTATAGTGCAATGGCTATGAGATTAGACTATTGTAATATCCATCCGCTCCCCTCTTTAGAACTACTGCCCAACACCATACTGACGATACTAAAGTGCTGATTGTTAAAAGCCCACGACGAGGCTCATACACCGACAATGTCCACAACATAAACAAAAGGTTTTAGAGAGAAACCTTGACAGACTCTTACACGGGTGTTTTGTAAACAGAACATCCAAGGAACAAATGCATGGCTATGGTACATGTGCAACTGAGTAGTTCTCATATATTCAAACAGTATGAACTTAATCTTCCTTTTAGTTGCATTCGGTTTTAGAAAAAAGAAAGCAAAAAAAGAAAAAGAAAAGAGAAATCTGGCTGCCAAGCAAGCGTGTGCTTATTTTTTTAAAGGTATTTTTCTCTATGGTTTTAAAATACGTTCAGCTGAATTGAATGTATAACTGATTTAAGTATGAGCGCATATCCTAACCTCTCTTCCACCGTCTTTCCTTCCTTCCTTTCCTGTGGAGGTGAGTGTATTTTTTCCCCCTTTTCCTTGTCTTATCCCTGTAACTCTAAATGAGGTGCCCTGGGTGCCCTTGGTGTGGCCAGACTCATGCGCCAGGGTCTCACTCAGTAAAAGCTCAAGCAAACAGAGGATCAGGCAAAGGCGGGGCGCTGCAGCTGCAGCCCGGTTGTGGCCCTGCCGGGCGGGGCCGCGCTGCGCGTTAGGAGCGGTAGTCCTTTTTACTGTACGGCTTGTTCCCCAGGATGCTGTCCACCTCGTGTGTGATGGACGTTGACAACTTTGGAAGAACCTGCGACAGGAGAGAGAGGGATAGAAATGGTGAATATGTTCGCCTCACTTCTGTGTGCAGTCGGTGGTTTTGGTCACAGAGAAAAGTCATCAGAAATTGTCTGCAGTTGCACATCACAGCCTCTAGAGAGCGCTAATGGGTGACTTGAGTTTTTTCTAGTTGTAACCAACATTGGGCCGTCCTGTCTGCTACTTCCAGCTCATTATTTTAAATACAATGTCACATTATGCAGTGACGGACACTTTACTGATGTAAAAGTAGCAAGTTAAAGTATTACTAGCAAAATGTACTGGAATTATCACAGTAAAAGTACTCATTACACAGTAGAATGCTCCCCGTCAGTGTACAATATTATTTTTACTGTAATTTCCATGAGAGAATATGTTAAAAAAATATGCAAATAGTTCAACTACTCCCATGTAGAAAATATTAAATAATTGGTTCTCTTTCCACAGTGTAGAAATGAATAAATGGAGAACACATTTTTTTTATGGAATTTACTGAACGAATTTAAGGTGAACGACTGTGACCCAGTACATTTTGAGTAAAAGGAAAACTGCTGAGCCCTCAAGAAATGTGAGCATAGCATTTCAAAACCGAAATACCAAATGTGTTCAGGGAGAGGAGCCATATGGTGTGCACACATCTAGTATACACACACACACACACACACACACACACACACACACACACACACACACACACACACACACACACACACACACACACACACACACACACACACACACACACACACGGGAGGATACACAAAGCATCAGAAAAGAAAAGCGTATGCTCTTTACTGCAGGCTAGACATAATGTGAGGAAAGGACGTAAACCCCCACCGGTCTGAAAACCCCATTAAAAAACTGCATCTTATCAGCAGAGGAAGAAATGTCCGTAAGCTCGCCTCCAATCCCTCTGGCAAACGATACTCCGCTGACCTTATTAACTCGGTACAGTAAAGCACCCAAGCGTGCAGCAGCAAACTGCCCAAGAGGCCGAGCTGTACCCACGAGAGGAAGCTGCTGTTACACTTTGTAAGGCACGAAGATGGACCTTATGAAACGGGTCAGGGCACATCTTCACAAATTGAGCAACTGATTAGCTGTGCGTGAAAACAAACACACTCGTTCTGCGGCCTCACCTGTATCGCTCCTATGTTCTCCATCAGCTGGTCGGTGTTGGACGCCCCTAAGAGGACCGAGCTCACCCCCTCGTTCCGTAGGCACCACGCTGCAGGAGACCAGTAAACAGCATGACACCCCAACCACGACGATGTGCACACACACACACACACACACACACACACACACACACACACACACACACACACACACACACACACACCTTCCCAAACACACGCCAGTTACTGCAACATTTATTTTCCACAAATTAAATTATAAACGTATAATGCTAATACAAAGTGGTGAAAGAAGAAGTACACAGACTATTTAAATATCACAATATAAAATAACTCCACTACGAGCAAAACTCCTAGACTTATAAGTCACATTTAGAATGCAGATGTATTATCAGCAAAATAGATTATTTTATTATTATGGACTTCAGGATAAACGTGTAGGCAGCAGCATTTTAAATGATAGAGAACGTTTTGACCGCATCATACCTCAGCTCGGTACGGAGTACTGATCAGTAAATCTGTTTACGTCTCACTGGGAGGATTTTTATGTCGGTAACTTGGACTTTCTGTGGAACTTAAAAACTGAGTCAGCACCTGCCAGGACTGAATGTGACTGATAGCAGCAAGACAGGATTTTAAAATGACAAAGAAATCAGTAATGTTGTGGCTGAATAATGATCCGTTTAATGAGGTCATAATCTGTCACATCAGTGCATCCATATGTGAAATACATGTTGTGGAGCGGAAACGACGTAATTTCCCTCTGAAATGTAGTGGAGTAGCAGTACAAATTAGTTTAAAATGGAAATACAAAAGTACTAGTATCTCAAAATTGCCCCTGATTAAATGTACCTAAATTCAAATACTGCACTCGGCTCAAAACTATTTTTTTGTGATCTCTCTGAGAAATCGGACACAAAAAACTCCTCTCTGTTCAGTGTGCTATTATAATAATAGGGAGCGGTCTTATGCAATACAACTGCATGCTTTTGGAAAATAAGCTTGTAAGAAGATTACGGCATAAAGGGATGGAGAATTTAGCTGTAAAAATAGTGGGATTATTAATTTTACACAAATCTTCTACCAACATGAGAATACGGTTGAAGGTCTTCCGATGGATTGACGCAGGTGCAGAGCTTCCATCAGGCCATCGGGATACCGACAACATCCATTCATTCTATTGTCACAACCTCCACCTGGATTTACCGCCTGCCGCAGCAGCTCCAGGCCTCAGTGTCAAGCCACAGGCAGGAAGGAGTCCATCATTGTTATATACTTTTTATTCAATACTAGAGTGCCACAGTGATGTAGAGGACTACATGATGGACATAAATCTCCTCTGCTGCCTTCAGGAGCGCTGGAAGGATTTATGGTAATTGGGGGAGATTAGTGTGACCCCTAATGGGCCGTGAAACCTAATCTATGACGCTGCACGACTGCGAGGGGTGAACGATCTGTCGTGATCTGCGCTGCGATAGGAGAGCAGCCCCAGATTTACTCACCTGCGTCGCTAACGTCCGACACTTTAACAGCCCTGGCAGGAGCGTACGTCTTTGGGGTTTGCACATTCTCACTTTCCTGAATCGATGAATCTGCTGGATTCATGTCTGGGATGCTATTTTAAATGCTGACACTGGCAACGGTTTAATACATGTTTACACCACAGGCTTGCATATGCAAAGCTATACCGTAAACATGTTTGCATTCCTTATGTTGATATTTACATTACTGTGCCAGATCCTTGTTTAGATAGTAAATACTGTATATTGTCTGTTTAGTCACTGTATATACTTCTATTTCACTGTAATTATGTCTAGCCTGCATTTTTATTATTATTACATTTTCTTAAATTGATATATATTCTGCTCTGCTATTTTATTGTATGTATGTATATATATATATATATATATATATCGAGTATTTTTTATACTTAATATTTGTATGTTTACTCTGTAACTTGCTTGCTGCTGCTACAAACAAATGTCTCCCTGGGGATGGAGACATTAGATATGAGAGACATTAGATGATGGAGACATTAGATATGTGTGTGTATATATATATATATATATATATATATATATATATATATATATATATATATATATATATATATATAAATAAACAAACACACACATATCTAGCATCTATCAATATTAATGCCCATTGGTCCATGAGAGACAAGGAAAGAGGTTATAGAGGAGTCCTTTGACTATATACTACTTACTTTTTATTTCCTTCCCATTGTCTTGTTACCTACTCTCTTTCTCCTTAATCCCTTTTAAAACTACATCACCAACACACATACGTGACAACACAACAATTCAACAGTCAAACCAGACAGCTGCCAGAGCGATGTTGACCTCGGCCCGTCCGAGGCAGAGGGACGGACAGACAGACAGAAAGAGAGAGAGCGGCAGAGTGTATCTGCGTACCGATGGCGAGTTGGGGCAGAGTGCAGCCCAGCCGCTCCGCGATTGCCTGCAGCTCTTTCAACTTCGCCTGCTGACGCCGGCCCTCCTCACTCAAGATCTTGTCCTTCAACCACTGGTAACCCTGTCGAAAACACAGCACGCCTGCTCAAAAACACAGCCCTGCTCACACACACACACACTGCTGTGTCACCAGGGCCCGTTTTTAAACACGTGGCTGCCTCCTGCTGTCTACATCTCAGCCAGGGGAACATGCCAGAGCTACACTTACTGAAATACAACACTTTTTTGTTCATTATTATCAAAACAAAGTTAAAAACATTAGTAGACAAATCTCCGTTTAAATGGATTACTACTGTAATTTACTTTAACTATATCTGTTTATGCTCAGCTGAGTAAAAACAGTAATGTTTACAAAGTATAGAGTATGTTATAGTGCTATTAGTAACAAATTAGAAATCCAGAAAAATTATCAAAGAGACAAAAGACCACAAACATCCAGACAACACTGAACCAAACAGGAAGCAGCACATTCCACACAAGTCACCAAAAGTACTGCACAACACCAAAATGGAGAACTACTTCTGACACACAATCCACAGACACACAACATGCCACTCTACTACACCACATCAACGACATAGTGTTGCATTAAGTCAGGCGTTAGCTGTGTGTATTGCAGGGATGAAGACCTATTTGACCCAAAAAAAAATCCTGGATGACAAAGTCTTGTTTTGTTTAATTAAGTTTATCCATCAGATGAAATATTCCACTGGGTTTGTCAGTGCTCACTGAATCAAGTCATTCAAACGGTTTCTCCTCTTCAATAATATTCAGTTTAGTTCCATTATGCCGAGAGGAAATAAAAGTCCGAGCAAAATAACAAAATGTTGCCTAAAATAACATTCTGAATTATTTAGTTGAAGTCTAAGTGTTGGTATCCATAGCGTCAAATTAAATAAAAAAAACAGTTAAAGAAGTCAGGTCACATGCTGTGCTGCTCTTGCTGTGTGTGTATGTTTGTATCGTGTGTGCTCATGTGCGTGCACTAAATTGCGTTACGCTGACACTAGCTGGCAAACGGTGTGGAACAACAAAGCTTGGAAAGAGGTGCACAGTGCATGGAGTCACCACGGCACGAAAACACACAGATATACGGGGTGTGCACAGAGTTACAGAACCTGAAAGACATAATACACACAATGAACAAACAAACAAACCAGCAACCAGTATGGAGACACAGAGTGGGGACACCAGCACAGATGAACAGATAAAGAAGGTTTGACTACCTTCAGGGAGGCCCGAGAATAGGGAGGCACCCTGCCGTCGTATTTCCCTGAGATGATCCCACAGGCCAGTGGCGACCACGTCATGGCCCCCACACCTGACGGCAAAAGATGTGATCATCATGACATAATCACAGACTCATAAAGTCGGAGCCCTTATTTTGTCTTTTGGAAAATAAAACACTAGGTTCTTGCGGTACAAGTTGAAATCTTGGCTCTCTAAAATGCTTTAATATTAATTTAAATAAAAAATGTGTGTTACAGTCACCTGACAGCTGCAGCCTGTAGAGGTTGAGTAGACCTCAACTAAAGCCATTAATCCATGACTGCTCACCTATTTTATGGAAGAGCTCCGGTAGCTGCACCTCCACCTTCTCTCGCTGAAACATGTGGTACTCGGCCTGCTCGCAGATGGGAGGAATCTGGTTGAACTGTCGCGCCACAGAGTACGCTTCCTAAAGGGAATGGAAGAAACAAAAACCAGGCTCATATACACTAGTATGGCATAAAAGTAATTGAAAGATCACAGTATATAGTATGTCATAAAAAGGTCATACTATAATATCGTCACCTTCCTAAAATAATGGCCCAAGTCATTTTTTCAGGTTTTTCAGAAAACACAAAAAAAACTTGACCAAATGCAGTGGCGGGCCGTCAGGGCCTGCTAAGCCTTCTCTGCTGGCCTAAACAGAATCACAAAGTTTAAATTTAAATTATAAAATACATTAAAAAAATAAATAATAAGAATTAAAAGTTATAGCTATTTTATAATGTAATTGTTTTTCACAAATACACTACATGTATTGTCATTATTTTTCCCTATTACCTTATTTTCTCATTGCACAGCTCCTATGTTCCTCTGTTGCTCAGCTCCCAGCCTGCTGGCTGGCAGCTGGCTGGGGCGACGCTGCGGGGGGCGCCGCCCTCAGCTGTCAGCAGGCCTAGGTCAAAATTCACGGCCCGCCACTGACCAAATGTAATAGGCGTGCACAAGCTGCCTCTAGACACTGCACAACAGGCATACTGTAATACCGGTCAAATTATGTTATGATTACTAATATTATGTTCGAGTGAGATTTTCATTGACAAAAATGCTAACTAAATTGCTAGCTTAAATGCTAGCTTCAAAATGCCATCTTGAAAAGCTTGTACAATTGCCTAAGTCCCATCGTCTTTTGACTTAGGCAAAATAAAATGGCCTAAATCACACTCTTGACATGGGCCGTTATACTATACGGGTAGAATCACATGATCTGTTCAATTGAGGATGTAGGAGGTGGACCGTATCATGAGGAGATGATTTAGGCAAGAATATCATTTTTGTCAGAAAATATGACGGACACTATTTTAGGAAGGTGACGATATGTAATAAAAAAATACAATAAAAAGTAATAGTTTAGTATGTCAGAAACATCTCATAAATAGGGAAATATAATCATAAAAATCGCATACTATATAAGTACTACGTATATAGTATAAGGAACTAAATTAAGATCAGGAATAGGAACATGTAGCATACAGCAAGGTCAGGAATAAATACACATCTTTGTGATGTGAGGAAAAAAACTCCTTGGTCTATGTAGAAATTCATATTTGCTCTGATTCTATTGGCGTATTGTCTTCACGCTGAATCTCACCATTATCTCCATCGGGCTCCAGCGGGATGTTCCCCAGTACATGGCCATGCCTTGGTTTATCACATAGGTCATTGCTCGAACCGTTTCTGCAAGTAAAAACAAACATGTTAATGACACACAGTTGTGTTTTATTTTTTCTCTGCTGTTTTCCATTCTCTATAAAGCGTCAGAGTCTTCTATATGTGCATCCGAGCTGTTCTGTATTATTATTATAAGAGACGTATTTATATAATTTACAATCCAAATGGGCTTGGTGATTCAGGAGACAAGTGGGAAAGCTAATTTTATTAATCAGAATGTGGAGTGATTCATACTGAGGGGGACATCTATGCATGACAAGGCACACTTGAATGAGATTGATGTAAAAATCCAGCTAGATTTTTTGTGATCTGCAAAATGCTACAGGGGAAGATAAGAGCCCAGTGAAATAAATAAGAGATGACAGGCATATTCGCACCAGTTAGTCGACAGAGAGTCTTTACACGCTGGACTACAGTGTCTGTATTTTAAAAGGTGAGAGGGTTACAAACATGTTTTATTCTATAAAACATAAAGCCATTAGATAAGAGTTTCATTTTATGGACATATCTGACCCTGTGTGACAGCGAATGAAAACCTATATTACCTAACTTTAATTTCCGTATATTTTCTTTGGTCAAAGTGACAATGTATCAAGGAAAGCATGTTTGATAACGATCGGGGGTGTCCCAGACAAGATCAGGATCACCAGAGTGCAATAAAACAGGAGCGCGTCGACCCGCAATCATCCTCCATCCCTCCGTCTATTCACCTTGCTGGTGTGTCGCTTCTGAAAAGTCTCTCTGACAACCAAATCAGCCTTTCCTATCATGTAGTGGGAGCCTGGCTTAAGAGGGTTTCTCTGTAAAACTGACAGAACATCAGGTCACCACTTCTTCATTCTGCACACTGCCCTTAAGCTACAGCCAGAATAAAACACACCAGATGGTCCAACTACTGTTTTGAAGACATAAACTCAGAGCCGTCCATGTGAACTGCGTGCAATCTTTAAAGGGCAAACGAATCGCCTCGACGTTTACACCAAACAACACCAGCTACTCCGGACTAACAAGACACTGAAGCATTGTGAAAGAGCCGAGGTAGTGAAGCATCAAGCGGAAGGCAGGAAGATGACCTCTGACCGAACTCCGTAACCCGAAGGGCAACTTCGACACTGGAGCAGATGCATACTGTGTGACCAGCTGAGCCCGCACACAGTTAGCTCTCTGCCATTTAAAGGTCTCCAGCATCAGTACATATCCTCATTCCGAGTGTGGAGGTGGAAGCATCAGGACAAAATGCAGCATGTAAAAATAGATATTTCAGTTACAAGAGGTTTGTGTATCTGAGTATTGGCATTGCAGTAGTCATAGAGACAGAAAAGAGGCGATTTATTTAATGTGCAATAAGACAAAACACAAGGAAAACATGGTTAAGTGTGTGAGAGGGACATACATGGGGATGATTCAAAACAGATAAAGTAGCAACAATAGTAGAATTACCTTCCATAGGTGTATTAGGGTCCGGTCTGTTCGCAAACACCACATCCACGTAGTCTAACTGCAGTCTTTCTAGAGAAGCTTTTAACCCTGGAAATAAGCATCACAGTTAGTACAGTAACAGTGAATCTCTGTTGTGATACATGATTGTGTTTCTTTATAAACTATCTAAATACAGCTGAAAAAAAAAAAAGGAGAGGATTCTCAAACTGTTTATTATACCCAAACGTTTTGCAATCCCAAGAGTGTGTCAATTATGTTTTTTAAAAGCCTTTTCCGAAAAGCCAAAGCATCTAATTAGGAAGCATTTTGTTACTGCATGTTCAGCATTTAATCCAATAACCTGCGGCGCTGCTACTTACCTTCTATAATGTGTTTTCGGGATAAACCTCTTTCAGTCTCCGCTCTAAAAAAGAAAGAAAAAAAAAGATAATAATGACTACGATATAAATAATAAATCTGACAAATATTTTATTGAAAGTACAGTTCGGATGACACATGATCTCATGACCAGAAGAGGAGGGGTCGTTTCTCATTCGAGTCAGAAAAGCAGCCAGATGAAACTTACTTTCCACCCCAGAAGATCTTTGTTGTTATCACCAGAGTTGAACGTCTGAAAATAGAAAATGAAAACACATCTGTTACAACATCTGTGAAACACTGAGAATCATAGCAAAAGAACTGAATAGGAACTAGTGAGATCTAAAGTCTACACAAACCATATATTATACGTTTTAACAGCGAGGATGAAATGCCCGGACACCCGCTTTGTGCAATCATGCATTTCCACATTATTCATTCAGTGTCGAGCGCAACCACATCCCACAATATGTAATATGTCCGACCGGCGCCAGTAAACGTGTGTTTGTAGGCGTATAACCTGACAGTGCTATACAAATGTCCAGGGCCGACAAAGTAGAGGATAAGGACGAGAAGTTCATCCATTATTTAGCATCTTTGAGGAGGGACACAGGAGTGTGGGCACGGCTGCCCGCATTAATCTTTCATCTTCCTACCTTACTGTTCCAGTTCACAACACACAGCCTCCCAATATGTGCAAGGAAGGATATGATACAAGATTAGGGATGGTGGCTGGGGCGGAAATAATCAAAAAATTAATTCAAGTGTGCCTCATACCTCCATCCTTTCTTCTTTATGATGTTTCCGAGCACCACCTCTGCCCTGTGAAGCAGACGGAGACGAGATCAAATACAGATAGTTTTGATAAGAGCATTTACGCCCGACTGTCTGAGGAATGATTTTAAATTAAAGAAAGCGGTCCAACTCTTCAGACATACTATATATAATGCATAAAGGTTTTAGGACTGTTTAGGACTGGTGTGTGTGCATTAGCTGCCAGGTCACGGCCAGCAGAGCATTGGACCAGCTGTGCTGTGCAGCCACCACTATGTCACTCATTAGCAGCCACAGGGGTGCTAATGAGTGACATTATGATCAACAAGGGGCTCATTAGGGCTGAGCAGAGACCCGTCAGTAGGATCTCTCTGCAGTCCTCTTACTCTGTGTCTCATTAATTGTCACAGTTTTCACATGAAATGTATTTGGTGCTCCTTAAGAGATAAAACAATGCAACTACCGACATTTCTTTTAGATACATTTTGGGTGCACTGATGAATAAAGCCAGCTGCTTTAATTGAAGCGGTTTTAAAATAATTTATGTTTTATTGTGTCAGAAGTGTTGTTGGAATCTACAAAGACCACAATTTATCTCACCTATGACAGCGCATTAGTGTTAGAGTGTCTGTGTCGAGACAATCGACACAGACATATTAAACTGATGTTCATTTGGATGCTTTCAGATTTCCTGAAATTCTACAATGGATGTTACTTTCTTGAACAGGTCACTGATACTCCCCTCCTGATGCTGCGGTTGACTGCAGTTTACAGTGTTTCCCACAGATTATTATTATCTGTCCTTTTCTGCTCTTTTTGATTATAAATGCACTGTATTATTACTGAGAAACAAACTGTCACTCATTTTGCAAAAAATTATATTTACTTAATTAATGAGTGGGAAACTTGTATTTAAAAAACATTTAACAATGAAACATTTCACACCCTCATCTCCCTTCAGATTTCACCAATCCCTCTTCTCCCTGACAGGACGAGTTATTGAAGATGAAATACATTTCTTTTATACGGATTCTACACATTTTTCTGGAAATGGAGTTGCATTTATATGTTGTCTTTCTACTCCTCTAACCACTTAGAGCGCTTTACACAACATGTGTACATTCCTACACACATTCCTACACTGATGGCAGGGGCTGACACGCAAGGTGCTGACATGTCCATCAGGATCAAAGCATTCACACACAGAACATCGTGCCCAAAGAGAGGCGCACACACACACACAGAGTGTGTGCGCGTGTGTGCGTGTGTGTCAACACTATGCAGATAGAGATGAATGGATGCTTGTAAAGGGTAAGTAAGGATGTAATTAAAATGCTAAATTACATGAAAACTACCACAGGACATTGTGATATTGATATGGGTCAAGCTTTAATATTAAACCCTGCAGGGCATTTATTGTGTCTCTTGTTTATCACGTATTAATAAATACCTGTACGATCTGCTGATCACAAGTACTGCTACTACTAGCCAACGGCAGGACCCACAGCTTTGGAACAACGAGCACTCAAGCACTTCCCTGAGAGCATGTCTTTGTGTGCATAATAGTGTGTGTACATGTGTGTACACACATGCACACGCACACAGTGGACTGTGTGTTGCTCTTCTGACATGTGAGTAATCTGGGAGCTCAAACATGAAATACAGCGGGCCTTGAGCAGGTTGACTTTCTTCATCTAGTCATTAATTAGGTCTTTGTTCCAGCGCCAAGTTGATGTGATGACTTATGACAGAAACCAACAACATAATGTTGCATTATTCATGCATTTGGTATATTTTATTAATTTCAGATTTATCTGTAATTATGCTTCCAATTTGTCACTGGTTTCAGACAATATCATGCAATTACTCTGCATCTAGAGCAAAATGCGTAAGCCTGAAAGAAATGACTTGCATACTTTTAAATGCTTTGCCGCCGTATGTGTTTGCTGATAACAGCCGCTCCACGGGACACACAGAGCATGTTTATTTGTGCAATTACACATTTTTATTTATATTTCTGAGAAACAGTAGCCTGCATATTGCAAAGGATACGCTGGTTAAGAATCACAATCAATATCTAAATATCTGTGTTGAATGTTCGTTTGATGTTGGTTTCTGTTTTGTTGGGCTAAGCCGGGAACAAGCATGCCAAAAACAAACAGCCAACTGCCATGTGTTGTGTGTGCATTAGCAGAACCAGGAGTGTGAGCACAGCTTACAAACCTCATTTATCTGTCCACGCTCGCAACACAGAATCAACACTACAGCAGCCGACTGGACAGCCACCAGCACCACTTTATGCACTGTAAGTCTGACTGATGAAGGCGTCGCAGTAAGCCAGAACTTCACATGAAAGCTTTTTCCATTCTGATGAGCAAAGTGTGTGATTTGTTCTACTCTCGCGTATGTGTGTAATATAAGCTCCTCTTCGCTGCTCTGCAGTGGAAGTTATCAGGATTAACACCTGTGCAACACATCCTGAGCCGTGTGACATGCTGTCACAAACATTTGCACGTGTCGCAACAGATTTGTCCTTTCTCGCAAACTGTGGTCTGTTTTATGGAAGCGCGATGATCAAAGTCATTGTTGGTAAAACTCCTGTGTCAAAGATCAACTTTTTCTGGCCCTTCGTCCTAAAACAACAAGGCAAACCGGTTGTTGAAAGCACCCCCTGAATAATGAAGCATAGTGATGACGTTTAGCAGACAACAGCTGCTGAGGAAAACCACTGAGACCTGCTGAGTGTTTCTAGTCTTTTTGTTTTGTTTGGATTTTCTTTTCTGAGACACTCTGACGCATCTCCCTAAACATAATGGCAAAAACTAGGCTATTCTTGAGAGGATTAAAACAAAGGGCTTGGTACTGTTAATCAGAGATACTGTTTGCAAAGGATAATCCCCTAGATTATTTCAAAGCACCGAAATTACTACAAAGCCAGATTAATCCATGCTGGAATTTGAAGCATCACTACAAACAGCAATAAGGCAACACTCGGCTGCTTTCTGAAGTTAAAAACATCAACACTGGCTGTACATTTAGACCATGACTATGAATATGTGAACCCTCATGAATGCAACATGGTGGTGACGAAAAGGACACATTTAATTTAAAATCGAAGATCAAGGGTGGAGACCAAATCTGTTGTGTCCACAAATTAGTCTCCATGAAAACTGTTGATCGTATGAATTGTGCAGGACTTTATTCCTGGAAAGACACAATGATGCGTTTTTCAAAAGTAATTTCTCGCAACTTTGACTTGCTCAAACAAGCCCTATTGTACAAGGACGATGTCAAAGCCTCTGCACATCAAACTGAAACTATTTGCGTGGGTACACAGAGTACTCAGGCAAGGGAAGTCTGCCTTCTAATAATCTCTACCTGGTGCTTTTATGGTTTTGGTAATATTTGGAGTTACTGCTCACTGCTATGTGACCTGTGGCACAGGATATACTCACTTCCCAGCAGCGTAGACTTCCGCTGTGTCAAACAGATTGATGCCATTTTCATAGGCCAGAGTCATCAGCTGCTCGGCCATCTGTTGAGAGATCAGGGGAGAAGGAACAGAGAGGGGGAAGGATGGGGTGAGGGACCACTGATGTGAGGTGTTAAGACTTCAATTATCAAACTTCTTCCACAAGACTAAAGGCCTCCATGGCTTTGCCTTCCCATAACATGTGTTTATTCTCTGACTGTTGACTCCCTCTGGCAATGTGGTTTCCCTATAAGTAAAAATAGGCTTCTCGAGCAACCCAGGATGTGCCAGTTCATGTGGAGGGTTTCCATTCCCCAGCTTTGACTAATGGAGGATGACAAAATCCATCTGCTCTCACCTCATCCGTTATCTGTCCACCGAACGTCACCCATGTTCCTACAGAGGTCGACAGGGAAGTGGGGTCAGAGTGCAAGTATAAAAACATACATGTGCACACAGATGAGCAAGTGAACAGAGATAATATAGGTTCCGCACAAGTGATACTGCACATAGTGTACAATAAAAGATCTAGCTAATAAAAAGAAGAGACAGTTTGGATTATATATTTGAGTCATTTTACTGGAACTTCCCACTGAACTACGCTTTATGTAAACCACGGGGTTACGAATTCCCCTCACAAATCTGCTAGACAAAGTATTTGGTTGTGCAGTTAAACTTCTCAGTGTGTCTCATGATGGAAAAGTGTCTTACCTAATCCGAGGCAGGACACCCGCAGACCTGACTTCCCAAGGTTTCTGTCAAAACAGAGAGAATTACATTAACATTAATGCAGCACTCCGGTGGCAGTGATTTGGGTTATTTTGCACTCCGGCGGTGGCTATGAACATTAGAGTAGGACTTTAAGCCTCATTTGTAAATTGATTGAGCGATTGATAAATACATAAACAACCCTATCACTCCTTTGTAATGTGAGGAAAGCATGTTACTCTAAGGGGAGCTTAACGTTATGGAAGCTAAGAAGAACAGGGGTTTTGTATGTTGGAAGGTTAGGGAGGACAGTAACATGTGTGCTGACAATGAGCTTTGTGTGTGCAGTGAAATGTCAGAGAGGAAGTGTCTTAAGCAGGCCCACCATGACATCCACTGAAATTTGTCACAGCACACCAGGATCCCTCAGCTGCCATCTGACTAAAATCCCCCACAGCAATACGGACGCTTGACTACTGACAACAACTTGCTCCTAAAGCTGGCGTCTCTGAGCCCATCACAGTGCAGACGGACCTCTCTGCTGATAATCACAGTATTAGTTGTGCAAACCTTTAACATTTTTGAAGACATCCATGGCTCTTAGTTAAAAGGCATCTGGTTGAATGTGTTGTTATATTATTTTTTTAGGAGGAAATTTGAGTTTCTTCAGACTATAACAGTATATATATATATATATATATATATATATATATATATATATATATATATATATATATATATATATATATATATATATATATATATATATATATATATATATATATACACACACACACACATATATACACACACACACACACACACACACACACACACATCTGATAAAAGAAATGATTAAACATACAGATGAAGTGTGCTACCGCTGGTCAACCCATTTCAAGAAATAAGCTGGCAGTGTAAAAAGATAAAAGAAATGTGGCATTGGAGATGATGTAACATGTGCAGGAGTCAAAGTGAGCATGTGGGAGGATATCTAATATATTTTCACAAGACTGCTTATATAGAAATACAGTTGAAATGAAAAGGAGTCGAGAGGGAGAGGATAGGTGTGCTCTGTGTGTGCAGATGTGTGTGTTATATGACTGCATGTTTGAGTGGGACTGCGTGTATGTGTGTGTGTGCGCGTGTGTGTGCGCGCGCGCGTGCGTGCGTGCGTGTGTGCATGCGTGCGTGTGCGTGTGGGTGTTTTGTGAAGCCATGATAAGATTACTGAATCGCTGCGTTGACGAACAAAACACTCCAATGTGGTCTGAACACAGAGTCCCCAAAATCGTTTAAAATAAATATGGAAATCTCAACATTTGTTGGCTACCTTTGTGTTGAAGTGAAACAACAAAAAAGGCTCTTAAAATGCTTTAAGTTTCTTTCTGATGCATCTCCATACACGTTCCATTTTGTTAGAGTTAATCCAGTTAAATGTTCACTTTATCATTCAACCTCATTAGTTCCACTCTTTCTTCACTAAACCACCATGGAT
Organism: Myoxocephalus aenaeus; assembly: GCA_038501785.1. Lineage (NCBI taxonomy): Eukaryota > Metazoa > Chordata > Actinopteri > Perciformes > Cottidae > Myoxocephalus > Myoxocephalus aenaeus. The sequence goes on along the minus strand of JBAMJR010000006.1, from coordinate 4,929,631 downwards.
GCTGCTGGCAGTCTCCATCTTCATTTGCTTTCTTTGTTTTATGACTCAAGATATATCAAATCACAACAAAAGTCATCCTTCAGCCATCCAAGGTTTCAGTGAGATCGAGCGATATTGAAGAAATAATGAAATCACATCCAGTTTGTGTATTTGCAAGTAAAGCATTGGGGTCAAACATATTTACAACAAAAAGCCTCATTAAAAAGATTTGGTTTGGTCAGTGACGTCTGTAATCGTGTTATAGTTTGAATCCGAGAGCACGAGGATGTCACGTATAGGAGCCTGCTGACGTATAAGCAAACCCTGTCAGTCATGAGGGAGACGAGGGAAAGATAAGGGAATCCAGTGGGAGCATATGCCCTCACGGTGCACCGGTGTGACAAGGTTAACACACAAGTCCCCTCTGGCAAACCACTAGAGCTGATCTACAATTAACTGCCTCTTAATTGCATGAGTAAAATAACCCCTTGAGGGGCGGCTGCTCAACGTCACAATCGGAGATAACCGAAACCAAAAGCAGCTTACTGACCAAAATTGTTAATGGAATATATTTGCAAGTGTTTTTAATGACGACCAAAGAAGTTTGTCTGGTGCAAAATAGCCTTTCCACTCAAAATTCATCTCGACTGAACCCGTTTGCAGAGTTTGTCTCTGAACACTGTAAAATGGAACTGTACATTCAGCACCGAGTCCGTTTGAAGCCTTGCACTTTTGCAGATTTTAACACCTAATGTGATTAAATGAATTAGTGTTGCTTAATGTGTTGTACATGGTGCACAAGCATGTTCAGAGAAAGAGATGCATAGTAAACCTGTCTAATGAGATACTTTAAACTAGAAGCAACTGGATACACATGCATCATGAGTTACACCATTTTCATCAGCATGTTAGGGCTTATCTCAAAGTGAAGCTTACTGTGTAAGTGTTGCATAAGGACGCTTTAAACATGAATACTGCACATACACTACCAGTGCATTTAAGCAAAAGAAAAGTAACCAGGATATCGGAATACACATCACTGCCCTTGCAATTGTTCTTATTGTAAGGATGTCCCTTTGTCAGCAAATTGTTGTGTTCAATATTTTACTAGACTGGCCTTGAAAATACTGCATTGTGCGTTGCTGCAGTGACACTCTGCCAGGGCCTGTAAGCAGCCAGGTGTCAGGTTGCTGCTGAGCATCAGCAGATATGAACCACAACAGTAAAGTCATCTCTCACACCCTCCTCAATAATGAAGGAGACACAGCACAGAACCGGACCGCCGCAGCGCCGCAGGGACAAAGCCTGATGAGACACATAGTGACCATAGCACATGTCCAGTCCGGTTGTTTGCTTTGAAATACTAGGAAACCTTTCTAACATTAGCCTTCTGATCCCAATAGCCCGAAGCTCAAGTGGACAAGGCAATGTTTTCATTTTGGTATGTTGGTTTATTTGATTAAGGGTGGCTTGGAGATCTATTTGGGGCTTGTTTACACACAGGTTCCATTTCACTTCAACTTGACACAATGAATCCCGCTTGTCTATGTCAATCTTTCAGCTCTGCTGACGACTTTGGCCGCCATTGATGGAAGCTGACTTGTGGAAATAATGGAGGTTATTTTCCTTTAAGGTCGACAGGGACAGTCATGTTAGAGGTCATCTGACCTTTCAGTCATGTATTACTGATTGATTGTTTATTATTGAGTTGTCGTCTTTGGAAGAAAAATATTAAATATAAAAAAGAAAAGATATATTCTTTTTATTTTTGCCAATAGTTAGTGATATTCAAGCACCGTTAATGGCATGATTCATGAGTCAATATGGAATAAAAACAATATAGTGCACATTTTACTAACAAAACAAAGGCAAACATTCGAGGACAGATAAATAACAAACACTATTAGAGGTTTGTTATTGATACATGGCACATGCACAGCACGCATGAAAACTGCATGATCACTACTGAATAACCGACTGGTCGCTTGTACAGTTGACAAATACGAAAAACTAAATGTATGTTGTGTTACTTTAAAAACACACCGACAAGACACATTTGCTGCTCCAGCAAAAACAACTAATTCTCAGGATGCGAGTCGGTGACGAGTTCAGTCTACCGTTGAGCCCTTTAAATCATAACTCATACAGAGCATTCTAGGAGCAGATATACATCACTTCTTTGCCAATTAAAAACTCTATACCAAAACAATGCCGTTAAGAGTTTACTCTGGGTTTGTGGAGGTGCAAAGCGGTGGTACAACCAAGTCTTGGCACAGTGTGAGAGTAGAGCATCAGGAAGGACCGGAGGCATCGAGTCGGCAGACTGAGTGAGTGGGAGAGAGGACTTAAAGTCAATGTCAGCGGACAAGACAGGGTGATGAATGAGGGAAACAAGGTCACAGAGCTGTTAAAAGGAACATGTTGAGAGATATGTTCACCAAGCAGAACTATTAATACTACCTCCATCGTGGCTTCAACTTCAGTAAAACACACAGATCGAATGCCACTAGCTCGTGTTGGCTGCAGGTGGTTTCCTCCTCCATTCGTGTTTATGTAACATCCATTCCACTTTCAGGAAAGAGCGACGGTTGAGAATCTTAGATTAGAAATGTCGCGACTAAGCAATAAGATAGAGGAAAAGTGTGAGCCGCTTTGCTCTAAAAAAAAGCTGCGTGTACACATTAACTCAGATTTCCCCCTCCCCAAAAATTAAAATGTTACCATTATCTGCATCAGCTGAACCGTAACAAGCCGGTCATCTTCCACTCACCTCACTGGCATGAAGCATGAATGGATGTGCACTTCATTCTGCAGCATTCTGCCACGAGGCTCCATTCACTTGCTGCATAGCTGGATGACCTTTTTTTTAAAACTCAAAACACAAAAACTAAAGTCTTGTTTCAGATCAAGTCCAAGATAGATTTGCGGGGGTGCAAGTTGTGACTGGAGGTGAATGGATAAAGATTTTCCTGAGTTAAACTGTTTTGTGAAAACGCCTATCTGTTTTCATATTTTTTCTTAAGACTAAGGAAGGAAACAATTAGTTTAGCTCAGCATAAAGACTGGAAGCATGAGGAAACGGCTATTCTAGCTCTCAACTCGGGGCTATACCCGGACAGAAGATCTTCTAAATCTTAATTGTCCGAGGCCCACCAATCTTGTGTCCTTCAGTCCTTGAAGCTCGCTCATTACACGTTCTGTATAGGCAACATACAATACATGACAGGTCTGTTGCTCAGTCTTGTGATCGGGGCGTGACAAATCAGTGTGTTCTTACAGACAAAAGGCAGGTCTTTGGCCAAATACAAGAACCACATTGAGCCGAGAGCATTTCAATGACTTCAGGTTGGTTCGTACATTTTTTTTTACAACATTGCAATCTTAATGTAGATGTCAGGGACAAAAGTTGAATGTGATTACTTGCAGGCTATATATCATCAACTTCCAGGCTATATATCATCAATTTCGGTTAACTGCTCAACTATTCTGTTGTGCTGGAGAATACTCAGAATAGAAGCTGCGGACGCACCAATTTCCATTTCATTGGGACTTTAAAGATAGTCGTCAATGGGAGTTTATTCATTTTTTACTTGGGCATAAACAGATTGTCGGCTCAGAGGGTTTTCCTGAGGCTGAATTTGTTTTTCTTCTTACTCGGGTCTTTTCAAAGGCTCTAGTTAGGGGATAAATCTGGCAGTGCCCACAGGGCTGGGAAATCCTGCTTTACGCTTGAGAGGAACGAGGGAGAAACTTACTAGAACCTGGGGGTTCCTAGTCTTAGCAATGTTTCTAATACAGTATTTGTGATGTCACACTGCATCTTGACATGCTTTTAAATTGACCATCGTAGCCAAACGATGTATATTCACTGGAATATATTCACTCTATTCAAATATTGGATAACAAACACAGAAAGCTGCAACAATTAGTCAATTAATTGATATTTGTACTATCAGCACTTATTCAATCAATTCAATGTTAAAATGCTTGCTGGTGAAAAGGAGCTTGCGTTGGCCACTGTATTGATTTAGAGCAAACTGCCTTGTTTGCTGCTTAAAAAAATAAATACTCAGAACACACACGACTAAGCATGATGCTGCAGGGTGAATGGGATTGTCCCCTGCTGGCCTGTTCTCTTACTTTCTGAAGTAAGCTAAAACTCTGGCCTCCTGGTACAGCACAGCCTCACGTCTACTTGTGCTACATTATTTCCTCAATCACACGTTACATAACATGCAGTTCAAGCGCTTCTCATGCAGAAATAAATGCTAAACAAAAATGTTGCTGTCAAAACCAGTCTGTTGATTTGGTAAATATGAACCCATCCCCTTAATTTAGGCAGAATAAAGGCCTAGGGTGGCAGCTTTATGGATATAATAATCTGACACACATATAACTGTGGACATGTACAGAACTTTGGAGTAAATCATTAAGTTAAATATAATTCCTGCCCACATATATTATGAAACAGTATAAACTGACGGACAACAATTCAGATAGTGAGTGAATAAAGGACTAGGGTCTTCTTGGCAATCCACAAAAGAAATAATAAATCTAGGCTATTTCTAGAGCATTTAAGAAAATACCATGTAACGAGAAATGAGTGGTGCTGACACACACACACACACACACACACACACACACACACACACACACACACACACACACACACACACACACACACACACACACACCTTCCCAAACACACGCCAGTTACTGCAACATTTATTTTCGAGGGAAGTGAGGCAAAGAAGGAACAGCTGTCTTCATTTTCTCCTTCAACATAACGCAAGTGTGTCTGTCACATGCAGACACACATTTATAGGCACATAAGCAAAATATTCTACAACAACCCCTCCCATCTCACTCGCTTTATCATACACCAACACAGACAGAGCATGCAGAGAAACGCAATCCTACGTCAAGAAATGAACCATCCCACCGTTTGGCACCGCTCCCCTCCACACGCCCAGAGCAAACAGATGGTGTATGTTCTGTGCACATTTAAGATGCTACCTAAGTGGCTACTGTGGGCCTGAAATCTGTGCTGTGGATAAGTCTTAGTATTAACATCAGAGTGGCTCCTGTATGTGTGTATTTATGATTCATATTTCAAGGGGGCGTGTGCAGGCTGTAGAAAGGCTGGTTCCCTGATGAAGAGCCCTCTGAATGCAGGAAAACGTCCCAGCATGCACCCACACTCATGACGCCCAAAATCTCACACCCACAGCTTTTGTCACGCAAAGCCTGAGCGATGCATGCTTTTGCATTTGAGTAACAAAATACAAGAAAATAAAAAATTATGCTCAGTTTCATATTTTTCAACAAAAACCTTCTGATAATTTAGTATCACCAATTTGATTTCCTTTCTACAATTGCAGCTAATAGTATATACTAAAATATATATATATATATATATATTTTAGTATATACTATTAGCTGTTGCAGAAAGTACTATTAATTAGTAACTATTAGCAATTGCAGAAAGGAATATTAGTTAGTATTAATATGTATACTTTGATTTCCTTTCTGCAATTGCAGCTAATATATATATATATATATATATATATATATATATATATATTATTAGCTAAGTATATACTATTAGCTGCAATTTCAGAAAGGAAATCAAAGTATACATATTAATACTAATCATTAATAAGCAGACATTTCATTTGTAAATCTTTGACAGTCTGCTCCCTTTTCTGACTATACATTCTGCCATCTGTTACATGAAGATACTTCAAGGTGCACTGTCAACTTTACAACAGAAAGTGGACCTCAAGAGATGTGAGGAATCCCACTGACAGTCTGGGCTCAGGCGAGTTACTTGTAGATTTACACCAGGGGAGGAGGCGAGTCAGCTCTGATCTACATGGCCACAGCAGGAAACGATACGAAGCGCAATACAGCAGAACTGTGACAAAGAACAACACCATGCGTTGACTAAAAAATAATCCTCCTAAAGCACAAATCATATCCAGAGAAATTTAAAATGAAGAAAAAAAAAACGTCTTCAAACGTATTGACCTCAGCATTACTCTTCAGCACTTTATTTGCAGCGCCTAGGCAAATAAAAGTGTTCCTTTATAGGTTTACTCATTCCCTCAAGACCCGTCCTGGGTTTGGGTGCTTGAGAGAAGAGCTGATAACCGGACTGTGAAAAGCAGGGGCTTTATGGGATTGACTCCCTACCTGCACTGCCTTCCCAATCTCACAGATATCCCTACCATTCCCTGAGCAAGACTACTTTACATAATCATAAGCCATTTTGTGTGCATCATTAATTCAGTCCTGACTGAAGCCATTTAATCGTTCCTTCCTTGGAGGAGGTGCAGGCACTTACAGTCGAGCTTGATGATTTTAACCAGTCATATCATCGGTGTCACGTTACCAAATTGCTCAATCTGTGATGAGGCAGCCGACGACAGCTACCGCAATCCCTCCGTATACCTTGACAAGATCTTCACTTTGATGGTTTCCTCGACCTTGTGGGGGAGGTCACTTCCTACCCAACCTGCATCCTTGCCCATGGATGAAGACTGACAGACTTGATTCGAGATTTCAAGGACCGTATGCAAATGAGGCCGATCTGAATTTCCCACCGCTTTTCTGCAGTGTGGATAATCGTGGAAAGTTTTGCTGGGTGGACAAGCTTCAAATGTATTATTCTGGGGAACAGTTATAAAACCACTAACCTCCTCAACTGGCAAAATGAAAAACTCAAAACTAAATTCAACGGAGAAAAAAAATCCTTGTGCTCTAGGATGAAAAGATAAATGTTAGCCTTGTTAGAGGACTTGCAAGCTTGAACTCCGAGAGGCATGTTTGAGAGATACACAGTGACATGAGCACAGATCACTCCAGCCTACTGTACTTCCTCTTGGGCATAGTGCCTACACCAGCATGAACCTTAGCACTCTCCCTTTCTTTCTTTCACTCTCTGCTTCCTTCCCTTTCAGTCGCATCTTTTCAAAACCACAAAACACAATGTCGTAGCCTCGGTGCATGCATCTCTGAGCCGCACGCTGCATTTAGGCCTGCATTACCTTCAGTTTACATCAGATGCGTGTCTGGTTCAAACACAGAGCCCGTTATGTACTTTGGACTTCACTGGGGAAGCGAAGAACACAAACAGCCGCTGGCCCCGCAAGCTGAAAAATGATTTAACTCATTCAATATCATTAGCCTCAATAATGACAGCGAGCAAACATGGCAAGGCTGCCGCGAGCACATCAGATGCAAAGGGTTGTTATGTCACATCTGACAACAATACTGAGGATGGGTAATGCGTTTCCTCAAATCAACGCCCAATCTTAATTCTGCAGTCAACGTAGCACTAATCTTTCACCCCCCACAATGCTGATTCTGGTTAAAAAGGCACATCATCACCTTTCAGTTTTTTTTTTTGGGAGGGGGGGGGTTTGGGACTTGAAAAATACTAGTTGATCTGAATAATAATAGTTGTATCAGAAATCAAGTCATCTACCACTTGATGGCAATCCTATAAAGAGCAGAGTACAAATATACAACAGAAATGCTCCTGTGGAATATTTATGGAATAAAATGGTTAAAAACAAGAAAACAGCTCACAAGCTTCTGATGGGAGGCTCTTCACGAGCCTCTATATTGTGAGCTTTCTGCTGCGGTTTTGATACAAACAGAAACACATATCTACACATCATATATAATATATCACTCTCCAGTTAAGTGTGTTCAGTGATATCAATTTTACATCATCAGAACTAGCAAAACCTTTTTAGCAAAAAGACAGAACGCCTCTGTAACATCACGACTCAAACAAAGGCTAGAAACATGGAATTTACAATATTATCAAGAGTTTATATATGATTAAGTTGCTTGAATAGAATGAATGGAAACTGGAATTGTTATGTGGGGTCCATTTTTTTTTATAAACAAGCTCTGATGCGTTTATGCACTCTGGCTCCTTATTTACATTCAAAGATCTATCTATATCTCCCTCTCTCTCTCCCTCTCTCCCTCCCTCCCTCCCTCCCTCTCCCCAACATAAAGGTACGCTTAATGTTATGCAAAGTGAGTTTTTAAAAATGAATTATCCCTCTAGCAACATAACTACGGACGGATATCTTGAATAAATGGACAGCTTGCTGCCGATCACAACGTGCTGTAACTTACCACAGTGGAAAGTAATGTGAACTCACCAACGCTGCCTCTAGATTGTGTGTGTCCTCCGCTATTTAACCGTCATTCACTCTTCTACTCTGTGCTTGAATGTGAATTTTAAGTTTCCACTCCTTTTTCAGCCATTGTGTAACATTTGCACAATTTGGAGTAATTCCCCACACAAATGGAATACATTTGGATTTTGTCATAAATATTTTTCCTGCAAGTATAACTTTGCCTAAATGTTAAATATATGCGGTAGAAACAGTTTAGTCTTTGAGCTTTTTTGTGTGTGGAAAAGCAAAAGGACAATCATTTGTCATTAAATAAAATATTAAACCTTTTGTCAGAGCTATAGAAGTGAAATTACCACAATAGAGCAGTAATCACCCGATTGAAGGGGTGCGATAAATATTCAGTGCAGCATCATGTCAACATACAATGTTGTGGGCAAAAACTATCGTTAGGCAAAGTTTTTGTTTTCACAGCATGTCAGGGACACTTTAATATGAAAGCTTACTTCAATAGTAACAACTGACTCAATGTAGCTTTTGAGTTAATAATTGAAAAAAAGTGATTTTTATATTTCTGCTATAAATTCAACAAAAGGATCTGCAGTGATGATAATAAATATAAACCTACATTATAATAAAATAAAAACTAAGGGATTATCAGTGTAAGGTAAACAAACTAAAACGTTTGATAATAATATTCTTGCACCTAAAAGACTAATCTGTGGAAAAATACTAATCAGTTTCCCCTTTACAGCTTAACAAAATCAGCTTACTGCACTTTGTTTGCCGTGCTTGTTTGTCACTACTGTCCAAAACAGATTAGACATCAATGGCCACAAGCTAAATTTAAATTACATGCCAATGAGTTGTATTGCTTAAGAACAAAGATCAGCTAAAAATATAAATTGAAAATCTTTCCATGTGAGATCTTGCCGTTTTTGAGGTGCAAGCGGGCAGGTTAATTAATGAGTTACTGTCATAATACATCAATATTTGACAGATGGCAGTTCTGACGGGAATGAAGGAAGAAAAACTGGTGTACAATAGCAAATTGGACAAATGGGCAGTCCTCTCTGTGATGAATTGTCGCCTGAGCAAAGAGGAATTCGATGATTGAAAATCTACTTCAACAGGGGGAGCAAAATCCTGCAGTTTAAATTCAATTGAAACATTTTAGATAAGTCTCAAGGTTTTATGGCCAAACAAGCCCTACCTATACTTCATGCCAGTCCTCATGCTTTGCTCGCTGGAGGTAGGCACACTCTGAACAGAGAGCTGTCCAAGACTGCGAGCCACCATCGCCACTGCTCTGAACTTGCTGCGGGTGCCCGTGTTGGGGCTGTTGGCGTTCTGTCGGTTTAGCCGGTCCTCCGTGGTGCGGCTCACCCCCCCACGGTGGTCCGTGCACACTAGTGACACCTGCATCCTGGCTTTTGGCTGGCCGTCCCAATAGAAGATAGTCTAATTAAACTCAGTCAGGCAAGAAACTCCCAGAGGTGTATAATGTTTGCGGACCCTGAAGAGCGTGAGAATGATCAGTCTGTAGGAGCCACCCACTCCAAATCCAGCTTCACACACCGTGCCTCCGTTAGAAATCACTGCCCAGTCGCTAAAGTGACTAAGCTCAATGTTCAGTCGGGAAAAAAAGAGGAGCAGGAGGGTGGGAGGGAAGATCAGAATGGATTCAAACAGTAAAGGACCGCTGATCAGGTGAAAACAAAATCCTCAAAGGAAGTCCAAATACAAGCATCACAATACAGCATTTTTGTCTCAGTTGCTGTGAGAATCAAATATGAAATCACTGCAGACTTCAGGTACATCAAATGCAGGTCAAGTACAAAGCTTTAAATCTTTTAAAAAACAGAGTCCCAAAAAACAAATCAAAGCTTGTGTAAATTTCCCTCTGCAAGTTTTTCCTTGATTCATCCGGGTGTCCTCCTCTCACTTAATCATTTAAATCAGAGACTCATCAGAGGCTGACAGGCAGATTTAGAGTCTTGCAATTTTCTTTTAAAGCTGAGCTCAGTGCTAGAGATAACACCTCTTGCTGCCAAGCATTAAGAGTGGAAACGCATAGATCCACACAAAGGGTTGGAGAGAATGAAACACGAACACACAGTTCCAGGAGGTTTTCATCTCGCCTTCTGCGTCCGCCTTGACAGTTGTGCTGGCTGCTGGATATTCTACTGAATACTACTGCGCGTTAGCAAAAGGGCAACCTCTTATTCAGTTGCCAGCTCTGGCCGTTGCCTGGCTTAAACTTACATCTGTATGGCTTGTGCTCAGCGTAAAGCTGCACGGTGCACACAGGCAAGAGATGGGAGGGGAGAGAGAGAGAGAGAGGGGGAGAGAAAGAGAGAGGGAATGTGGTGGGAGGGATATGAAGAGAAGCTATGAGGAGGAATAATCAGAGAGCTACAGCAGCGTGAGAGAGCAAGGCATTGAAATCTGCTGTGTTTACAGCAGCATTCTTAAGAAAAGGGTAGTGCATTTCATTTTTTTCTCTTCTTCGTCCGTCTGATGCCCTGCAGTAATAATATCGTTTATTCTGTCAGAATAAAGAGGAGGAAGCTGAATACTCACTGGTCAGGACTTTGCAATAGCCTATAGCTCCGGAAAAGGGGACTCTCACGTGGGTGTGTTCAACTGCCCATGAAATATTCATTATGTAACTTCATTTGTGTTAATACATGTTAAAGGCAGGGCTGTCTAAGACTGAACTGGCACGCTGTGTTCGTCAATATTCCATAATTCCTTGCGATTCTCCCTCAAAAATTTTAAATAATTTATATTGCAGGATAAAACGCCTGAATACATTCCTGTATAACATCTGCCATTAATGGTTATTAGATACTCATCTAATGCACAATGAGAACATTCTTAGACGAGGTGAGCGGTAACAAAATGATAATGGGTGGAGGTTGAAAGTAAACACCACAGTAATTGGAGTAAATGCAACAGTGGATGCAGATTGAAGGGACAGAAGATTAGACACACACTCCCAGGAATATAATAGTGAAGCTTATCTGAGTGGACCAGCTAGTGTGCTAGGAGCTAGGAGATAATTAAAAGAGCTGCCATCAGGAGCAGACATGTATTGTAAAGCAGTCGAGGAAGCAACCTCCATCACACAAATCTAGCAAACAGGCTGTTGCTAACTGACAGCTCTATTCTTGGAGCCATGACCTTTGGTCTCCGAGACTAAAATAGGGGCCTGAGGGGAGAAGTGGTTTAACTTAACTCAAATCTGATTTAAATTTCACACTGTGTGAGGAGAGCAGAGAAGCCAGTCAAGACAGCCGAATGCTCCCTCCTTTAACGAAGTGTGTGAGAGATTTAACACGAAGCCCCTGATTTAGCATGAAGGCGAATGCATAGCAGTCTCTACAGTGGCAGCCGAGGCAGCATATGGGCAAGATAGATGGGCTCGCCACCTTTGCAGCAGTATGTCCTGCACTCTGGGTGAGGTTGACGGGGAACACATTTGACGCTGATGCCATTCGCTCTCCACTAATGTCGACAAAGCAGTTGAGCATAGGAGCAGTCTGACATGGCGTCCACAGGGTACAGTCCATGCACTCACTGCCAGTGCTGTGGAAGGGAAGGTACTGAGAAGTGGGCGAGGCCCGGGACAAGAGCTCAGGCTGCACAGATACAGTTTCAGTTTTGTGATTCACGTAAACCCACAAAATAAGCTCGACAGAACTCCGGCCACAGCTGGATATGGGAACACTTCCCCAACATCAGTATACCGTGTAATGGGGTGAAATATAATATATTTATTTAAATACAACCTTCATCTTACAGAATATTGTTTAGGCTTTAATACCCTGCCATAACTTTTCATGGTGACTGAAACCATGTGACGACTTATTCCTTGTCATTACTAAACCATATAAATCCTTTGTTGAACCTTGATTTATCTGCATCTGAAAATCTACACATGTATTGACTGTTGTGCAGTGCAATGTATAATAATCAATACAAGCATGCATCATCCGACGGACTAGTGATCAATCACCTAAATGAATCAATGGAACAAACATTTTTCACTTATTGACCCTTCTGGCATTTTGTCCAGTTTACTGACAATTCTCACCAGATGCAACCCCGATTGCAACCATTTGTATATATAATCTTTACTTTTTGTTTAAATGACATGACACAAAATGCACCAACGCCTTGCAATTACCAGGAGCTATAAACAGTTACAAAAATATGCCAACAGAGTGAGCAACAAATATGCTCAATCCAATACACCATGCCTGTCACACTTACTATGATTTAATAATTCACAACAGGCACATCTGCCAACTCTCTTCAGATTGACAGCATGCGTTTCATTCGCTTTTAATATCTGGAAAACAAAAAAGCACCAAAAGACCAGATAAAGAGAAGAGCCGATCATTAAAGATGACTGACACTTTTATCAATGCATGATGGCAGGTACGGTTCCCTTAAAGAAATCGCAATGTTAGCAGGTGTTGCTGAGAGCATGCCTGACAGACATTGTAATGGTCTCCACCTTCTGCTGTTAAGTCAAGAGATGATTGGTGAAATATTTTATACCTCTTTTGTTAGAAACCTGCGACCTTGTTCCACATGTGCCTACTTATCAAAAGTCATACAGCGCAGTCATGCCATTGCTGAAGGGGAGGCCTTCCATCTGCGTGACATTCAAGCTCCATAAACTACCTTTGTGTTCATTTCATTACGGAAGTTTTCACTTGCGTGACACACCAGACTGCACTGCCTACATCGCCTCCCGGCCTGCTGGTGATCTCAGGGTCAAAGTCAATCTGAACAAATGCTAACACGTATATTATTTCATTCAGTCTTTCCATGCACACTTTAATTAGGATTCTTTTCTTAACGCTAGTATTGAGCAATTACTGGCCTGAACTATTAGCTGCCTTGTGTTCATTCATCAGAGTCTGCAGAAGCACATTTTTTAAATGAACTCTATTCATTGTTAGTTACAAGATAAATCAGTCATAAAGGATGCTGAACTAAATATAAGGAACTCTGATCTTTACATAATGAAGCAGAGTGCCGCTGTTAAATTGTTAATTAGTGACATTGTGTTCATGGTGCGACTGTTCTTTTACGATAAAAAGTAATTGTTGCATCAATGCAAAGGGGACACAATTGAACAATACCTGAGAAACAAATCCCATCAGTTACCATTGTTAGCGCTCAGCTGGTTGTTGGATAGCCCTGCTGAGCAAATCTCAGTGTAAAGAAAAGAAATCCATCTCCTCCCACTCCACATATTATCACAATGTCCTCCCTTGAGTCGTGGCCTCGTCTCCTTGCCTTGATTAAGTGCCTGATTTAGTGGTTATCCCAAAATCTACTGAGCTGCTAAAACCCCTCGCAGACACTCACTCAGTGTGTGTGAATGCAGCGCACCAATAGGGCCCGGCCCTGCGCTTCATTCAATGTGCGGGGGAGGAAGAGGAGAGAAAAGCTGGAGACGTACAGCTGAACATGTGTTTCTGCGATCACGACTACAGCAGAGTAAAATTCACCAACAACAGCATTCTTTTAAAAAGGGGCATGCAGACGGAGAAGGAAAACAACATGAACCAATATTCAGATTACAGTTCACTACGTAGCCCAACAACACAACAACCAGCTGTAATGAAAAGCTGCAGAAATGCATCTCACTCACAATACTACATCGCTTATTAACAATACAAGAGAGGAAAGCTGCAGAAACACGCACACTAAATGATTGGTTTTGTTCCGTTAATCCTTTCAGAAGGGTTGGCAATCGTGGCATTAAAAGCCCCAGTAGTCCGTTCTGGCTGTACAGGAGGTTTTGCTCGGACAGCTGACAGCCCACATATAGCAGCTGAGCAACTACACTGGCAGAGAGGGAAAGACAATTACTGTGTTTTCATCTTCAGAACATTAGAAACTACTCTGACCACGAAGGTACGGTTGGCCACTGTCATGAGCAGTGATCCTTCACCACAACGGCAGCATTAGCTCCAATAATAGGGTTTGGAGCTAATGCTGAGACTAGACAAAATACAAAGAACGCCCTTAGCCACTGAAAGGAGAAAATTACTCCCAAATTTGATAATCGCGGGCGTCTCATGTGGCCATTCACTAATTTGGTGTCAGGGGCAGTCTGGGTACCTCCATCGAGCTGGGATTGGGACATGGACTGGCATCCAGAGTTGCTGCAGGGCGCTAGGCCTGAACTGTCCAAGCTAGTTGGGCAAGCACTGGCTTTATTACTGCAGAGCTCCTCGACAATTAAACATGGGAATTACATCTCAAGGCAAAGGGTCCTTCAAGCTGGGAAACCGAATAACCTGTTCTTAACTACTTCCTCTCCTTCTGGTGTAGCCGTCTTCTCTGTACATCTCTTACCGTTAACTTATCGGTATCCACAGGCAGCAGGCCAGGAAAATGTACTTTGTGACAGTCAATGATTGTTAGTGCACTGCTCACTAAGCTGAGAATGACCACAGTTGTATCATGTGTAACTGTTGGCCAGCTGTCTAATGGAGGTTAAAGTTCCACTTACTGAGGGTTAGTGAGGATTTGAGTAACAACGTGTAAAGGATAGCATCTCTGAGATGGCAGTGGCAAGGCAGAGGAGGTAAGTGGGTGAAAGGGCTTAAGAGAGTTAATGGAAAGTGATGTGTGGTCAGACAGATGTACAGTGTTGATCGACAGATGTGGTAATGCTTTTCTAGCAACTTAATGCTGAGTCCGAACATTTCTAATGGTTGACCATTTCATCACTGTAATGACGATGTAATTAACTGAAGCCGACAAATAAATTTGAATATTATCCTATATAGGTTATCTTAGCATTGATCTTTTGTTTAGTTTATATGTACTTTTCATTATGTAAGTAAATTAACATTTATTCTAATTTCCAGGATATAAATGGTTAAAAAAAAATATATATATATAGAAAAAAGAGAGGAATTATTGAAGGTTTTAAATAGCGCTTCACAAAGAATGTTAGATACAATTAGGTTTAGCTAAAGCTAAATAATATCCTAGCTTTTCTGGGAATCCCTGAGATAACAGTGTGGAGAGAAGCGGGTCACATCTGTGTGCCGTGAGCGCTACAATTCTTAATTCTCCAGTGAACATGACAGATTCCCCGCAGACAGCAGGGCTCAGGAGGAGTTGTCGTTTCAGCTGTTCCCATTGACAGATCTAACAGAGCGGGAGCGCTGAGACAATAAAAAAAAACAGGGAACCCCTGTTATTACGCAATACAGTCATTACGATGACTTTATTGTATTCTCAGAGATTATATGTCATTACAAATACAGGGAAAAACAACATATTTGTAAATTCATTGGGTGACTATAGCCAGATATTATTCCAAGGAAGACAACATATTTCGGATACAGGATGTAATAAAGTAAATACACAGTGTGAGTTTAAGAGAATATGTTGACCACGACAAAACCATAGTGAGCCCCCAGCCATGTGCTTGTGTAACCAGATGTGCTTTAACCAAAAAGGGCTGAGTTACACAGTCCGAGGGAGCGTGCTCACTTATCTGAGAGGAGAGCGGAGGAAGCATAATAATCTGTCCTGTTCAACGGAAGATCCTCGTGCCTGTCTGTGTGCATTTGTCATACCTAGGGTTCACACAGAGGAGCGTTGCTAGGCAGAAATGATTTATATGGCACACATTTCAGTGGGAAGATATTTGAGAAAATTTAATTCAACTAATGGTGAAGGGGCCTGGTGGTCTCATTACAGAAGAATATCCTAACCCTGACCCATCTTTAAATCGGCACTTGTACCGTGATGTCATGCCTGTATCTTTGATTAGAATGTACCATTGGATTCTTGAGATGGACTAGCCATAATATCAGACACTCACTTGCTAGCTAGCTTGCCATGATGGACAGGCGTAGAATTTTAGCAACGAGAAGTCAGAGGCACTAATTATGTCGGTGGAGGAGAGGATACCTGACTTTGTGTGAAAGTTTTCTTCTTGATTATCTCCATTAACCCTGTTCAGAGCCAGATGTAGCCATCCATTGGCAAAATGTACCAACATATGGTAATAATAGTCAATAAGAAAGAAATGTTTTATGAAAATCTAGTGTCTGATGACCTTGACCGTTCACAGCTATGGAGGCCAACACAGATCTATTACAGTGTATGACCCATCGCTTTCTAGATGATGCCAATTGATGGCCCTGTCACACAAGTTATGCTCATGAAACAGATGGTTCCTATTTATTTCTCAGCGACTGATTCTGTCACCCTGAATGGCCTCCAGCTTTATGAATATAGACACAAGGCAGCAGGTCTATAATGTGGTCAGCCTGCTGTTTCTAAATCTGACATAGACATGCTGAGAGGTCAGACCAGCTCAAGCCTTTTGCCTGGTGGTCCTGCCTGAGGTCTCAGCCGACACAAACACTACGACTAAGGAGCTATCTGAAAAGAAATAGATCACAATATAACCAAATGCTAGACAGTACTAGCAGAAACCAAAAAGGAAATTGAGAGAGTGCGTTTTATACTTTACAAGACAACAACACCTGCAAACAAACTCAGGACCTGGTTTTGCTGCCTTTCTGATGAATCAGTCAACCGTGACAGAACATTTCCGTGCGCATACATTTGCCAGTGACCACAAAACCATAGAAATTAACTAAAAGCTTCGGTTGACTTTCCCTCTTTGCTGGGAGAGCCTCAGACTTGACCTTTTGAGAAACAACACTTACCGCATTTACTTCTATCCATCACAATTTCTGTTGCCTAAAGACCTTTTTGTAATTTGTAATGGAAATGTCATAAGAGACGTGCAAAATAAATCTTGGTAGGTTTCCCAACAAATTTAACACTGATGCACACTGATGTTTAATGTGAAGTTCAAGAGAGAACGAAAGCAATAGACATGGCCCGAAGAAAAAACAAACAAAAGTTCACATTTTATACTGAACATTGTTTAGTACAAACTTCCAAAGCGACAACAGCACAATTCTAAAGCCTGAGTGTCTAAAGGGGTGAGGGACGCCTCCTACCGCCTGTCACTATTGGGTATTCATAAAGTACAGAGAAGTCTCCCTGCAGCCTCCAGTGACACACACACTAACATAAACACAGACATGAAGAAAAAACACATGGTTAATGCGGATAGGCATGAAAGTACATGTGAAAAAGAGCAATGTTCATAGATTCCACAACAAAGGAGCAAGCAGAGCAGCTACTGGACCTCGCTGCATGCCCTCTCCCTGCAAAGAGACACGGGGCCCCCTGCATAACTGCCCCGGACTAAAGTCTCATAAAATCCTGTGATACGCACTGTAATATAGTGTGCAATATAAACTGTGCTTTATAGTGAAAGAACAGATTTATTGGTCTTGATTAATGGCTCTATATTGCAGGACATGGCACTTTCAGGCTTTAATTAAATAAATAAAAATGTCCCACCATAATGCCCCTTTCTGTCACTAATCCTGCACCCACACGTTTAACTTATAACTAGTAGCCCATAGCAATGTAAACATAGGTGTTGATATTGCATGCTTTATTGCAAACGCATCCATGTTCAGCAGTGTGATGAAAGAGTACAGGTATAAAAGTGCTCTTACCATTTGAACAACTACTTGTGAAACAAAGCTACGGCCTCTGAAGTCCATGGCTGTGCTTCTTGACTTAAATCAGAGACAAAGTTAAAACTGTGATGTAATACAAACCAAATATAAAGGCTTATGCATCAGATGTTACAACTTTGTAAATAACCAATGATGACAATGACCTTTGTCACTATTTCAAGTAACAATCCTCTTGTGCCATTATTCAAGTTAAAACTATACACATAGTTCTAAATCTAAAAACAACGTACTAACTATGATCATGAAGACATTGCGTTGAGCAGACATATACAAGAGACTTAAATTGAAACATAACAAACACCAAAACAAAATAGAATTGTGTAATCTCTGGCATTCCCACCTCTTGTGCCCACACAACAATTCTGACTAGAACACTTTGACAGGCTGTCAGACCCGGCCAGACAGAGATAGCTCAGAGAGGAACTGGAGAGACACAGAATCTATCCAAATGCCTGAACATCATCTACCACTCATGTGGCAATGATGGAGCACAAACACACAACACAGCAGCTTTCATCAATGTAGCACGACTACGAGGCAGTGGGCCCGAGGTAAAATAGTGGATTAGCAGGTTAGGGTAGAGCCCGTTCAGCTGTATCCAGTTGCAGCTGTGGACACAAGTATGTTGCTAAATTTAGCTCTGAAGTAGGGGATCGCCTGAAGAGAAACGTCACAGTCTGACACACATGCTGCCGTGCTGCTGAGATTTTTGTTTTTTACAGTTTAGAGTGGATCAGTACAGATTCATGTCCTCACCAAAAGGTTTGAGTGTGTGTGTGCGTAGAAATTAGTGAGAAATAAGTGCAAGAGATTGCTAACGTGTGTGTGAGAGTATGAAAGATACAGAATAAAAAAAAACATCTGAATGATGCTTTGAAGTGGGGCTGGGAAAAAAATCAAACGATTCTATGTTATATAATATAATGATTTCTTTGACTGAATACCTCAATATCTACATTGCCACAACACTATAGAGCTGACTATTGATGCTTTCACAATACGATTGTTTTGATAAATAATCATCAGTTAATGACTATAATAATGACGGCGTGGTCACGGCAAATAATAAATGCAGCGTTTAAAACCTGGAAAAGACACAAACAGTCATGATCGATGAGGCCATATTACGATATAGAAAGTGTATACGATAAATATTGCCCTACTTTGAAGCAGAGGCAATACACTTGTAAGAAATAAGAAACATTCCTCCATATTGCCCCCTTGTGACAGGTATACTATTTTACATGGTTTGTCATCTTTTGGTCTTGTTTCAATACCTAGCTAAACTTAATAGAAACTGATAAATATCAAAACTAGTTGGCCAGGATGTTGAGCAGTGTGGAAGTGATGCATTTGCTGTGCTCAGTAAATGCATCATGGCACAGTGTGGGCGGCATATAAGTGTATGAGGTGTTAAAGTGAAGCATTGCCACCATCTAGTGGAGATCAGTTGTTATTAACAGCACTACTCAAAGGGGAGCCACTTATTATCCGACTCAGTGGGTGTACAGTACATTCTAAAAGTTGTAAAGCTCGTTAACGGACATGCTCAAACCTCAACTATGTATCGGCTGTGTTTATTTTTTCTTTGTACCGTTGAAAAACAAAGACTACATATGTATTGAAGTATTTGTATTTCTGTCCATGTTTGCTTAAACTTGCGTTGTATCTGAAACAATTCGCTGCTTCTTTTGGCTTTATCTCATTGAAACTTGTATTTAGATTTTAGACTTAAACAGACATTCTCACTCTGTTATTTTCATTATCTGCCGATCGTTGAGTCTAATAAATCAATTAGTTACGGCCCTTACCTTGATCATTTTTTTTCTCAAAATAACAATAAATGAAATGACTGCATTGTTTTTTCTGTTTTGCAGCCTGCACATTTTTTGCAGGCTATAAGAGACACATTTATCAGATGCTAATATTCCTCCAAGTTTGCTGCATAAATAAATTACCTGTCAATGAGCCTGTGATGAGGTGACGACTGTACTCATGTCTGCTTGTTTTTCTGCCCCCTAGTGGCCAAGCCTTGACAAATTATTCTTCAATAAAACTACTAACAGAAAGCACCAATGACGCTCATTGGTGCTTTATAACCAATAACATCAAAATAGTAATTGAAAACTTTTTGGTTAATTTCATTACATACAGGTGAAAAACATGATCCAGGATATAATGTAGGCATACTATACATTGAGGAACAGCTGTGGTCCGACAAAGCTTTGCATGTATGAACTTCTAATTGGAGGTCATCACCATGTCCACTAGTGTTAAGTCACTCCAGAAATCTATACTTCTCCAGTCTCCCGTCTCCCTCCATACAGTATAGCTCAAACCGGAGACACAAGGCCTCTTGTCTCGCCTCACTGAACTCAAACTGGCTCCTTCACCCGCTGCCTGGCTCTGGTGGGAGGACATGGACACGAGGGACTATTTTCCAAATTGGCCTCTTGAGTGTTTAGTTTCAAGGGCAGAATATTGAAAATGGAGTTTTAAGTTTCCTTAATTTGAAGTGCACAATATTTATAACCTTAAACCCACATGATCAGGAATATTTCTAAGAGAACGAGTACTCACACTAACTAGTAAATGAGTATTAGAGTCAAGACTATGAATTATGAAAATGTCTGCCAAACAAGAAAAACAAAATTAGTAGGTATGCATGCAGAGTAATGAGCAACACAGAGAGTTCAAAAGTAGAGAAACTATAAATTATAGTTTCTCTACTTTTGAACTCTCTGTGTTATATTATAATAATAAGGTTATATTATAATAATATAACCTTTGTGTTTGTTGTAAAATGTGATTGCAGTGTTAAGAATGGTTAAATGCAGCTTGGTAGCAACGCTGGCCTGCCTGCCTTCCTGACCACACAGCTGAAATAATGATGAGTTGGAATCAGAGGTCACATGTACTTGCTGACCTAATTGCAGCACCAATTACAGAATTGCAGGCGATCACGATACAAGTAACACCAGATGTTGGCAGGACTTACCACTCCTGTGGTAAACCGAGACCAATGGTTAAATACAACACCTCAAGGAAATAACATCAATCACAATGAGATGTGTTACAGGATCCATTAGAATGAACAGAAGAAAAAAAAAGATTGATCAAACAACACCTTAAGTGTTACTGATATGTCATTTTGAAGATTTCTGTAGTTCTGTAGGTTTATAAATATAAAACACATGTCTTGAGCAATATTAAACTCCTTTTTCTACACTCACACTTGCAAAGCTGTACCCAAACCCATCATGGGCCAGCTTTACACAACAGGGCGGTAGCTATGGCCGCGGACACATGCCAGCACGCCGTTGACACACAACACTGCCTGCAGACGATAGTAAAACTTGGTCATCCCAGACGTGGCAACAGCAGCCAACCATACCCGGGTTCTAGTCACTGGTCTCAGTCAAAAACAACAGCAGCCATGCCTGTGTGGGAGGAACGCTATCCATGTCCATGATAATTACAGCATCAGCTTATCAGGCTCTATTAGCCGACACAACAGCCGCTTAGCCTGCTGCACGGACAGCAACAGTCCATAAAATAAGCTGTTTGGTTTGCTGCCATTGTGTTTATGACACAGAGAAAGTGAGCAGATGTTTCAAATTGCATCTCTTGTTCTGCCTTGAAGGTACATTTTATACTTGTTAGTGCATCTATAAGTAATCTTTAGGAGGTATACAAATCTATACATATAAACTTAAATCCTGGACTTTTTAAACTTCCTAACCCCAGAGCTCGTCAACCTCTTCATCGATCTCCCAAGCCCTACCAGTCCAAATAGGGCCTCTGGTGTGATACAGCAACAACAACAAAACAGCACATCCTGGCCTTACAAGTCAATATAAATCAATTGTTCATGTTTATGACACTATTCCACAATAAATATTAACATAAACCACAAGTATGACTCGAAGGGACTGGAGAGTGACTTGGGAGAACACCCCGAGTTTTGAAAATATTCCATTTCATATTGATAGCATGAAGCTACACAGTTGTGGAATCCTTAGAGCCTACTGAATCCACCAATAATGCCAAATCTACTGGGAAACCAACCTTCGCCAAGATATGCACAACATTGCTATTTATGTCCAGCAAAAATAAATAAAAATGGACTTACTTATGGCCGAAATGAAATTCATCAGGCCTTGTTTGGATTCTCTAGCTTGCTCTCATTCTGCAGCACATGGCTAGAGTGAAGCGAAGACCCACTCACTCCAGGGAGGGAGTGGGAACTTTCAGTGTTGGCCGAGTTTGACACGATCGCTCGAAAATACTGAACTAAATGAATTATAAAAATTAAAAAAAATTAACTTCACTCAATCAAACCCAAACTTTGCACATATACTCCTAACATATAGAGCTATGATATATATTAAATATATCAGAATTTATTAATATATTTACGATATAAAAAACAACTTTCTTTTTTTCCCTTTTCTGTGTACTATCATAAACTAATATACCACTAACACATATATTAACTTATTATCTATGTTCACACAGGTTTTCTGTATATTACAGCTTTTTAAATGATTTAAATAGACCTTGGAGTTGCAAACCATTCGCAATTTTCGCCATTATATTGTCTGGGGTTAAAACTTATTTAGAAATACACTTGCACTCACTTGCCAAGAAGGCATGCAGTGTTAACTACCCCTTAAATTGCAAAATTCAAATAAGATCAGAAAACACGACAGCCGAGACCAAGCCAATAACTTATGACAATGTTATGATGTTATGTTATGCCAACATAATCCAGGATATCTAATATTATTATATGTAAGTTACTGATAGTTCCCAGTTGTACTTTGAACAGACAGAAAGTAGTAGTTTATTTTTGTTGGGCAGAATTCTCTGTCTGCTAATCACTTTGAGATCAAGGGGGGAAAGTGAAGAAAGTCGGAGTAAGATTTTAAGGGGCCAGGTAACTCTTTATGGAGCAGCCTGTCCTTCCCATGGAGTTGGGTAAATATGCCACCGACCTAGAAGATTAAAATAAAACCTGAGCCTCAGCATCTTTGCATGAGTGCAGTTTGACCAGAAAACAAAGCAAGACTGTTCTGATATTAAAAAAACAGATAACATGTTCCTGACTGCACAAGTTTCTGATGACAGCAACGGTACGAAATAGTGAATTTTGAGGCCAACCTCAACAAAAACCCGATATGATGGCAGACACCTTTTTAGTCGACCCTCAAGTATCTGATCTCCCTCGACCACGACGCTGCCCTCACCTGCTGGTCGTCAGCCCCACCACTGTCCAGGTCTCTGGAGTATCAAAGTCCCTGTCGAGCTCTGCCCCTCTCTTACCTGTACTTCATGCCTGTCTGATAGGACACACACTCTTCCATCGCCAGGCCATTCATCTTTAGGAAGTCTTCCATGTTCTTAATCTGAGCGGCAACTTTCTGTTCCCGGACTCTCTGCAGCTCAGCCGGGTCGGGGGGCTTGGGCGGTGGCTGATTCAGCCCCTGGTCCGAGTGGTAGCGGTTGATCCCGCTCCGGATGCTCTCACTGTATGTCATAGACAGCATCTTGCTGCTGCCACTGCTGCTGCTCTTTCGAACACCGCTGCTTGGCGCTGCCGGTTTGGGGATCTGCAGGTTTTCAGGAGGACAGTAACTGGACTTGCGCCTGCCGGGAGCCCCCCGGGCGCCACTAGCGTACCCTCCCGCAAACATGCCCCCCCGCCCCCTTCCCCCTCCTTCTCCTCCTTGTGATGCTGAGACGACCCGTGCAGAAAAGATTAAGGTGGGGACATGGACGGAGTGAGGAGCCAGCAGAGCACAGCCACCTCCTTAAATAGCACCTGCTCCCATAAAAAAACATCTCTCCTGCTCGGGGCAGCACACGGCCATGCATCCTGTAATCAGAGTCGCACAACGTAGGCCCGCAACCACCCTCCCCTGACAGCTACACAATGGCAGGGTTACACTGATAGGGAGCATTCAGGTGACTTGCTGGTGATTAAGAAGCAAGACCAAAGAGGACACATGCTTTCTGCGAAAGGGAGGCATTCAAACATGCACCGAGCAAGAGGGGACAACACAGCCTCACTTCTGATTCTGACTGGACTAAGAGGGAGAGCCAAGAGACAAACTGAGAGGAGTCCACGATATAATTTGAGTGCCTCCCAGAAAAAAAAGAAAAGAAAAAAGGCCCGAAAAGCGCATCTGGACAAAAGAAAAGTATACACACTTGGGCACGAGGGCTTGAAGAAATCCTGTCACAACACAATATACACTTGTCGTCCTTAATGTAAAGTTGGCCTTTATTTTAGGTTCAGGAATTCAGCGAGCTTAAAGTGACTGAGTTTTCCACAAAAGTATTTGTTAGAACCATTTAGTCTTCATTCCTGTATAACACACACTCACTTTTGCTTGACTTATTTGATTTCTTTAAGAGTCAGGCCTAGAGAGTGTTATGCTGGATAAAAACAACAGAGGGCAGCACTGTGACAGGTCCACCGTCGCTACAAGAATGAAACTAAAGCTGAATGCACGACTGCACTACTGAGTAACAGCAACAAACGCAATGCACCGTATGATAGTGAGACTGCAATTTATATTAGTCATTCTAGAAACGTGTTACAAGTATTATACATGGAAAATTAGATGACCATTTACATAAAAAAAATTGTCTGAAAAAAACCCATAAAAAACATTTGCTGAAACTAAATCACAATCTATTTCTTAGTTCAACATAGCAAACTCCATATCCATGAGTTTGAGAGTATGCAAGTCAAGCCAAATAATCCAATAAATATCAACGTATGACATGAGGAGCACTTTATGATGAATATAACGGATCAATCCAAAATCACGTAAGGTGAGATTTACGCTAGCATATTAACAAAGGTAATTAAAATAATTACTCAAATAAAAACATGATATATATCCCACATCTGTATCCTCAACAAGAATTACTCGTTTGATCAGAATGCGTCATTCTTCTTCTTTATAAACACCGGATAAGGAAATAATATCTTACGGCTGGTTTGAAACATATCTTTTTTTAAATCCACTGAGCAATACAACACTTGAACAGCACCTTCCTTTCCTCTGTACTAAACCAATATAAAATATAGTATATATTACAAAAGACAGACTTTAAAAACCTCCAACAGTATCCATTTGAAATTCTAACATGGAAGAAAAATATTAGTCAAACCGTTGACGTGACTTGGGTCTCTCCCACAAATTCTCAATTTATTTCCCCAACAGCTGGTTTCCTTGCTTAGAGACAGAAGAAGACATAACTAAAAAGGAGGAGACTTCAAGCAAGGCAGCATGCATCCACACACACACACACACCCCCACCACCACACACACACACTCCTCATCACTGTTCCATCCCCTTACACACAAACAAACATTCCAGATGTGGTCATGAGTGCAAATCTTTCCTCAAACTCACCCGATTTCTTGGGGGTCGGCTCATGAGCGAGGTTGCGGGGTGCCACTCTGAGTCTTATAAACACACACTGCAGACAGCGATGAAGCGGGTCCACCCAAACTGGGAGTGTCTTACTAGGAAACGTCTAAACCAATTACTGAATAAGAGAGTGCATCCTTCCCTCCCCTCACCACTTGGACCATACTCTATTACCACAACCAACACCTCTCCTCCTCCCCTCCCTGTGAGATCTCGTGGAAGAAATCCATTTATGTCGTTTAGTGGCCCGTCTTGTTTCTGCTAACCGCAGCAAATAATATCAGCCCTGAATTATTCACCAAAGCTTTTGCACTAAAAGCTTCTGATTGTTGTTCCACAGGAAAGAATACTAAGAGCTGGACAATAATGAGGGCCTGAGTGTTGTGTGCACATGAAACACACAAACAAATGTGAGTTGAGTATAAAGCAAAGATATACTGTACATACACACACAGACTGAAAAAAACAAACCACCAAGCATGTTCAAGTACTCTCCACACAAGGAATTATGAAAACCACACCGGTTAAGCACGCCTTGCTGCATCTCTCTCCAACAGTATTGTGTTAGTTCAGGTCAAGGCCAGAATGAGAGTGGGTCACATGATAAGGACTCTAAACACAACTGCTCAGAACAGGCCTCATTACTTACACAGAGGAAAGCATCTCATATACTTTAATTCAAGTTCATTTCATCATCTCTGACAATTACTAAAACACTAATGGACACCTCAGTAAATCAGTATAATTCATATAAGTATATACAGTATATATAATTAGAGTAACATCCACTGACTTCAGACATATTTGGCAGTACAACGTAATCCATTTCATTAGCTCAACAACAAACACTAAAAGCACATAATCTGCCTTTTGCTGCTTATTTTTGGTGCAGTGTATTTACACTCTCCATGGTTTCTTTCAGGTAAGTCAGACCAAGTAAAAAAATAAAAAAGAATTAAAACACCGGTTTGAAGGCAAACCAGAAGATATGGCCTCAAACTATGTATTAATGTAATCACATTGTTTTCAGTCCTACCCAGCACTATATAAGAATTCTTAGACTTAGTAATTAACCAAGCTGGTACAATGCAGTACTCTAGACAAGTTGTAGTTCCTATAGTTGACATTGTATTACTTTAAATATTTATTTAAAAGCAAACTCAGTCAAGAGGTTGAAATAATTTAGCTGCGACACCTGGGGTGGACTAAATGGACACGTAATAATATATGTTTCCCTAACCCATACACACAGCACTTACAGAGGTCAGAAGTCAATAAGCTTCATGAACGGAAAGCACTCCATCCCCTGAAAACTGTAAAAAGGTTTAATGATAGCCAGAGCCGGATATATTTCACTAAAAGCATTCTTCACACAGAATCATGAAGACAAACATAAAATGGCTCTGGGATATATATCATGTCAGACTCACAGAATAGTACAGATCTACAACTCATGCTGGAGAAACAAACAATACAATACAATAATAAAATATAATGTATCATAAAGACAAGGTGGGGTTAGGACAAATCTGTGCCAAATCTAAATACTGTCAACATGATTGTTGACTCCTTTCCGACTTCATTTGCATAGAGTGAGTAGTAGTGAGTGTGCTAAACACTATACACTGTGTGTGCTACAATGTTGAGATGCCTGAAAATAATACAACTTCCCTTTACAGCATCAGCCCGTTAGGCTGTCAAAGTGATGGACAGACAGAGATAGGGGTCTTAATCGATCCCCCTCACAGAGGCCAGGAGAGCAGCTTGTGGGACGGTTTGCACTTTAAAAAAAGGACAGAAATTCGCAAGGCGCCAAGATAAAAATCCGGTAAGGAGCTCGTTATAAGTACACCCACATAGTCAGGGGTTTTTATAACTGGATCAGCAGAATAAGGCTTGATATCAGCCCATAAAACATGACTAATCTAAAGCAGAAAGACCATCCATCTAAAAAGGCACACAACTGGAGGAGTGAGTACCAGCAACCCGAAGAGAACAGATCAGGTTGAACTCCAATGAGGTCAAAGCAAGTTTATGGTTTAATGTAGAAATTATGAATAAAGGAAATGACTATCTGCTCATGCCGAAGTAAAAGACAAAACAAAAAAATGTGTTTAGATATCAGTTCTGTAAGGAGCTTCGTAGTCACAAGTTTGACAAGACAAGCGGGCGTCTCAAGTGTCATTGCTGGAAAAAAACGGTAAAAAAAAATGCAGACAAAACATTAAAACGCAGACGCATTTATTGTCGATTCAAAGGTTTTGTGAGCAACCTTGCAACAACATCCATCATCCCCCGTATCAGGTTTAAGCTGGATAGTGCATTGCCAGCTAAATAGTAGATGATAAGTGTTATCTATGCTGCAGAGGTTTACTAATGGATGTATGGTTTTAAATGACAGAACAGCAAGTCTCTACAGCAAGGTTATTATAGTGAAATAAAAAACAACAAAAACCCAGATGTTATGAATGCATACTGCACATGTATAGAAAAATACATACGTTACACACATACACACACATATACTACAAAAACGGAAAGAAAATGCTTCACAGATAAAAAACACTGCTTCGCGACACCAAACAGTGATTGTCAGATACAGAGACAGACAAGTACCTGTAGAACTGCAGCTGTCGTTTGGGGCTCCCATAACGAGCGCTGAAGACAATAGAGGAAGGAGGAAACAGGAAACAGGAAAGCGTGGATTAATATAAGCTGGAAAAGGAAGAAGTTGGTAGTCGGAGAAATTTAAGACAGAGAATAAGGTGATGTAAGATATTGACTCAAACATGTGGAAGAGTACAGTAGGTAATACGGCAAAAAAAAAAAGACATATATATGGTGTATTGAATGCAACATTCAGAAGGCCATGCTGGTTAAAATGTTGACTGGTTAAGTTGTGTTTGCTGGACAAGTTTGAGCACTTTGACCTTAAATACAATCAATGCATAGTCTTCACAAAAAGTGGTTGTCAAACTACATAAAAAATTATATTTTTTGTGCACGTGTTTCCACAAACCCTTTACTTTTCAAAAACTGAAAATAAAAAAGTAAAAATTTAACAATACATTTTTTGACTTCCCAAACCAATGTACAAGCCACAGCTTTAATCAAGTTAGCCGATCTCAGCGTTTACACTGAGGGGGTTACATGGAACACATATAAATTAGAAGATTTTTTCTTTCAATGCTTGCCTGCAAGGTACAGACAACTAGTTAAGTAGCTTTCCATTTACACGGCATAGAAAAACAAACAAACACACAAAACTAACTGTCTGACGGAATGGCAGGATGCAAAAACACATATGACAATATATTGATATGGTGATGGAATAAAATATATTACATCAAAATATATGTAAATATTCTAGTCATCCACATCGCAAAGAAAAAAAATGCAAGTTTCTCCTTTATATTCTTTTGCTTTCTGTGTGCGGGAGCTACGAAACATCTGGTTGTAAATTATGGCACGAAGGACAGCAAAAGGCTCATGTCATTTTATCGTCCTGCTCTTGAACACTAAAATGATTTCTGGTTTGCCGTCTACCATCTGCCTGATTCCATGGGAATGCGGCATAAGCAGGTGCCAAAACCAGGAGTTGTGATCTTTGAGTTAATTAATCACAAGAAAAATGCATTTTCTGATCATGGTTAATTTATCCACTTTCAAGCACTCTGCACAGGCACTAGTTATAACAAAAGGTTTAAAATATAACTGAGTTCATCTATAAATCATTGTACCTGGTAAACTAGCAGCTTCTTTCACCTGCACCTCCACTTTGAGATAAATAATTCGGTATTGGACAAAAAGAAAAATTGTGTATTAACGTGATGATAATATAATTTAAGTTTCAACAGAAGCAAATGCAAAATACAAATAGTTAAAAGGAAATACTATAAAACACAGTAGTTGACAATATAATACTAATATTATAATGGACCTGTACATAATATTAATATAACTTTCACTATTAATATTTCAGGACTCCCATGCCCTTAGTGTTAACCCAGGCATCATAGGTTAATTAGGTGTTTAACAAGTCCAAGTCGACCATCTCAAAAGGCAGCAACACTCCAATTTGATGTTTGATGATGTTACCTTTCAAAAAGGTAACAAGACATTTTACGCTTTTAGATCAATAGCAAAGCTACGCAGAGACTTCAATAAATGTGTGAAAAAGTAGTGGATACAAACAAGTATAGTAAAAATGATGAATGATATTGATGAGCTGCTTTACCGTGTCCCACATATTTCCAGTGAAGGCAAATCCAAATGTCAAAGTCTCTTTTGTTGGTATGATATTCAAGTCTATACAAGAAAAGAGTCAATAGATGCCCAAAAGCTTTAATAAAGTATCACAAAACCTATAGCTGACAGCCACTGCACCCAATCTGGTCACAATGTGAAACACAGCCAAAACGCTGCTTGACAAGAAGAGTGAAACAGATGCTTTCTAAGCTGATGTGTGACTGGCACCACATGCTGGTTAAACATCAGAGTGCAGGACAATCTGTACAAACATGGGTGCCTATACTGCGGTTTCCACCGAGTAAACACAAAATGCAACGAGACAAGTACAATTTTAATGTGCTGTGACAAGCCTGCAATGGAGTGTTTCAAAGTGAAATTGGCCTATGTCGCAATTTCAGGGACCCATTTCAGACTTTACCAGTTGGGGTGGGATGTGTTGTCCCTAATGCAGTCACACTGTACATGGGTTGTGTCTTCATTAGACTTAGGTTAAGTTTAGATAAAAGGTGAGGATAAGGAACGGTTCAACCTTAAATAAATAAAAAAATAAAAAAAATAACAATGTCCTCAATAGTGATGTACAAAGTGTGCATGCTTATGTGTGATAGAATGACAGTTTTCTTTCTCTTTTTCTTTATATTCTTAGTTGCACTTAAATAATTCTTGTCTATAATATAAAATAATATAATATAATATAATAATGGAGTCTGTGTTTGGCTGGTTTTGTTGAGATCACAACAATTGTCATACTTCATGTAATCATTTCAACAAATAGTAATTGACCAAAAGTTTTGATTGCTGCAAGGTTTTATGTGATGGTAAGACACTGAAGACACTAAAGTGTTGGTTTAGCCTAGTATGGAAGCAGTTTACGCAGATTTTTTATATTGAAACAATATTGCACACAGCAACACAGGTTACGGGTTGCATTTACCAAGCAATCGGCTTGGCAGAGCGCAGTAGCATATTAGCGCAATAATGTAATAGATTGAAATCCTTTCAAACTTTACTCAAAATTGTCTGTTAGTTGATACATCCTCAATACCTGGAATATGGGCATACATGGAAAGTTACAGAAATGTGTTGTGTCCGTGTACACATTACACGCCCATCACCTCACCTGTAGATCATGCCCGGTGAGCCAGACTGTCGGAGTGAGAGGCGTGCAGGAGAGTCTGTGGTAGATTCAGGATACATTTAGGCAGGAGGGAGGGGGCGTGGCCAGCCTGCCGGGGTGGTGTTCTTTCACCGGGACCGCAGGTTACAGTTTATCACCAATCAGGGCCTCTGGAAAGAAGAGAGTATGCTTTTGTCAGTCATGGGTGGGGGTTTTATTTTCAAAACAACGTAAAGGGTTCAGTTAGGTATCTTCTTTGAGCACTAACGCTAAAAGACTGCCAATCATAATATCATAAATATTTGACAATTATCAACAGGTCTCAGACAATGTCAGGAGCATGAGAGGGTAATTATACAATGGCGCGCCAACCCTCTCACAGCAACGGGAAGACACAATGTTCCTGCTAGGAATGACACAATCGGCCATCCAGTTGATCAGTGGGCACTTTGTCTGAAGCAAGATGCCTCTTCCAAGCAGTGACGCCGGCTGCAGCTCTGGTAGCAGCAGCGACCTGTGAATCACAGCGAGCCCGCCCTCAAGCATACTTCGTCTAATTGACTCAGAACCGGAGGTTTCCGCCTGTTTTTTTTACACCATTTTACAGCCACTTCCTTGACCACGAAACATGTTTGATCACTCTCGGATCAGGCAGCTCGCATTAAAGTGTCAAGTGTGGACAGACATTTGCAGACGTAGCTAAGTTCAGGTCTCACACATCCAATCACAAAAGTCCCATTGAAAAGACAAGTGTAACCAATGCCCGTGTGACTTTTATTTTGATATGAAACTAAGAGTCAAACTTGAAAATTATAGTCAAGAAAGGGACTCACAGTAAGTGACGTTATTTGACATTGTATCACCTTTTCAATGGATTGCTACATGCTTTCACCACTAGATGGAGTCATGTCCTCACTGCGGACATGAGCTGAATTAATAAATTAGACCATTGCAACCTCTGTAGTCTCCCACAGGAAAAAAAGAGTTTTACATCTTCATAGTAAAGGCTTTGTATACCAGTCTGGAATAATCGGAACAACAACATATTTAGAAAGAAGCATAATCACATAAAAAATACAAAACACTCTGTTCCAGTGGTAAAATGTAGTAAAAAGCCAGGCAGAGACTATTAATATATAAGAAGATCTTGGTCCTAATTTCCTAACACTAACCCTGACAGATGCAGAGAAACTTGTCCATGCCTTTGTATCGTCCAGGCTGGACTACTGTAATGCTCTCCTCACCGGAATCTCTAACAGGAACATCCAGAGACTGCAACATATCCAAAACAGCGCTGCCAGGATCCTGCTAAGAGTCCGCAAATACGACCACATCACCCCCGTTCTGAAATCACTACACTGGCTCCCCATCCCACACAGAATTGAATATAAGCTCTCCCTCCTCACTCATCAGTGCATTCACGGACATGCCCCCCAATACCTAAAAGAACTACTCACCCCCCAGACCTCCTCATTTAACCTCCGTTCTGCAACCAAAAAAAACCCTCCAAGTCCCCAGAACCAAGCTCCGCACTATGGGTGATCGGGCCTTTTCTTCTGCAGCTCCGAGGCTGTGGAATACCCTCCCCGACCATCTGAGGGCTCCACAGACTGCAGAGGCTTTTAAACGTGACCTGAAAACTCACCTTTTTAAGAAAGCTTACTGCTAAAATATCTTTTATGGGCTTTGCTTTTAAATATATCTTAAAAATGCTCTTGTTTTATTCTGCTCTGTAGCACTTTGAGATTGCTCAAATATAAAGTGCAATACAAATACAATGTATTATTATTATTATTATTATTATTAATGTATCTTCCTGTATTGTATATTTGTGTGTGCACAACAGCAAACCGTAGCTGATCCACTGCCAAGAGCGACTTGATTCTATGAATAATTCAAAGTGTCTGCACAAGAAGCAGGCCACTGCTGTAGAAGACTATAGCAAGAGAGCTGGGCAGCAATGAGGGTTGGATTGGTGGTTAGGTTTACACAGATGCCATCAACACGCATGTCATATACGTCATAAAGTCAATAATGTGGCTTGTAAGGGAGGTGAGCAGCACTACTGATGCTTTAGCACAGTTTATTGTAGTCACAGAAAGTGGCATCTATGTCACTCTGACAAAGCCGTGAACTGTGGAGCATGCTACCCTATTTCACCAGTGGCTGCACTCACGTGAGTCATGTCTCGTAACCGACATCGCAACGATAACATGAAGGTGACTTTCTCTTCACATCAATTTCCCAGGCTGTAAATAAGGTGTCCCATGATCCAAGGACTCATTTAATGCCTGCCTATTCATTTCAATCATGACATGCTGGGAGACCGGTCAGACCGGCTATCAGGTGATGATGATGATGGCATGACCCTGATGGGTCAAATGTATGGTACTAGATCTACTATACAGCGAAGTACTCCTGGATAGTCTGTCATTGATGCAGATCAGAGGACGTGGTGGGTTGGGTGGAGGTGTCGGTCTTGTTTCGATTCAGTGCAGTAGTTAAGAGCTTATACAAACTGAGGAGGCAGGTGTTAGCAAGACTTAAGTGTCTTGAAGCATCGTCAGGCTCTCTTTAGAACTGCATTAGTGTTAAGATTACTGCCAAAACAAATTCTGAATGCGCCCTCTGGCTGCTCGTTTAAAAAGGCCTCGCCATCTCAAGGTGCCTTTCAGGTGATTTTCAGTCCCAGTTTGTCGCCCTCACCCAATACAATCAGTGTCAATACAATGTGTCTTTTGTCGTCCATCTCTAGGCTATAATGTTGCATTTGATACGAATGAACAAGTAAGAAACTATCCTGATCCTGTAAGAATGAGCAAGGACAGGTGGAAAATACCTAAATAGATACCTAAAAACTGTTTGTCCTGTCAAACTGATTTCCAGAACAACCCTTAATAAGTCCCAAAAGAAAATAACTCAAACTCCCCACTAAGTTCAGCCCAAACAAACACATAACCATTGCTTGCAGCACCGAAATATAAAAAGAAAACAGTCCAGGGAAGTTACAGAAGCAATAATGTTTTACACCGCAAGGTCATGATCGAAGACACCAGTGATATAAACAAGCCAGACACAATCAAAGTCACCATCACAATACGAATATACAACTCATGTGTATTTTTGTTGCAGTTTCAGTTGCTTTTGAAATCAATCTGCACTCTAGTTTTGATTTACAGATCAGGTGAACAACAGTGATTGGTCACCGCCCAAAACTTTTACGTATGGCATTACCAGCCCAAATACGTCACAAAACAAAGATCCGACAGTGTCGTCTTTTTGTCGTGAACAGTTGAGTGGAATTCGACATGTCCAACTGGTGCATGTTTGCATAAATTAGGAAACTACCACATGGGGCCTCAAGGCTCCAGTGCCCAATTAGATACTGTTCAAAACATTGCGTTTACACCTGATCGCTAACTTTGGCACATTGAGCAATGCACCAGTCTTTCAGAGATGCTTGTAGTGAGCTGCAGTTGGAGCGGCGGCTGCTGCTGCTGCTGCTGACTGCAGCAATGCGGTACACTACAGACTCAGCCTGGCTCAAGTTAGAGGGCTCAGATTTACTGCACTAACGGTCCAAGGTGCACTTTGCAGATTAAAACTGCAGACAGACACAGAGAGAGAAAGAAAAAAGAATAGTGGACAGCGAAAGGAGTTGATATTGGAGTAGAATATATAATAGTTTCCCGTCTGTTCATTTAGACCATGTTAAATACATTTAACATTAAAAAGTATCACTACTATTACCTGTTGTCCTCTGCTCCTCAACATTTCTTCTTTATCACGTTAAGACAAGTATAATGTTTCAAGCCCAAATTGGCTCTCTGTCAGGTACAAAAGAGTCACACAGCTGTTCAGCTGTATTTTATCTTCTCACCAGTACCTCGTAGGAAGCAGCAACCTGCCCACACCAGCGCAGCTACTTGTGTTTTTGATTGTGATGTCGTGTAATTGTTGATCTGAACATGGCCTGAAGCATCAATAGTTACGGGTTATCAAAGGGTTTACAGTACATGTAATTTAAAATTGTTGTACTGCAATACAGCAGACGAGAATGAGCACTGTTCATTTTACTTGCCAAATTATTAAAAGAATGTAAACATAATATCAGCAATGTTACCTAAATTATCCCTGTGATACACATTATAATTCACATGAAAGATAAGATATAACTTTCAGGCTTCAGATTCATGCCAAAATTCTTATCAGATGATTTTACTTAACACTGATCAGGATCATTACGTCATCACCATTAGGGACCTGTTTCCGTGAACTTTTTACTTTATTGATCACATGAATTAGAAGAACATGATACTTGGGCTTTCAGGGAAACTAACAACCTAGTACCTCAATATGACTATACATACTTATCGGTTACCATTATAATCCACAAAAATATATTCTAAAATTATCACATAAGATTTTTAGTGGATGATTGAAACATTGTGTTACTTAACTGCAGATTTTAGTACATTTCACAATAATGTTGGTCAATATCATTAATGTATGTGCTCAGTAAAGCTCCTACTTGACTTAATTTATGGGATCCTTACCTTGTGTTTGTTCATGTCATATATTTTAGGTAAAAAAAAAAAAAAGTAAACTGTCAAATATTAATATATCTGATTCAGAAATCCAATTAGGCAATAAACAGACTAAATATATGTATTACATTCCAGCTGGAGAGGGCTGGTAATGAAAGAAGACCGACTGAATGAAGCGGGGAAGATGGTGCCACGTCATACCTGACAAGCTGGAGCCCTGAAAGACATGCAGCACCATAGCCTCTCTTAAGCTCGTCTCATACACTTCAATCTCGTCCAAACAAAATGCTAAATTGAGTCACAAAAAGGCTGCTCTTCCTGCTTTCCATCCATAAATCCACCTACGCCCAGCCTGAGTGAATTCCCTCTTGAGACAGGGCTTATGTGAGCAAGGCAAGCAGGCAGGCAGTGCTGGCCTGGAAAGCACAGCACGGTGTTGTGTAGTATGTTGGCAGCTGCGGGAAACACACAGACCCAAGCAGATGGCTGCGGAAGAGGGAGACAGGCTAACAGACGAGAACTGCCGGGGATATCCTACAAGGGAGATCAGTCAGGCAGAAAGAAGTCAACCCAACCTCGTGCTCTGTCAGGCTAAAAAGATAATTCAGACGGAATCTCCCTATCTTCTTCTTCACTGACATTTATCACAGGATGAAAGTCAAACCTATATAAAGATGTGAATCCATGTCACGCATCATCGTTATTCTCAGACAGTTTGTGGTTTCATAAATGGTCTTCGCTCTGTTAAGCTGTGGAGGGCCCTTGATTATAGAAACAGTACAGGTCACTGGCAGCCAAAAGAGATAAAAGCTAACATCAATTTGCATAAATGGCCTATTTATACAACAAACTTCTGATAGATATCCTCCTCCCCCCAGTTAAAAGAAGTTAAAAGCACAACTGAGAGCTCTGCTGTCAGGAATCATTAAATTCTAGGATGACTGCAGCTGTTTTACACACAGGGGTTTATCACATATTATTGTCAAACTTTAAGCCATGCCCATCAGCTTGTGACTGGGCCTACATAGATTACAGTTCAGCTGCAAATGTCTAAAGTAGGGCATGATACATTGAAGTTGTAATCCTCAAGACATAAATATCAAACCACATTTTTTATATCATTTTCGGTCTGTTTCTTCTTTTTTTAAAAATCAGCACGAGTCATTTAGCAATACAGCTTGGCCTGTTTTGTCTTTGTACACTTTGAAACTTTGTCAGATAATGCTATGTTTGCTAATTTTGATCCCGTTCCATAGATCTTTTTTTTTTAAATTGTCCAGAAATCCACCTTAAAAAAAAAATCAAGTAAAAATGGACATGACGGAGCTTTTTGCTTTTCTCAAAGCTTTTGTGCATAAATAAGCCATGACTTATCCCCATTAAGTGTAGTAGATATTTCCCACCCCCTGGTTGTGATACAGTATAAGATGTATGGTCCCAGGTTGCATGCATCACTAACGGCAAAAAGATGAATCAGCAAATGTTATGTCCTTGCTCAACATTTACTTTATGCTCTTGTGCTGACTTATAGTCAATCCCTAACCTTAGAACATGGTGCTCCAGAAGCTCCTAAAAAAAGACTTTACGATAAATATAAGTCAGGTTTACAGACCACCTGGAATTATGAAAATAATAAGTAGAAAATCACAAGCGAGGAGCAAGGAGTGCACAGCTAGTTGGGGCCTATGACGCTGAAATAAAGCTTTTGCTAGCACTGCAGGGAGAAAACATGCTGCAGTGAACCAGGAGCACCAAGCAGCACACTGCAGTAGAAATATGAAACCAGCTTTCTCTTTTTATAGGGCCATCCCAGCTGAACACCAAAGACTAATAAAGTCAATGAAAATTAGGGCTGGAGAAACAAGGGGGATTTTAGGAAGTCTTTCTGTCTCGGGCTAGCTGCCCACCCCTGCGCTTAGCAAATATAATTTGAACTGAAAGTGTCCAAATAGACTGAGGAGCTTTAGGTTGGATCAGGGTGTTGTACTGACCTTTTATACCATGTTCTCAGACCTGTTAAACTAGAGGGGTAGTGCTTACAGACCCCTCCTCACAGCTTCTTTAACTCCTGTTACAGTTTCAAATGGTTGATGACTCTTTCTGCACTCCGGGGCCCTTTACGAAAAACAATTCAATCAAATGAGACACATTGACATTACTGAACACATTACAAAACTGCACTTCCCCGTTACTGGATTGTAGTAGCTAACAGTACAGTTCCAGATAGGAAGACATGCGCGTTGGAATATAAGTGAGCAGATAACAATTTTATTTCCAAAACAATGTTTTGGAAATAAAATTGTGGCTGAACAATGTGGCTGAGGTGTAATTCAATCAAAAGAAACGCAGAATTTCAAATGGCTGTCACTGCAGTGCCGGTAGTACATGTCGGATGATGCGAGGGGAGCTTAGGCACCATTATATATATTTCTATATAATACTGCACCAGCTTTGTCCACACAGTGTAGAGGTTTATTCTTTGTATAACTGATGGATATAACTACTAAATCTGAGCTGTGTAGAGGAGGTTGTATAATTATACGAGTTCCTAATGAAATCTGGCGCAATTGCAGTAAGTGGCTGACGGCTCTGTGAACAGACCCAGGAGAAGCAGCCTGCGGCAACTTACAACCAACACACACCTTCTGAGGAGTAGGAGAGGAGAGGAAAGGAAGCAAACACAAAGTAAGGAATGGGAAAGGGAGAACGAGGAGAAAGTAAGAGACAAGATAAAACTGCAGTTGAGCAGACGCTGTGGGGAAAAAGCTTAGCAGGCACTAGAGAGCACGCTAGTCCAGGTGCCGCAGAACAGTAGTGCTCCACCTAGACCAGGGCTCGACCTTCACTTCCCTCCTCTCATATAATGTGACACTTGACTGGTCACATGTTCTGTATTATTGTTTTGGAAGTGATGATCATTATGTCTTACAGAAGAGCAAGCTAATGGCAGGGCTGTATAAACACACAGAGTGTGTATAAAACAGGTATGCAATGTGCAATTTCAGTGAGATTTTAAATCAAAAATACACTCAAATTAATGCAAAACAGATGTCTTTGTTTTATAGAATATAACCCTATGACTAGATACACGAATAAAAGGTGTATGTTTAAAACTGAAATGGTACTCCAGTTTCACTCTAACCTCAGCTTATTAGCATTTCACCAACTCAAGCAGATGTGTATGCATTTTGACAGGAAACAAATGTAATGGACCAAAATACCGTCGGTCTGTTTTCTCTGCTTTGTGGTGGATCAGGCGAGCATTCACCGTATCAAGTGCTAGCTTTAAAGTAGACCATTTCACAGTTGTAATCATTAACATTCCAAGGGTGTCCTAGTTTATTTCCAGCTTCAGTGCAAGGAATATATATAAAAAAAAGGAAGGCTCATTACGTCATTGTGACAGCCTTCCAATATTGCATTTGTGCCAGACTTTAGTGCTGGTTCAATTAAAGTGAATGGCTTGGCAAGTCCCACCATAACCCATATCTGCATTGTTTAATCTGAAAAATGCTTCTTCAAAATAAAGTAAGAACACATTAGGTGATGTTGACTTGTGTTTTTTCACTGAATGTGTGCGTTGTTTCCTTGTTACTGGTCTCCAAACAGATCATGGCTCTGTCTAGCAGCTGCACATACAGTTCAACTCAAGATGGCTACGCCACGATACGTGACCAAACAGGGCGCGCCCGACCCATCATCGCTGACCAGACTGCAATCATAACCAGATCAATCTCAGCTCTGATTATAACTGCTTGAATTCAATGATAAGGCCAGTCAGAGTTGGATCAATATGGGACTTGATGTCTTCAGTTTTTTTCCTCAGTGGTTACATTCATACTAGTTATCTATAGTCAGCCTATAATATTAGCTAGCATACACATAACCCAAGTCATGACAGAAATTAAGCTAGAGAGGCTGTAACCTTTGCCATCATTTACCAACATTGCATCTCCTTGTTTATTTTACACCTTCACACAAGGATTATTGTTTCTTATTAACGTTAACGGTTAACAGAGGTCTCAGAGACGTCGCTGGCTAACCTTAGCTAAACAAAGTGCAAACGTCAACTTAGTCCGTTGACAAACAAAGTTTTTCTGTACCAATAGATTTCCATCGAGTAGTTGTTGCAGCCCTAGTTAGACCACTCTAAACATAAAATATTAACAAGCTTCTTTCTGCACAATTTTTCTGTGTTTAGACCAGTAGGTACAATGCTCTCTGTCTTCTACAGATATTTTTAAAACATTTTTAGCTTTTGTTTGACAGGTAATTTATAAGTTATAAAAAAGGGTTCCTTGTTTGTCTTGCTGTAATTCTGGGGTTGATACTATTTAGATACAATTTGGTGTACATTTGGTTTTGTATACAAATGTTGTGTGTAAAAATGTGCGCGTGTTGGGCAAACGTGTAATCTTTTATTTTTTTTAATCACACATCCCACTGAGGTAATGTACTACATTGGCTGTCATGTATCACTGTAAAAAAACTGGCATTTTACACATACAGTAAAACCACCCACTCGTCCACAGTCCTCGCTCACACAGTCCATGCTATTTTGCCCACTCAATGTGGCAATGTTGATAAGGATGACCAATGCCTTATATACACACAAAATACAAAGTGCATGCACATTCATAACAACAAGAAATGTTTATTGTATATTGATCTATGTACAGGTAAATTAACAGCAACCTCAGAACTGCAGTATACCGTTATTCCAACTTTTCCCGTCAAAATAGTTAAAAGGAAACAACAGAATGGTGTCACCGTTGACATAAAACATTTTTTTAAAGTATTTGCAGAAACAGGCAATTAGGCTATGGGCAAGGTCTAGGTTATAAGTCCAGCTAGTCGCTCAAGTGCCTTTGATATGGCAGTAAAACCTTAAAGATTTGTGGAGCACAGACAATTTGCCTCACATAGAATGTGTAATTCACGCAGGGTTTAAATGCCAGCTCAGGGAGGTTACGGTCTTTAATGTGGATATCAGCTCTGAGAGAGTAACGATCTGCAGCATTATGTCTTCTTGTAGCCATCATTGTAACCCCATATACTTATGCAGAGTGAAGAGTAATTCCTCCAGTATATTTGCATATATTGCACATACATATGTGC
This sequence comes from Myoxocephalus aenaeus, assembly GCA_038501785.1. Lineage (NCBI taxonomy): Eukaryota > Metazoa > Chordata > Actinopteri > Perciformes > Cottidae > Myoxocephalus > Myoxocephalus aenaeus. The sequence continues at coordinate 4,889,391 of JBAMJR010000006.1, read as the reverse complement.
AAATCTGACTCCATCATGGATGACTTGGCAGGGTCACTTTCAACACACATACCTCCTCAGGACACTTATGCAGCTGCTCTTTTTCTAACAAAGCACTGCTCCTTAAAGTGGCTTCAGAGTGGAAAACAGCATTCACTCATCTTTGTGACTCTAGCTTGTGTACTCCAGAGGGCACTGCAACTAATTGCTTGATAAAGTTCCTCTATGTGTTACATCACCGAATAGGCTCAACACAAACCTCCTGTATCTCAAACAGCTGGTTACTGGCTTGTTCTTATGTGCGTTATGAAAGCGGAGAATTGCCTTCAAACTGAATCAGAGTACCGACATGGGAGCTGGAGTGCAGCAAGCATATATAATACACTGAGCCTTCCTTCGAAAATAGGACAAATGTAATGGCTACATGGAGGTATTCACACAATGACTAGTGTATGGATGCATCTGAGCATGCATTAACATAGTAGCTACTAGCTATTTGAGTTACATCAGACTACCTACACGAACGCATAGTTCTTCTGCGGTCAAGCATGAGAATAGCACCAGGTTTCCTGAGGCTTAAAGGGTTAACATCATGCTGTTTATTCATGGCTGTTGGCCTGCCTATAGTCTGTGTCACAAACAATCATTCTGGACGTTCAAGTGTTTGTTTACCGACCGACTTTTGTGGCCCCGAGGCAACAGCAGCTACACTCTCAGAAGAGCGGGCTTCCATGTGTATTAAGGTAATAGCACTTGTTTTGATCCTGTGTGTCAGTGCAATGTGTCCAGGTGTCATCTGTACCGTACCATTAACCTTGGCAAGCCGTGAGGGCAACGTGTAGAACTGTGAAATACTGCTCCCAGCAGTGCTGTAACATTCAGTGGTCAGTTGTTGCTATTCCATTATGTAAAATATATGTTCAGTCATGTGAGGCTTTCTTTGTCTTCTGTAAGAATTTACATGTTGCATTTTTTCGTAAAAAAAAAGAAGGTCTTTGCCGCCGATAGCATGCGTCAGCTTGTAGCCAATCCATTAGTGAATCACAGTTTATTAAATCAATTTTAAAAGACATTTTTAAAGTAATGGTGCTACTGGTTGGCTTCTCCAATGTGGGGGTTCTTCTCCATTTCATATCACTTTACATTCACTACCCTTGAGTAGGGTTGCGTACCGAAAACCTTACGACTATACGACCGGTATCTACCGGACCGAAACGCCGATTTCGGTGCTTCCTTTCGGTCCTTCCTTTCGGTGCCTGAGCCGATTGAAATAACATTTTTACACTACTCTGATGACTCCGCCCTGGCAGCAGTTAAGGATAGCCTACCGTTTGTATAGCTACAGTAGCTAGCTAGCCATCAACCTTTTAACAGAGAAAATGCCGAAAGGTAAATGGTCAAAAGTGTAGCTGTATTTCGCAAAAAACGATTCGAACAACGCGACGTGCAGCAAATGCAACAAAACAATTGCGTGTAAAGAAGAAGAGCCGAACCGTTTTCTCCACCAAACCTTGTTGAGGAAAAGTCTGTTTTAAACACTGGAATCTGGACGAGAAACGCTCCAAGCCGCGACACAAAGTGAGATATGTATAGTATATTTTCTATTTCTTTCTTCAAATAGAACAATATATTAACTGTATAAAGTTTAAACAGTTAATATATTGTTCAATTTGAAGAAAGAAATTTGCGGGCGGAGTTCCGCAAATTCCCCGATGCACACAGACACGTGCGCGCGCACACACACACACACACACACACACACACACACACACACGCACACACGCACACACGCACACACGCAGAGTGTCGAAAAATATGTCGCTATATCTGCGTTTTAAACGTTCCCAGGGTGAAGATGGCAACAGTAGCTCTCCTGTGAGGAGCACCGCCGCAGCTCTCCTGAACCCGGAGCAGCTCTCCTGCTCCGGGTGAGCCAAAGTGCTCGTGTCTTGTACCAACAATGAATGAGCCTGCTGGCTTCACATATTACAAAAGTACAAAGTACACAGACATACAACTAAGTCATTAATAAATACATGGAGAAATGACTGTACTTTCTGTAACAGGTTACGCTTGCGCGACTCGCCGACTTTTGGCGTTTTGCCAGAAGTCTCCGTGACGTCCTTTCTGCTGCTGCGTCTCTCAAAACAGAAAACAGATCTCAGCTCAACGTTGAGCATGAATTGTATCAAATCTACAACCCCGTTTTAAAAAGATTTGTTTGGCAAAAAAAATATATATATCTTATTGTTTTCCACATAAATTCCATGTTTTCCTAAATATTAGTTATTTTTTGCACGGATACAACTTTATTTTCATTGTTCTAAGTGATTGCAATAAAAAAAAAAAAAAAGGTCTGATGGAGCAATCTGATTTACTTGAAAGTGATTGCCATTTTCTTTATTCTGTTACTTATAAAAGCACAGATGGAGTCACAAAATGATGTTATTTACAGAAAAAGTTTGAGGTTTGAGAACCACAGCTCGTAGCCCCCCCGAAGCTGTAAACCTAGGGGAAACACTGATTGTTTTGTGCTTCTTCTTTTTTTTATTATCGGTTCAGGCACCGGTATCGTTTTAAAAGTATCGTTTTAGCACCGGTATCGAAAAAAGAAAAGAAAAAAACGATACCCATCCCTACCCTTGAGTAATTTGACTGTAATAGTTGAGATAAGCAGTTTGAAGTCATTATTTTAGACTAGGGCTGCAACAACGAATCGATAAAATGGATAAAAATCGATTATCAAAAGTGTTTGCAACGAATTTCATTATCGATTTGTTGTGTCGCGCGATTATTACGCCACTCAATAAGTCGCGGAGAAAAAAAGAAGAGCGGAGCAGAGAAACTGGCCGGCCAGCGTTTCTGAGATTGGAGTGAGACACGGAGAAAAGCTGAGGTTGTGATCTTTGCAAATAAAACATCTTTGATGTGACGTGTTGAGTCTTGGCCAATCAGCGTTAAGATGTCTACAGCGTCTTCATTTCCCTCAAACTTGTTTTTGATGGAAGCTAGTCAGCTTGCTATCACGTTAGCTAACGTGTTTGGGTTGTGTATTGTCGTTAAAGTTACTTTATGTTCCGTTGCAGTTCAGTCTTGCTTGGAAAAAAACCTAACGTGATGAAACATGCCGTAACCCCCCGGTCTGGTTCAGTTCACAAAGTCACTCTATAACGTTAAACCGGCGGATCTGGCTGCAGGTTATTTATTCATTTTTTACTCAAAGTAGAATGAATCAAATCACGTAGTTGGGTTTAGCCAACAACAATTTTTTTTTAATAACAGCTCAAGGAAGTTCAAGGAGCAACCTGTTTGTGCACTTTCTGAAGATGTTTTGCACTGAATTTGCACTGTCACTTCTGCTTTTGAATAAAGGGTTGGAAGTGAATGCTTTATAGATTATTTTTTTTTTTCCGATTCATCGATTAATCAACTGATTAGTTAGTTAGTTGCAGCCCTATTTTAGACTCAGGGAACTTGTGATATGGGTATTACGTGATTAGTTATTGACATTTTGAGGACTAAACAATTGACTCGTTAGAAAAAGTAACCGGTTTCAGTAGTTAAATCATTGAGTTAATAACCACTAGTTGAAGCCCCAGAGTTCAATTCTTTTAACAGATACAAGGTTGTTGTTTTTTTATACAAGATTGTATGAGTTACTCTTAGAAGTATGACGCCTGTATATTAGCAGAGACTAAGGCTCAAGGCTTACCTTTTATTTATTTCAGTTTTTAAAATAAATATGAAGGGAAGAAGTCCCAAGAAAGCTCTGCATCTCAATATCTGTATGTCTGCTTCTCTCCAGAAGGGTTGTCCATCTGTCTCTCAACCTGTTTCAAGTAGCCCTTCGCTGTAAATATATCTACAGTACTACCTCTGCCATATCACTGAACAGCGTGCCTTTTTGTATACAGTATTTGTACAATTACTCTCAAAGCATATCCTCTTCATTCCTCTCATCACTGAACATTGAAATGTATGTGACAAACATAATAATTCCTCTGCTTGTGATATGGAAAATGATTTTCTAATGTTGTACTTCTTCCAAGTTAATCAAATGCAGAGTATAATGCAAACTTTGTGAGCACATCTCACTATACAAACAACACTGTTCAAGCAGAATTGTTACATACAAGTGTGATAAATGGAGCAAACCCCTGCTCTTGTGTGCAACACAAAATAATTATGCATTCTTTATTATTGCAATTACAACTGCACACTTGTGTCCACAAATAATCCAAATAGCATTTTTAAACACTTCAGAATGAAGTATTCAAACATATTGCTTCCACGGAGGGTGAACACCTAAACTGAAGAATTTTGTATTTACACATAAAAACACATATATTCGAATATATGTGTTTTTTTTTAAAGGAATATTCAAACGTCATTTTTAGCAATTTTGACAGCCCTACTTAGCAGGAGGCGAAAGGAGTTTTTCTACTGACAATATTGACAAATTATTTTTAACATATGCGAGAAAAACCATATTTCTCAGCAATGTATTTGATTTAATGCTTATAAACAAAACAACCATGTACACCCAATCTCAAGGAGAAAATGGTTTGTTGATATTAAGCAAGAGAATACCAAAGCTTGCTTACCAGTAGTTTATAGCACCAACTTCTGACCAAACTATGCTTGAGCAGAATTAATTTCGCTCCAAAGCAGTTGATGGAAACACGGCTTTTTTGCAACATTTCAAAAGTTTGCTTAAAATTCTATTTTGATGAGTGTTCAGACTTAATTGCGGTCACACAGAGAGCCGATCATCATTGCGTTGAGAGCATTTCAGTTTGAAAATGGCATCTCTGTACTTCACTTTCCATCAATCTATTTTCAGCCTCTCCCATGTCTTTGTCTGAAAGTTATATGCCATGCAGGTCAGCCAGCGCTCTGCTCTCACTGCAGCACAGACACACACAAGGACTGACAAACCACCAGCAGAGAGATGTGATTTCACTTATTTGTTTTTCAAGATTTGTATAAATTAACGGGCAGTGACAACATCATGTTATCTTAAAAAGAGACAGTGTGTAGGATTTAGTGGCTTCTAGGTGTGTGGGTGCAGGCTGCAAACTATTGAATACCCATCCACTCACTCCTCCCTTTCCATGACCGTGGTAACATGAGCCGCTAAGTGCTAAATCATGGTAATGCTGTTTGCCTTGATCAGATGCCATCTTTACCATAGTAATACTACTTTAGGAGCAATTGAAGTGGTTACGGCTCACGGCTGGCAGTACCAGTTTTGTATTCTGCAACTCACGTTATTGCAGTTTCACAGAATTGTGGGAGAACTACAGTGGACTTTAGGTAACAGAGGAATCATGTAGCCCGCACCGAGAAACACTTTTAATAGACTGCAAACCTTTTTATTCACCGCGGGAGTTTTCCTCATTCATCCTGGCTGGTGTGTACATCCCACCTCAGGCCTGTGTGAGTGAGGCACTCCAACACCTGGCAGAGCAGATCACCACCATGGAGCACAAACACCCAGACTCCCTGCTCATTGTTCTTGGGGACTTTAACAGAGCAAACCTCAGCAAAGAACTGCCAAAATACAGACAGCATATTAAGTGTAGCACCAGGGACAAAAACACACTGGACCACTGCTACACTGTACTAAAGGACGCATATCGCTCAGTCCCTCGTGCAGCTTTGGGACTCTCTGATCACTGTCTGGTTCATCTTCTCCCGTCCTACAGGCAGAAACTAAAATCTGCAAAGCCTGTGGTGAAGACTGAAGAGATTCACCACCTCCACACTCTGCCTCCTTCTCACCTCACCCATCCAACCCCCCACCGGCACTGAGGATCTGCGAAGAGGATGAGAGTCAGCTCTTTCAGAGGCAGAAGATCAGGAAGGCTCCGGGCCCAAACAGTGTGTCCCCCTCCTGCCTGAAAGTCTGTGCTGACCAGCTGGCCCCCATCTTCACGGAGATCTTCAACCGATCACTGGAGCTGTGTGAAGTCCCTTCCTGCTTCAAGTGCTCCTTGATCATCCCGGTCCCCAAGAAATCCTCCATCACAGGATTAAATGACTACAGACCCGTCGCCCTGACTTCTGTGGTCGTGACATCGTTTGAGAGACTGGTGTTGACCCACCTGAAGGACATCACAGGGCCCCTGCTGGACCCCCTGCAGTTTGCCTACCGCGCAAACAGGTCGGTGGATGATGCAGTAAATATGGGACTGCACCATATTCTGCAACACCTCGACTCCCCAGGGAGATATGCGAGGGTTCTGTTTGTGGACTTCAGCTCTGCATTCAACACGATCATCCCGGAGGTACTTCAACATAAACTCACCCAGCTTGCCGTGCCAGCCCCCACCTGTCAGTGGATAACAAACTTCCTGTCAGACAGGACGCAACAGGTGAGGCTGGGAAAAATCACATCCAGCACCCTGACTATTAGCACTGGCTCCCCCCAGGGATGTGTGCTCTCTCCACTGCTCTTCTCCCTCTACACCAACGACTGCACCTCAGGGGACTCGTCTGTTAAACTCCTGAAGTTCGCAGACGACACAACGGTCATCGGCCTCATCAGGAACGGTGACGAGTCTGCGTACAGACGGGAGGTTGAACACCTGGTCCTCTGGTGTGGTCAGAACAACCTGGAGCAGAACAAGGCCAAAACTGTAGAGATGACAGTGTTTCTGCGGTGGAGACCTTCAAGTTTCTGGGATCCACAATCTCCCTGAAGTGGGCCTCCAACATCAACACCATCCGCAAAAAGGCCCAGCAGAGGCTGTACTTCCTGCACCAGCTCAGAAAGTTCAACCTGCCTCAGGTCCTCAGAGAACCATTGGTTCCAGCCTCCCCTCCATCCTGGACTTGCACACCACCAGAGTCAGGAAGCCGGCTGGAACTCCTCCCCTCTGGTAGGCGCTACAGAGCTCTGTACGCCAAAACCACCAGACACAGAAACAGCTTCTTCCCACTGGCCGTCACTCTTATGAACTTAATGAAGTTAATCAGACTCTTCCATCTGCACTTTTTTTTAACTACTGTCTTTAATGTCTTTTTTATATTTATCTTGTTTACTGTATATTGTGTGTGAAAAAGTACAAAGAGCAAAGTGAAACCGGAGTCAAATTCCATGTATGTGCAAACTTCCATGGCTATTAAAGCAGATTCTGATAACAAAACAAAAGGCTCTCACTAAAGTCAGTGTTTGGTTTGTTCGTTCTGGGATACTATAGAAACATGAAACATGACTGACTCCGTGAAGAGAACCCGCTCTGTAAGTAGGTATGAAAGGCTTATTCTAAGCTGACGAACACACAACAATTCTAAGTTTAAGGGTATTATACTCTCATGAAAACATAATTATGAATATTATATTACATTTCTGCTAATAAATCCCCAAAATGTTACACACTAGCCCTTTAACGCCTCCCTTAACGCCGACTCGCCCGGCCGAGGACATTCGCCCGCCGGTCGGATGTTCTTTTACCCAGTGGTGTATAAAGTACCCAAAAGCCGTACTTGAGTAAAAGTAAAGATACCTTACTGGAAAATTACTCCAGTAAAAGTAAAAGTCACCTATTAAAATACTACTTGAGTAAAAGTCTTAAAGTATCTGATATTTTCTGTACTTAAGTATCAAAAGTATTTTTCTGATATAAAATGTACTTAAGTATTGAAAGTAAAAGTACAAGTACATGCTTTTAATAAAAAAGCAATGGGTCAGAGTTTTGAGAATTATGAAGTTTATTCTTTTAAGTGCTGTGGTCACCGTGACCAAGGACCAGGAGTTGTGTTGATAAAATAACTGGGTTGGCTGGGATCCATCCATATATATTATGTTCAACATAATATATTGTACCTAAGTATACTTTTGCATCTACTATGAACTTATCATCATAATTCTCCAAAAAGCAATATTACACTATGAAGGACTTGTAACAGTGTGGTTATAAGTATGCTCATTCCGCCCGCCGTGGGTCTCTTGGTACCGGTCTGTGGGTCTCTTGGTACCGGGCCACAGAAAGAATGAATGAAACATTTCAATTAAATAAAAAAAAAATCAAGGCCGGAAAGATGTTTTATTGTGAAAAATGACCGCATACATCCGTCTGTGGTAACCTCAGACGGAATCTCTTGACACATGTCAAGATGTTACGTTACTCTAAAAATGAAACGTAAGTCTGTTACAACTCTGTCGGTGATCTGGAAACCAAGGCAGAGTATCCTGAGATCGCCAAAAAAGCATGAAAACCTGCTTCCATTTCAACATTCTGTCTTTGTGCAGCGCGTTATAAGTTAAGCAGTAGACTGGACTAAAGGTTTAGTTAGCAGTAGACTGGACTAAAGGTTTAGTTAGCAGTAGACTGGACTAAAGGTTTAGTTAGCAGTAGACTGGACTAAAGGTTTAGTTAGGAGTAGAGTCAGTAGACTGGACTAAAGGTTTAGTTAGCAGTAGAGTCAGTAGACTGGACTAAAGGTTTAGTTAGCAGTAGAGTCAGTAGACTGGACTAAAGGTTTAGTTAGCAGTAGAGTCAGTAGACTGGACTAAAGGTTTAGTTAGCAGTAGAGTCAGTAGACTGGACATAACGAACACACGTCAGGTGTCGTTGTCTCCCGTCTTTCCGAGGTCGGACCCGGTCCGTGAAAATATTGTCTTCACGTAACCGGTCCGTGACGCATAAAGGTTTGGGAGCGCTGGACTAGAGGATGTAGAGGGAAAATGCAGAATGTTGTGATTCGCAAAACCTGCTTGGTGGAGTCTGTGTTCCACCACAGTCCCCGATGTATTTTTTTCTTTTTCTAAAGATAGATTTGATTTTGTAGCGAGTAACGAAGGTTTCAGGAGAAATGTATCGGAGTAAAAGTATCATTTTTCTTTGCAAAATGTAGTGAAGTAAAAGTAAAAGTAAACAGAAATATAAATAGTAAAGTAGAGTACAGATATCCCCAAAAACTACTTAAGTACAGTAACGAAGTATTTCTACTTCGTTACTATACACCACTGCTTTTACCTTATTGGACGTGTGACGCAGGAAATTGCAAGCACTTCACTGGTTCCCGCATCTGCCCTGTGGCGATAGACGACACGCTCGACAACGCGCGTCACGTCTCTCTACGTGAAGCTTAGACCACGTTGTGTAACTGTAATGTAAATCCGATGCCTTTTATCACCTAACGCTGATTTCCTTTCGCCAGTAGGCGGCGCTTTGACTGAGAGTTAGGCTTGTCGATATCCTCAGGCCGTGACCTTTAGCAAGCACGACAAGTCTGACGCAGATTGAATGAAATCCAGTGGAGTTACAAGAGCTTGTTTTATGTCTTTGGCCAGTAGGTGGCACTATGACAATGTGAACATACACATGCATCATGTTTCTCTACGTGAAGGGTAGACCAGGTCATGTAGATTTTATGTAAATCCAATGCTGTTTGGCTGATTTTGTTTGACCAGTAGGTGGTGCTATGACAATGTGAACATACCATGCATCATGTTTCTCTATATGAAGTGGAGACCCGATCATGTAAATCCGATGCCGTTCGGCTGATTTACTTTTGCCTGCAGTTGGCGCTATGACAATGTGAACATTTCCTCATGTACATGTGCTCAAGCCTGGACCGGCATCATGCATGAGGAGTTTTGGGCCGATTGCATGATGTACATTGGAGTTACAACAGGGTTCTCTCACATAGCAAACCGCACAAAGTGGGTGTGTCTTTGGGTCCACGCCACGTCGAGGCCGTTGGCTTTTTTTGTAGAGCAGGTGGAGATGGACATGTGTGACTTTTTTCAAGTCAATAAAACATTCTGGGTGAGGGGCGTCGCCGGTCCAACTTCTAGGAGGCGCTAGAGAACCATTTTTTGGTACTTTTTTTTACGGCTTTATCAGATGGCTATCTTCACCAGGCCTGACAAGCGTTCCAAATTTTGTGAGTTTTGGGGTATGGCAAATAAAAATCAGAGTACCCTTACAATATCAATAGGGTCCTCTCGGACTGACTACGTCAGTCGCTCTGACCCTAAATATGAACATGGCACCACAAATCATGATGGAAGCACTGAATCTGTGTCAGACCAGGGATCATCAGAGAACCATATGTACATCAACATTGACCTGTATGAACTAAAAGTAGCCTGTACTTTTCAGGACCATCAGCATGTGATGTTTGTAGTCAGCAATGAGAGGAGAGCTACATGCAGACAGTAGCTCAGTCTAAAGGCCAATACACCTTTATATAAAAAAGATATTTCCAATGAATGTAACCATTGTTTAGACTGTCATCTAATGGCTAAATTGATCACAAAAAAACAACTGCATGACAGCAATTGTAATACAATGTATATTTGCTTTGTTAATCAAAGCAACATGATGCTATGATAGGTAAAAACAGAAAAGCCATTTGAATATGAAAATTAATATTTGATTGTGAAATAAAAGCAACACTTCCGAGGCTGTCTTCACCGTTCTTGCGTGGGCCTGAGCTGACTGAAAATGAAATAGAACATCAAGATGAATGAGGAATAATTCAACAACAACCGTAATGATGGCAGAAGAACTCAGCCGCAGAGAGAATTACATTATGTCTTAATAGCAAGCAAGTGTTAAATAAGCACTTCTGTAAAGTAAACAAACTACATTCCCAACTGCTGTCCGCTTAAAATCAAACTGGAGACATAACCACTTAAAAGATGGGCGAGTAGAACTTGCTGTCTTCCTACATTTATACATTTTAAATGTAAAAATAGTAGTGATACTGGAAATGACGTACAATATAGCCAACAGGAAGTAAGAAACTTTCAGGAGATCTCCGGGCAATCTCCCTCCAGCAAGCTGCCACCTTAGTTAGGTTTTGTAGTGAGATGAGAAGGTATCGAATAGAGATAGTGCCTCATTTCAACTTCCCAAATCAGCTGTTCTTTGTCCATGATGGTGGTTTCAAAGAGAGTAACAGGAATAAATAGAAACCGGGCGTTTCAGCTCAAAATGGTGTGCTCCGTTGCAATGCACAGCTTGGCCAGTTCGGACAAAACAATACAATTAAAAACAGACTTTTCTACTGACACTGCACAAAAAAAGATGATCGAATGGGTCAAAGCTATTTTTTTTACAAGTTACAAGTTCTGAACTCAGTGTCTGTATTGAGAGAAGGGTTCAGTCTCTTCTGATGAAAAATGTAATATCATGGCAATAACACATTTACAAGCCAAAGTCAATTTGTCTGAGTAATAACATAAGGGTAAGCCATCATAACTGGAACTAAGCTACATTTATCTGTTTCAACTGACTGACTGTGTGTGTGTGTGTGTGTGTGTGTGTGTGTGTGTGTGTGTGTGTGTGTGTGTGTGTGTGTGTGTGTGTGTGTGTGTGTCTTTTGTGAGTGTGTGATGCCCCTTGGGATTTCCCAAACAGGACTATTGAAGCTAGGCTGGCAGCTAAATCTCAACTGCAGTTTAGGAAATATGCCCACTGGAGCATCGAGCAGATCAAGCTGTACAAACTACAGAGGGTCAGAACCTACATTAGTGACAGGGCTAAGGAGAATGCTATAAACTACAACCTATCTTTGTACCAACAAGATTGTATGCGAAAGATGTTGGTTTCCCAGAAACGTACAAACCTCACAGTATAGTAACTGCTCAAAAGATGTGTCTAAGGTTCACTTTGAATCTCCAGATCCAGCATAATTGCGACATCATCAAAGAAGTAGTGTCTCCTTTGTTTCTAGCATTAAAAGTATTGGACATGACGCCTAACCAAAGCACTTCTACGACGCCCAGATAAATCTGCCTTTCTTGTTGTCATACAGCATTTCTTTGAATACGTTTTGTTTGAAGTTTAGTTAGTTGTATTGTTTGTTGGGCCTCATCAAAGCCTTTACCTAAAATACAAGACAACAAATAGAGAATGAAAAACCTTATTCCTGTTCTAGCTTTGTCACACTGACACATTTCTGATCATAAGCCTGTTTGTTGAAAATAAATATTATGAAAAAAAACTACAACAGCAATGTAACTTTGCTAAGAGTTTGGCTTCTCAAGGACGAATGAATTGCAGACATTTCAGAAAAGCTTTCTGCAAAATCGATGTACCAGCCCAGTGAAAGGACACACCAGCACATGAATCTGCCTTTTTCTGCTGGTTACAGAGCATTCAACAGCTTACTGCACCAAACTCAACCCCTGCAGCTTTCCTCTGCTGTGCTCTCCTCTTGGACCAGAGCCCAAAGGCAGGAAAGGCAAGCAAGCAAGCAAGCAAGCGCACACACACACAACTGTATACGAGTGTGCACACACACGTACGAGCACGCATGCAGAGCAACTGACCGACAACAATCAGCTTTAGCAACACCCATACACAAACACCCATTTAAATGGACATGGTAACACGTTCTGCCAGGCACAGATGAGCAGGACACACACACACACACACACACACACACACACACACACACACACACACACACACACACACGCACACGCAACAGATGGAACCGCAGCAAGGTGAGGGGCAGGTAAGGTGAAAAGGAATTGAACCGCCTGTGTTAATGCGCATGTGTCTTTCACCCTGACTATTTTAAGATGGGTCTGTATAAATCCTACAGCATGGCTAAGTATCTGGCAAGAATTAAAAAAGGACAGCACATGCATAAAACATGACAGACATGGGAGAGTAATGGAGTAGAGGCAGCAGAGAGAGAGAGAAAAAAACATGCCAGTGTAATAATGTATGCAAAGACTGTTTTCAATGCAGTAGCGGCAGCAGTACTATTAACCGTTCTGACAGCTCTGAGACCGAGAGATCTGAGAGGTAGATATGCAAACTCACTGGCATAGTGTGAGACAATGTTACAATCTGCTGCACACATAGTATGGCATTTTCTTCCCTGTAGGAACAGACAAGTACGATCATCCCGACTCACTGATGGAGCAATGTGAAAAGAGGCAGGCAGAGAAAGGGGTGAGAGAGAGAGAGAGAGAGAGAGAGAGAGAGAGAGAGAGAGAGATACCAAAGAAATGTAGCCTCAGACCTAGCAATGATGCTCTTACAACACCCACCTCAGTCTGCTGCTGATTCCTGACGCAGTGAGCACAACCGGGGAGTAAATACAGAATACAGTAGCTATGATGGAGGACCAGGAGCCAAAATCCAAGAGAGCGGACAAATGATAAAAGACTGGTGAATGTGAGATCCTGTGTGACTAAAATGATGTGTCGGAGTGAGATGAGCATGTACTTCTGACATGAGAAAGACAGAAATACAAAAAAGATAGAAGAAAAAGTGACACAAGACAGACAGAATAGGGATGGGGGAAACAGGCAGTAAGAAGGAAAGACAGGAGAGAAGAGACAGAATAAATGCGTGAGCTTGGAGAGTCACTGAAAAGAACAGATGCATTAAAGGAAATGCCCCTCCCTCTTTCCCTCTGCGCACACACACGCGCAAACACACACCTCCCTTTGCACTGTCAGCATTCGAGGAAGCATGCATTCAGTGAATCGAAGTGAGCTGTAAATAGTGAAAGTGAAGAAGGGTGGGCCAGAGAAAAGAAAGCAAGAAGCATGCGTGTTCATTTTAAATTCAATGACAAGACACTCCTTTCTCACACTACAAGATTTAGGGTTTCCATTGAAAGTGGCTCAAAGTTTATTGACTGCATAGCAAGTGAACATGGCTCAGCAGCAAGCCGACTATAGCTCAAAGGGGAGGGGCCTACAATATTTGGCTCTATACAAACACCTGTAAATCTTATTCCCTATTATGCCAAAAGGTAAAATGAACATGCCCAGTACACTGTACCCAAATAAATCTGTCTGGACCTGGATCAAGCTCTGACAAGTAGGTCCTTACATACTTCTACGAGCATGGCATTAAATACATTTCATAAAAAGGTCTCTTCATTGTGTCATCTTCATGCGAAGGTGGGTCAAATGAGTTACTTCCCTCCAACAATCAATAACTTGTCACACAATACCCACTACTGTACATCAAAACCAATACTATTGCAGACACCTCAGTATTATATTTGATAACCACCTCAAATTCAACCAGAAGCATATTAATCAGCTTGTCCAATCATGTATTTATTTTGTATTTTCTTTAGGTCTGGGCACGTTAACGCGTTATAAAGACATTAAGGTAGCAATCCATTAACGCCGACAATGATTTTATCATGCGTTAACAGCATGTTTGTTTTTTTAGCATTGGGAGGGGCTTAACACTACTGCACACAGGTACTGCACTTTGAAAAGGGACAATTTTGTTTAACTCGCTCAAACAAAACCCCAATAAAGCTGATTCACAATGCTATGAGTGATAACCAGGTCCAGGTTTTAAAATCACTTCATTGGCTCTCAGTTCGTCTTCGAGTGGATTTTAAAATTATAATGAAAACTTAAAAAATAAAAAAGGTATTATCATCATTATGACCTACACTAATTCAAAAAGTGGTAGCACAAATCAACGGGCAATGGAATCACTACTCTGGAGATCCAGGGATGGAAAATGATCGTAATGTAATTGATGTTTAAATCAACAGTAATGAAACCGACTACAATACTCTTGAACAGCAGCGGAGGTAGTCAGAGACAAATCAAACTAGACACAGATGCTGTTGTTACATGTAAACATCACGCCGGCACGCCATCTAGATTCACAGCTAGTGTGGCATTATGCCGGCTTTGTTTGGTTCAGTGTAAAAAAGCAAAACTGGTGTAATGAGGGTTGTTCTTTAGCAGTATTGCGGCACCTCTGTATAAAAGGCTCTCATAAGAGAGTGGAATATGTTGCATATTTTGCAAGCCACTAAATGCTACATGAGAAGAACAGGGCTTTCAATAGAGCCCATGATCGGTGAGCAACAGATACTGCGTCAAGCGATCGGTGATCAGGCCCAGAAATGCTGAGCACCCTTAATGAAGATGGATTTGAATGTCCCTTTTTGGTATTTGTTTCATTGGTGTTACTAGCAACCCATAGCTGCACATAGTGCTACTAGAAGATTGATAATGATGGGCGCAGGGAATTCAAGATTTGTTCAAATTGGGTTTCCACTCCAGAGATGATGCCTTTGAGTGGAACACAACCCAATGTGCATCATGTGTCCCTGACTAGCCTTGGTCAAGGAAATATTTAGCAGTATGGTATCGATGTATAGATGAGTTGGTGCTCAGGCAAAAAAACTGAAAGGTGTAGCGCTGTTTCTTTTTAATTGTCAAGACATTTGTAGCCAGAAAAATAAAGCAATTTATCACAAATCATAGATCAGTTTAATGGATTTGCCTGTGTGTGTGTGTGTGTGTGTGTGTGTGTGTGTGTGTGTGTGTGTGTGTGTGTGTGTGTGTGTGTGTGTGTGTGTGTGTGTGTGTGTGTGTGTGTGTGTGTGTGTGTGTGTGTGTGTGTGTGTGTGTGTGTGTGTGTGTGTGTGTGTGTATGTATATTTGTTGCCCAAAGCCTGAGGGGACAGCTATAGCTTCACTGTTGCGCACCATTTGTCCCTGGCCTTTCTTTGTGAGCTCAAGCTCATTCACGGCATCTCCAACTTTTGCTCCCAGCCAGACTGTCTCCACAGCTCGCTCCTGTAGAGTCATGACACCAAGCATGGCGGGGCGTCTGCCAGACAGTCTGATGGGGCCACAGCAAGAGATCTTCACCCACAATCATAACTACACTTCCTAAAGAGTTTCAGAGAGTTGACGGCAAACCACACACAGTCCATTTAGTCCTCCAAAACAAAACTACATTTAATCTTGCTGGGTGACATAACAGCTGAACAGCTTTTAGCTAACATATATTACAAAAAAATGCACTTGGCCATAGTTCGGCAGACAAATGGAAACACACTACCAAACATGGCCTTCAAAAATGCTACGTATGACCCCATGTTTGTACTGAATTAGAGGTGGGGAAAAATATATATTCTTAGATGCATCGGATTCTTTCACGAATGATTACGACTCAATAATCAGAAATATAAAAACTAAATTCTCAACGTTATGATTGCCTGTAACAGTGCTGTGACACCGGGCTGTCCGTTCCTTACCGCTGCCCCTGAACGCAAAAGACGTAATAGACATGCATCTTGTTTATGTTCAAAGCTAGGCTAAATACTAGCAGAGTTTGGGTGAAAGGGGCTGAGCTTGAGCAGCTAAATAGGGATACAATCTGACCGCCACCCTCTGTCTTAAAAGCAAATGTATGGAAGCATTTTGCTTCCTCTTCTTCCGACCAACTCGGAATGCGAAAAGTGAATCACGACTCAGTTATTGAGAATCAGAGCTTTTGCGCTATGTTGCACACTTTGGAGCAGAGATATAACATTGATCTCAACATTTATACGGACACAGCGATACTCTACAACAAAACCAAAGCTAAAGTCATGTAGTCACTGAGGAAAGCTGGCAGGATGGTAACACGTTATGCGTGACTTCCGTTTGTCACAGAATCTAGTGTGACTGTAACTGCGCACTTTATCGTTTACCACATGTTCAAGAAACCGTTATGTTTGTATGAGAGCTGAAAGATCATTACCTATAATTATTTGTGAATAAAGGCAGCTTGTTATGTCACATGACTCAAAACATGCTGAATTCTGTGTTTTTACTACGAGGATGCTACTACAACCCCCAATTTTTATTTATTTTCTTGTTGGTTCTCTTTGCAATGCTTGGAAATGTAACTCTCTAGTCGACACAGCTCTTCTATTTGTTACAAATATTGAATTAATAAAAAAAAATTAAGTAAATGTCTGTTTTATTATTATTATTATTATGAATCATTACAAATATGCAGTGTTTTTAAAATAGCAGATATTCAGGATAAGAAAAGAATCATGCATGATTGATGGATGATGTATGAATGCTATGCGTCAAGAATAATCGATAATTGTTTTATAAATAACATAGCAGCTCTCTGAATCGGAAGGTGCCTAGAGATTCCTTCCCCTATACTGAATGGGTGAAGGTTGGCCATGTTGTACGCATGGCTTATGCAGCAGTCCCAAAGTCTGTGTGACACTGAAGCTTTGCCAGACAGCTGCATAAGGGAATGGTGATCCTTCTGTGATCATTGCTGGTGCTTGAGTGTTTGCCCTCCTCAATACCAGCTGAGAGGTTTAAGAAACAACTGGGCCATTAGCTTTAACCCATAGCCTCCTGTTGACATTATGGTTTGAAGGCCAAAAAGATACCAAAATATAATTACACAACAATGTATCGCAACCGTCATCCCTCATTCTCTTTACTGAACCATGAGTAAAGTAAGGTCATGGTGTGTACAGAACGATAATGCACAACAATGCACACCAATCGAAATGGTGTGAATTTGATGTTTGTGTTGCTAAACTGCATTTAAACTCCATTATTTTATTAATACAAGGGATGAGGAGACGCTATTCCAATCCTGCACAAATCTTTTTACCACAACAGATCAACAATCACCCATCATGGATAAGCAAAAGCTAAGCCATGAAACAAGCTTGCTAATAAAATAGGACATGTTAATTGGTAAATTGTAAGGCCGGCTATTTTCGTAATAATTTCTACTCACTGTAAAAAAGAATCATTACAAAAAATAAAATAATAAACATTTTAAATGGTGGATTACATTTGTTAATGTTTTTTGTAATCAATTAATCTAATGATTTTGATCATGATCAATCGATTACTCTAACGATTTATGTATTGATTATTCTTAAATCGGTCTACATACATTTTGCCCAAATTAAATATTAAAGAATTTCTATATTTCAATATTCTATTCAAACTATTGTTGTCTTATACACTACCGTTCAAAAGTTTGGAGTCACTTAGAAATGTACTTATTTTTTAAAGAAAAGCACTGTTTTTTTTCAACGAAGATAACATTAAATTAATCAGAAATACACTATACATTGTTAATGTGGTAAATGACTATTCTAGGTGGAAACGTCTGGTTTTTAATGATGGTACATTGTGTTTGCTAATCGCATAGAAAACTAATGGATGATTAGAAAACCCTTAAACCCTTGTGCAATTATGTTAGCACAGCTTAAAACAGTTATGCTGGTTAGAGAAGCTATAAAACTGGCCTTCCTTTGAACTAGTTGAGTATCTGGAGCATCACATTTGTGGGTTCGATTATACTCTCAAAATGGCCAGAAAAAGAGAACTTTCATGTGAAACTCGCCAGTCAATTCTTGTTCTTAGAAATGAAGGCTATTCCATGCGAGAAATTGCGAAGAAACTGAAAATTTGTCTGGGTGACCCCAAACTTTTGAACGGTAGTGTATAATTACATGATCTTAATGTTTAATGTCTCCAAAAATATAAAGACAAACAGTAATAAACAAAACAAACTTGCAAATTACACTTTACATGCAGTTGGTTTTACTTTCAGCCCGATATTGAGTCGACTCTGAGGTCCTCTGGGTATTGCTGAGCTGAAGGCCATTAGGCTTTTAGTACTACAGTTTCACTGGGATTACCACAGAGAACAGGCCAAGTGACAGGCATTATGTAAACAAAATTACAGGCTCTGAGGAATTGGTCAGTAACTTCTGGTAAAACATAAAAAGCTACAAATCCGGCTCAGCATCAGACTGGTGCATGTCAGCGTATAGATGCAGTATTGACTGGTTGTCTCAAGACGGGCAACAGAAGAGGGGATCATGTGCTACTGCGACAGTTTTGGACTCAAATACACAGTCAGATACTCTAAAGAAGTGGGAGGAAGAAGCATAAACTAGTCTCACATCTCATTCTGGAGGAAAGTAGTTGTGCTATAGAAATAAAAATGTATCTAAATAATTATATTTTCAGCAGTGCTTTGCAAAAGTCCCACTTGATGGCAGAAATACAATACAATGTCAGCAGGATAGGAAATAGCAAATATTGGCAAAAACAAACTACAACAACCTTTGTTTCGATCCCAAATGGATCTTTTTTTCCCTGAAAATGCAAAGTATGAGTGATTACCAATTATCCCAGGACTGTGGGAACTTTTGCAAACAGTTGATGCTGCACAACTAGCAGGTCAACATGGGATTGTGCAGCATCTGCACTTATTTGTGCATTTGCTCACCTTTAATAATATACAACAGACAAGCAAATACAGTTATTCCATACAACAAACACGCTTTTGGTAATACTCTTCCTGTTTTGCTTTGTTGTACCTCAGATCAGACCTGTTTACTATTACTCTTATCTGCTAATTGTGCCTGACCTAAAGACAAAGAGTACTTAATGAGTATTGATCTTGTCCTAAAGATTTCTTTACTAAGGGCAATGCAATTACCCATACAGTTAAGCCAATACATAAAAACATACTTGATCAGATGTAAATCTTGCAAACTTGTCCTCACATACCTATTTTGTTTATGGAAACAGTAATTATGAGAGCAGTGCAGACACCCTGATAACAGAATGATATGTGTGACTTTGCAGCATTTCTCATTAACTTTGCATTTCAAAATGCTCCAGATAAAAAGTCTAAAGCGTCTATGCAAAACCACGTCTTTAGCAAACAAAGTCGCCAAAAATTATTGCTAGGATTTGCTAAAAACAAGTCCTCAAATACCTTAGGCAGCAATAGCAAAATAGTAAGGTATCTTATCACAAAGCCCCATTTTTCTATTTCAGTTTTATAATGATGATGGTGTGATTCTGTTTCATTATGCTAATGTGCACACTGACACATGTGAATATGTTAAGAGTTAATCATGCAAACTTTAAAGCCCAATTTGGCATAAAAAGTCAATTTCTTTCCAAAGTCCATGGGAATCACTGACCTATAGTGGTTCCAAATTGTACCATCCCCAAGAGCTATAAATCAGATTCCACATTGAGTGAAGTGCCAGAGATCGACAAATCTCTGGCAATGCTGATGTCACCATTTTTTTGGGATGTTTGATGAAATCTTAATTGCTTGCAAATTGTCTATTACCTTTTTTAAATGTATCTGCCAAAGCACTCGGGCAAGAAAATTAATTCTTCGTTGTCTGCAAGCCAATGCAAGTAGGGATCTAATCAGGAGATGCAAAGTGCAGCTCTCTAATTGCATCATTAGCTAAACCAATGACTCAGTCACTGTGACTTCAGCCCCCCACCACCACCACCACTCCACCCATCCAGAAATAGGGAGTCAAGCCTGAAGCTCTTTACTGTACAGCTGCTCAAGCAGAATAATTCTAACATGTTATGTGCAACAGCGAAAAATGTTAGCGTTCCAGAAATATCCAACTGAAAAACATAGTATTAATGAGACTGTGCTAAAAACATGACACCAAGACAGTATTTAAGCTCTGGTGTCTTTCAGTAAATGGCATCCATTGGATCTTAATTTTTTTAACAGAAATTAAACATACAAGCTACAATGTAGTGATGCTGCCTCAAAATGTTGAAGACTGTCAAAGGGCAAACAAAGCCTAAACCTTTTCGAAGAGGCCCACATACATGATTTTTAAGGTTTGGTCTTGGATGCAATTTTAACAGTAAGCGATGCTCTCTCGATGCACTGTAATGGGAACAGAACCGCAGTCTTTTTTTGGATCACTTATAGCAAAAAAAGCCACTTGAGCTGGCCTCTCATTTGGAGGACCCCTGACTTGCTGCAGGTCTACATGCATTGCTAAGAATGACAACAACAAAAAAAGGCGGTTTCCAAGTAATTTAAACCGCTGTCTAATCAGGAAAGAACTTGCACTGCGTTTCCAGTCTCTGTTCAGTGAAGAGGTGACGGTAACACCTCTAGTACTTCCTGTCTTCAATTCTCAAACGCAAATGAGGGCATCATCTTGACGGGCTTCCTGTAAATGAAAATCTTGATGAAGCAAAACGCTCCGCTTAGATTAAAGAGAAACACGACGGTTATGACCTTACGAGGATAAGTCCTTCAAATGACGATAGCTATACTAACGTGACCTTAACTTCAACATTCTGACATTTTCAAATGCTTTTTATTTTTTTTATTACAATGTATGCACACAAAACATGCTTGCTATCTGTATTGTTTAGTTAGTTGCACGTGTTTCACTGAGCCTTTTCTCTCTGTCACAATGATGTCTCGTCTCAGACTGATGGAGGAATCAACCTGGCCTCTGCCGCACCGTGAGCCAGCTCGGTGTCTGCAGCAGTGTGACTGCGGCTGTGAGGACAGAGAGCTTCTGGAGCCGACGTCTCCGTGTCGGGTCACATCCAGGGATTTTGTGTCCGTGTTGCGGCAACGTTAATAAAATACCATGTCCATCTCGACACCGTGATTAACGTTGCGTAAACTGGTCTGCCAACGCTCATTTAAAATATATATATAACGTTATTAATTAAACCCGTTTCGGAAGAAAAACACATCATCGTTGATCAAAGTGTAGCTAACCCACATGACACGTCCATTTACCGGAGAAAGAGCAAACGTTCTTACCTTCTGCCGAAATCCTTCTCTCTCTTTTGACAGTGTGAAGACCCTCTGGATTCTGTTGCTCTGACACAAGTACCACGCGCTGCCTCAGAGCCCCGCCCAGCTGGCTGCGGGCGAGCTGTCATTAGTCAGTTGTTATACAACTGCAGCCAGACCGAGGCTTCTTATTGGCCAGACCCACATGTCAATCTATTCGGATTCTTCTTCCCGCGTTCTCGGCCGCGCTCACAATACATTACATGATGCCACCTATATTTAGGTGTCAACAACTGCAGATGTGTGAAAACAAGTCACCGTGACTTCCAGTATTAAAATAACAAGGACAAACACAGTTTTTTCAGCAAATTGATGTTTTATTGTCAAGTGAAACAATTCACGCTGTCAAAAATAATGAGCAATTTGTGGAAAAACTACAATGTAACTAAATTAATTTCATCCAATTTTGAAAGCCTGTGAATCCACATTGTATTTCGTAGTAAAGAAAAAGGTGCGTTTCTCATTGGCAACCAAGAAAGACAAAGGAAGAACGAATGTCAGAACGAAAACATCCTTGTGTCCCCGAGGGAGAAGGATTCGTCACTAGTGACTTTGACTCTTAGTGCCAGCTATATTGGATTAGCTGTCTCAGTAGTGCAAGACGTATACAGCGGGCAGTGTTGCTTGCAGGATGATAGTGAACGTGGCTACAGTCAATCTTTCATAACAAGAGGAGCCTTGACTTGAGCTGCAACCTCAGCCCCCATAAGTTCCTCTACAATCGCCAGGGCAAACTCAAAGCTGGTTCCTGGCCCACGGCTGGTGATGTAATGTCCATCCTTCTGTACTCGCGCCTCTGAATATTTATAGTGGTCTAAAAAAAAGACAAAGAGCAATACCATAAGGATAATCACAATATGAGAGCTTCAGGCTGAAAGCCATAAAGTCACACGTCAAGACATCACACTGTAACACAAGCACTTATATATAGATAATCTATTACCAGTTTAACTGACCCATTTCTAGTATTCTCTGCCAAATTATTGCATCTGCTGTCATCAGAGTGGTGTGCTTTCTACACTACTGCATGGTGACATGACTTTCAATAGGCGAGAAAAAGATAGTGCAGCACCATCTGCTGCCCTTTAGAAATAATTACATTTCCTCCTGTTCTGAGTTAGAGCTGCAGATGTTAGTCGCTA
The DNA here is from genome assembly GCA_038501785.1 of Myoxocephalus aenaeus. Classification (NCBI taxonomy): domain Eukaryota; kingdom Metazoa; phylum Chordata; class Actinopteri; order Perciformes; family Cottidae; genus Myoxocephalus; species Myoxocephalus aenaeus. The sequence continues at coordinate 4,866,878 of JBAMJR010000006.1, read as the reverse complement.
GCTGTACTTTTGAGCAATATGTCCAGTCTTTTTTTACCATCCCTGGTATTGGTTCACCTTGAATGTCTGGAGACACCTATTGTAGTTGGAATTACCACAGAGGCCGTTTTGAGTTGCCAGGTGTTTATATTTCTGGTTGTCGATGGTCAAATTGTGTCACTGCAATAGTGTCGAGATGCAGTCACGAAACTGATGAAAATGAAGGTCGACATCGTAGTCCAAGCCAAAGTGGGGGCGAAGGGGACATTGCTGTCGCGGTTTGTGTGATCCCTTCAAAACATGGTCTCTAGTGTTTGCGAGTGTGTGTTTTTTTTACCTCCAGCTATCATCTTCTCCTTCATGGCGGGATGCGTAGTGACTGTGCTGCCATACCCGATGCCATGTGCCAGAAGAGCAGTGGGACCTGCAGAAGGGCAAAGCATTTAACGGCTTCCTGTGATAAAGTGTCACTTGTTCTGCTGCTCCAGTTTATGCAGTTTAATTAAAAGTACTGGGGAAAATACTTCATCCTCAAAATCACTTCCATCAAGCTAAACACTTAATCAAAATGCAATGCTGCATTTAATACTAGGAACTGCAGTTAGTAAACAACAGTATTTCCTAAAGGTGTCCTCAGCTGTGCCATTGTTTCTAAATACAATATACAGTTTCAGCCTCTCTCCAAAGACTCTGCAGCACATTGAAGAGAGGAAAAAAAAAAGGAGAGGCTGAAGACATTGACTGCTGCTGCATTAACTTTGGCAACGTCGAACCACTGCAGTGAGCTCATCCAAAAACTGTTAATAAATAGAAAGTTATTGATTATGCTTCTTGGCTGCCTTCCCATGCAGTCTAAGGATTACAGCTTTCCCCTGGCAGAACAGAAGCCTGCCAGTCAAAGCCGAGCTACTCCTGTTACAGCCGTCCCCACCCAGAGGACACCAGTCGGGGAGAGAGAGACCTTCTGAGAACCAGAGTCAGACAGCGAGGCAGACGGGGGAAAGAAAGGTGATGACGACCAACGCATGTATAAATATTAGCTCAAAAAGACAAATATACAATGAAAGACTCATCCCGATAGTTTTTGTTTTTCTTCAGTGATTCTTCAAATTATGCTCTTGATGTTTCACATCAAGAGCATAATTTGCATCATAGGGCAGAATAATAAGTCTCGTTAACTGGTTCTCTTCCTGGCAGGTTCATTAAACTGTATATTCCGGTGAGGATTTCAGTAATTTTCTAGGACATCCTTCAATCCACTTTGCCGCATTGGTCCCCGTCCCCATGCAAAATGCCCTTGCAATGTCCTTTCTCTGCATATGGAGGCTGTCAAATAAAATGTCAGTGCTTGTGGGTTCACTCAGGGACATTCATTAATCAAACCCTCACTCTTTCATTCCAGATGCCAAAAGGGGTCACACATGACCATATATTAATGAAGCATGTCATTCGCTAACTATATATATATATATATATATATATATATATAAAGATATAGGATGAACTCTTTCAAGGACATGTACATCCAGTTACTAAAATAACAGAAATCCACTGCCATGAGAAAATAAAAACTGCACATTTTTTCTGTCCAATATCTCCAATCCTAATCCACTTTACTGGCACACTATTAGCTCGATACATTTAAAACCACAGTATCATACATTAAGTGTTGTTTCAAGCTAACATGTTTACAGGTCTCATAATAGCATAGTGCATTGTTTAATAATTGATGTCATTGGATTTGTCTTACTGGTTTGATCTGATATGGAAAATGACTGCAAGTAGATTTATTGCTCCATTACTGAAAGCATCAGAATAAACTGCACTGTGTAGGTTGAGTAATTTACATCCATTTGTTCAAGGCAACAACATGATGGCACTGTATCACCATGACTTTGGTTTGTTTTCACAAACTGTACCTGCACAGATGGCTGCAATGAGGCCTTTTCTGCCATCTTGATCCTTCAGCACCTCCTTCACAGCAGGAGACTGCAAGAGAGAGAGAGAGAGAGAGAGAGAGAGAGAGAGAGAGAGAAAGAGAAAGAGAAAGAAGTCATTCCTGTATGCCAACCCTGTAGCACAGAGGCAGAGATAATAAGAGAATATGTCAACATGTTCTAGTACTCTCCATTCTGAAGCCCCAAAATATATATTTTTAAAGGATGCACGTACAACTAATGATGATGGAAAACAATACATTAAAATTGTATCAACTCGGTACTTTGTGTTTTTTAACATGACTGTCGCCCCATTAAAGACATTTTCTAAACTTGTCTTCAGCAGTTAATTTCTCAAACCACATACGTAGCCAACCTCCATCTGGTGAAACCACATCCATTCATTAAGGGGCATTTGCTGAAACTCTAAATGATGACCAGCTCTTGACATATTGGCATCTGAGAAAACTAAAAATAATTCACAGATTAAGGAAATGCAGAGGGAGTGTCGTGGAGCTGAGCGATTGTGGAGGAAAAGCAAATTTACAAAATCGACAAAATATTTCTTATAAAATCCATGTATGTATAAAACAAAGCGTTACGCTGTGAAAGGCAGGCATATTTCTCTAAGATTATCACTGAAATTGGGAGAGAAAAAAACCTATTTTACCTTCAACCATTCAACCCATGCCATGCCTCCCAGTCAAAATGTAAGGAGTTTGTATCATTATTTGAAAATAAGATATCAGAGATAGTATTTGCATATTATGTCAATTATCAAAACAAATCTGACCGTTAGAGCTTCTCGGGGAAATCTGAATTCTGGTGAAATTATTGAAGGGCGGAACTTCGTAAAATCATCATGCAGTTGAAGTCTTCCACTGGCTCCTAGTTTGTGATTCCCACATTTTTTGGGACAGTTTTACTTGTATTAGATATTGTTAATTGCTCTCTAGACACCAAAATATTTCCAGATGCAGTCAAAACAGCTTTAGTCAAGCTTCTACTTAAAAAAAAAAAAAAAAAAAAAGTCTCCATTCTTAAACTTCTTGATCTAAGCGTTGTATTCGATAATCAATCACAAAATACTTCTAATCCAACTTGACAATTGTGTTGGTCAGAAACAAACTCCCATCACAAATGAGACAAGCAACTTCTGTTGATAGTTGAAGACCTTTTCTTTTAAGAAAAAGCTTGTATTATATAATTATAAGTAACTGTGTATAACATGGGTTGATCTCAAATTCAACAGTTTTACGCTGTTGAAGTCTCTGTTTACTTTCTGAATGTTTGTCCATCCTGTCGAACCCCAGATACAAAACATAGCTGGAAGATTCACACTCCTAAAAACGTCTTTGACAAATCTGGCAACCACATGTTGTAAAGTGACGGCCACCAGACAGGGGAGGAGAGTGCGACATCTAGTGTCATTGTTATCAATAGCACCTTTTGGGCACAGTCACACATGCGCAAATGCAGGCTATTCTCCATTGCATGTGGAGGTGATATTCATGCTTAAAGTTCGCTGAAGTTGAACTCCACGTGAACCAAATGTTCTTTCACCCCTTTGCTCGTATATATTTTAAGTAAACGGTGGGCAAATGCCTTTAAACTGCAGCAAACAAGGATGTTTTTTGAACAAAAACTTGAATTGCTTCTTATTTAGTCCAAAGTATAATGGATTATTGTTTTATGTAAAAATGTTTACAATTTAAGAAAAAATTATTCCAGCAAATTTAGGTAATTTATGTTCCTGGTATTGTTATTCAACTTGGCTTGCTTTGCTACTAATTTTCATAATATTATTAATTGTAATATATTTATTTTTTTCTTCACATGGGATTGACATTGGCATAGTACAGATAAAGTTTGAGCACCACTATTGACCTGCTCCCAAGCAGGGTTGACCAGGGCCTTTGGATAAAAACCACTATATGCGATTGGTACTCTAGCAGGTCAAAACATAAAAAAAAAGACAATACAAATCCATTTACAGGCAGGTGATTGGAGTGTGTCTCACCTCCGCCAGATGCTGGGCCCCTGGCATGCCTCCTGGCAGAAGCACCACATCGTACGGGCCCTGGGAGACAAACCATGATAGATCAAGAGAAACTAAGGTTTGTATTGTAGGCAACTACTCAGAAAAAAATAGAGAAAATAAAAGATAAAAGCAAGTACTGTAAGTAAAACATAGTATAATATATACAATATAAGAGCTAAATTGTCAGAGAATTACGCAAAAATGCACAATGTTCCATTCAACATGGTTTGATTAATGGCGCTGATTAAACTGAAAATCCATACATTACAAAATACGAAATATTGCTCCTGTTTGAATGTTTCATGACATTGCTGAGCCCAACCTACCTGGGTGCGGGCCTCTTCCAGGCTGGCATCAGGACAAATCATGACGTTTCTGCTGCACTGGACGGGCTCTTTGCCCGTCAGCCCTGCAACCGTCACTGCAATCTACAGGTTTGGTAAAGTAATACAAAAACTACATTAGCATAAATGCACGACACGGCATCCTGTCAATATGTATGGATGACGGAGACTTTTATTTTGAAGGCTAGCAAAGCATAGTTATTTGATAGCCTTCAAAATAAAAGTCTGGGAATGACGTTGGTCTTTGACATTTAACTTGGCCTCTTTCTGCACTCACTTTAAAGGTTAAGTGCGTCAACAGGGAACCAGATAACGTATTATACATAAATAGTGTAACAATTCTGTGAACGGTCCAGTAACGTCAATAATATCAATAACGACATTATTAAAAAACGTTATGTTTTACCAAAACAACTTGACGCTGCATGCTGCTCAGTCAGTATGACGGTGACTGCATGTCTCAATGAGGCCGTGGTGTTGTGGGCAGACTGAAAAGGTGGCTAACGTCAGTGTAAAAGTCATGCAAGCTAAACTATGCTGGTCAATGGCATTATTAGCGAGCTAGCGAGCTAGCAGCTAGCAGACAAGACGTCACAGACCCCAGCTCTCCGCATGATGTCCACGGGGATGACCGTCTCCATCTCCTCCGCACCTTGAGACAGGATCACGAGCGCCCGTTTGCCCGCCATGGTCAGCTTGTAGTTGTGCTACTGAAAAGAGCAAAGACGCCAACTTCAGAGTGCAACTTCCAGCAGCAGCAATGAGGTTTTGACAGAGGAGGGTTGCCAGGCTGCGTCCCTCTATCCCCCCTTTCAAATACAGTGCTCCGTGAACCCCCACACGCCAATAAAAACACACACGTCAAGTATGATACCTTACCTAAGACCTTATATTAACTGTAAAACAAATGTGAATAACTTACACCTGCAAATCCTGCAACAACTAAGGATTATAATATGTTTGTGTCCTCTGCAGGGATAGTTTTGGAAGCTCAACCAGACTCCAGCAGTTTTAAATTGTGTTTTTGATAGTATAATAATTCAGATAATGCATTGTGATCTATGTGTTTTTAAAACGTTTGAGGACAAATGTTTGGCCATCAGATTAAGCATGGTCACAAATACTGGACTCACACGAGAGATTAATGATTTAAACTTAAGTAATTGATAAGAATAAAAATAAGAAGATTATGTGTGATAAAAACATGTTTGTTTTAATTAACTGTAAGCAGGGGACATCTGCAAATGATTTACCTTATCCAGTTTAATTTGTGCACATACAAGTCCACTGTTGTATTCTGAAGATGATCCAGCTTTTGGTGCCATAAAGACTACCCTATGAGAATATGAATGTATAATTACTGTATTGTACACCACTAGAAACAAAAGATGTCTAGTCAGTGATAGTTTAGCTACAGGCAGCCACAGCAAAGCAAGGAGCATTAAATGGCCATGAACAACACACACTACATACTTTCTTCCAGTAGGTGGAGGCATTAACCAAAGATTCTTAAAGGAGATGTCGAGGGAGGCTGAAGAATGAAGTTTACAATAAACAGTAACCTTCACTGTCTTGAATCTAAAGAACAGGAAACTTGGAGACAACTCCACAAATGCTATTGTTAAAAACATTAACCATGTGTCAGTTAATGCCAGTTAATCACAGGCTTGTGATCAGCAATAAATTTGCAATGTAGAGAGCAAATTCAGTAACGCAATGAATGTGGATTTGAAAACAACACCAGGCAGCAGGTCACCGGGGTCACCAAGTTCTTCAAGATCTGTCTGAGAACTTCTGTGCCAAACTCTTAAGACAGTCAGGGAATCATATTCCAGTGTAAATCCTCGACTTAATGTCTGGGGCTTTGGCGTGCAGGCACCCATCCTCGTTAATGTGCCTCTGTGCATTCTGCCGCTGAGATTCACTTTCATATTTGTGCGACAAACTAGAGCCCAGTGAAACGGCAGATTAGACAAAAGCGTAGGGGGTGCTGGCAGCAGGTTGTTTATTGCGTGCCTGTGAGTGAATCCAAGAGGCAGCGGTGATTACCAACATATGCAGCTGGGGATCAACTGAACCAGACCCGCGATGGCACTCGAGCTAATTTACATACATTAATTCACTTATGTACATTTACTAATTCCTTTCAGTGTGTAGTCATAAAGTGCAGTATTACACTGAGGAAATATGTCAAAGTGACAGTAGTCAGGGTGACAAATAATGTGTGAGGCACTGGAAACAAAGGGTCTGACCAACAACAACTATTTGCACAGGGCTTCAACTTCTCATCTCCAGCAGGTTCAACTCTTAAAATAAAACAATGCCTGGAAAATAAGTCTGGCTATTTCCTATATTTTCATCATTGACAACGAAGCCCATTAAAAGACCAAAACTATCAATAAATATATCTGACCAGTATTGTCTGTGTAGCCAACGCTGATATAGCATATTTATTTGTGCCATAGATGACTACTGTTATCTAACAACTTTATAAAAACACATATTTGAGCCACATTGTTGCACTGGATTTATTTATTACGTTAAACACCGCCCTGTTGTCACGAATGAGTATAGCACTTATTATTCCATGACAAAAGTTTGGTTTTGGTCTTTTAAATATAATACAATGCCAAACATATCCTTTAAAGAGGCTAAAACACTTTGGAAAATGGCATATAGTTTGTCTGTGAACACAATTTGATAAATGTTATGGGCCAATCGTCTGGCATGGTAGAAAATGGTCATTCACTGTGTACATGGTACGTGCCGTACAGAATAGTTTGTATGTTCTTCTTGGGATATTTGAGATTGGCCTGTTGAGTAAAAGGGTGCACATCAGTGGATTCCTTTGCGTATTATTATTTCTCTCTTGCTCCCTCATGCCCGCTCCACCAGGCCTTGCTCTGCTTTATCTGGCCCTTCACAGAGGTCTGCTCGAAAACCTGAAGGGCTTCTGGAATCAAACCTCCGGGGCGACGAGAATACAGAAACATCTTTTTTATAAGACGGGGACAGAGGAAAAAGAAAATCCTCAAACTGAAATGAGGGAATTCCACAAATTACCATTTGTCACAAAGTAATCCTGTTACTATTGCAAAGAATATGAAACGGTGTAAACATGGAAATAAACTGTTAATATGGATATAGCTTACAAGCAGAGACTCTGTTTAGTTGAGATACAGCTGCAGAAACCTGTTTCAGATCCCCAGTAAGGAAGAGTGCCACAAAATTAAAAAAAAGTGGTTCCAGAATATTTGCTTCTATAGAGACAGATTCAATTTTTTTTTAGATGTTTTTATTTATTTATTCTTTGCATTGCTACATTTCAACTCATTGTGGTCCAACCCTTCGCTAGCCGGTGACTCTTTCCCAGTGATCTAATGGCAGCATTAAGGGCTTACATTGCTGCAGTCAGAAAACTGATGAATATTTAGAAGCATGTTATCTTCCCATCTGTGCACATGCTTTATCTTGTGTCTGTTGCACACATTGTAAACCACTGAGTGCATGGAATGAGTGACAAGCATATAATCTTGATTGCATCTTGATGCTATTACTTTATGCTGCCAAGCGCTCAGGTGACAGCTGGGGGACGGTGAGGAGATCTGGGGGGAAAAGGTGACATTGAATTGTATGCACCTGTGTCTGCAGTCAGCAGCCCCATACAGACACAAGATGGCGCCAGTTGAGTAGGATAGTTCCAAAAAGGGCCAAGCGTGTGAGAATATTTTCAACAATAATCTGCAAAAAACTGCAAATTAGATAAAGAAAATAATAGAAAACAAAAGTTGACTTTGTAAAGCTTACAACAAAGGCAATTTGTTCTTTTCTTTGCCAAATCATCAAAAGTGTTCAGATGTCCAGTATATTACCAAATAAACAGATAAACTGAACAAAGACGTGGTTGGATGTATGTCTCAACATCCATTTCACAATTTGTTTTAAATGCTTTAGAATTATTCAAAATGAGATCCCCATAAATTCAACGCATGACAAATTGTTTTCAGCGACAGAGGCAGTATTACAAATTAAGGCAACACATTAATGTGTTGTTTAGATTACTGAGTATGTTTAACAACACAAACCACAATTGCCTCACAGTCATTTCTAGTTTAAATAATCTGCCCATCCTCAAATTATGCCCCCCATCCCTACTATTTTAGAAGGGGGGCAATAGTGACTCTCCTTCTTTATTCTCCCTCTCTGTCTCAGTGAGTATCAGTCTGTTCTTCTCTCAGCTTGCCTTTATTAGACGCCTTAATGCTGTACAGCGCGGCCTATCTTCAAACAGGAATGCTGATGATACTCGCCCTGCAGCGGTGCTTCCCCCACCCCAGCCCCAGCCCCAGCCCCGGCCTGCTCCTCTACACAGAGGGCAATAAAGACACAAGGAGGATTAGTGTTGTGTGCCTAACAAAGTGGCTGCCAGAGAGTGAGAGGGCCATGCCCATGGGCTCAACCGCAGCCCCGCTCAGCTCGGCTCGGCTCTGTCGAGGTCCCCCCCTGCTTGGGCTTCCCTAAGGTCCGCTCTCTCTCAGGGAGCTCTGTGGATGTGTGATAGACTCTGAGTGGGTGAATTTATGTTGATGCTAAAGAGGCAGAGGACGCAGACAGATAATCCACAGCTTAAGCAGTGCTGTAGTAACTTTCCCCCTTAAACAAGGGAACATATGTGCAAACAGTTAAATTTAATTCAATCACATACTCACATACTGTGCTTATGTTTTTCTAAAGACTTTTCCCACTGCGAACTCAGACAAAAAAGTTCCAACTCTTTGACGAGTAGGCACTTGAAAATTGGCATCAATAAATACATGATGATTTAGCTTAGCCTACACAGGAACCTGTGTCCTGTGTTGGTTCATCCCACTCAACGGCCAGTGGAAAAACCTGGTTTGTTATAGCGCATGGGCAGGTTAAAGACCTTGCCGTATGTTTATGGATATCTCCCCCACTATAACCAGTGTGCTTATATACATTGAACACCATATAATTGTACAAGTCTGATGAACAGAGGTGCTGTGGTCTTGTAAATGTCGTCACATTAGAGAGGAGTGTTACATCTGAGATTACTATGGAGGAACATGTCTGTGGGTGCAGGCCTGTGAGGACAGTAGCCTCTGGTTTGATGGAGAGCCGTGTACAGGACAGGACAGGTGAAGCAAACAGCTGCTACCCCTGTTTTCCTTAAAAACCCCAGCGTGACAGATCAGGCCGTGGCTCTCACACATTACGGCCTGTTTTTCACACGGTAGCTGTCTCAGGCCACGTTACACACATCTTTTAGATGGTCCACTTTGTGCTAAGGTAATGAAATTGACTATGGAGACCCCAGAATATGCAGACATATGGTGGCTATTAATGCTCCCTTCTCCCTTTTCAGCTGCAGCCCTCTGCCAAACAGTATGGTCTGTTCCTGCCTGTCTGTTTTGGGTCCTCTTCACTCTTCAAGCTGTTTGCCTTTTACCTCTGTCACGCCAACCAGGATTCACACAGCAGCATGAACTGCTGCGTGCAGAAGACAGGCCAAGTTCTGTTAATACTTGGCTAAGTTTACATGTTCATTCACACTTGATTACAGGGGAAGCCCTGAGTTCTGAATGGTTTCAGTATGTCAGAGAGGCACAATATGGAAAGGGTTATCCCTTTAACTGTAGATACACAATGGAAACCCAATACTCAACACGAATATTGGTATATTATTTCTGAAATAAATTTGGAACAAAGTGCATCGAAAAAAAGAAAGAAAAAAAAATACCATTGCTCAGTAACTTCCAACAACATTGTTTGCATTATTTTGAAAATAAAGACACTTGAAAAAATACAGTAAAAGGTACAATGAGTAGGATTTGTTGGTGGACCCATCCTCCCCGGCTCAACAAGGGTTATTGTGCTCGCCAGCTTGTGAAATCCAAACCAGGATTCACTCGGTGTCTGGTCTGCGTCAAGCTTTGTCCGCTTAGTGTTTCACCTTGTTATATTTGCGGGGTTTATTCATCCCCGGAGCAATGTCTGCCATTTTCATAGCTTCCTCTTGGAAACGTGCTTACTATCTGGCACCTGGTCAATACGTCTCTACACAGAGGTTGACGCTCAGAAACTTCCCCAACACAGCAAAAGAAGAAAAATTATTACAGGCAAAGGGTATGCATATATAAACGCTGCCAGACACTTCTAGTGGGAAATGATAGAGAGGGATTATTTTTGTATAAATCTGTACAGTGCTGTGATGTAGTCAAGACCACCTCAACCGATATCAAGTCATGTGCAAGAGCAGAGCGTATCAAGATTGTGACAAAACGAAACTTTGAAGGGTTGAGACCGAGTCAAGACCAAAGCAGATCGAGTCCCACACTGCATGACACACATACGATACAATCGGGAACATATGAACTGAGACATTCCTAAAGTTGATCTGAAAGATCTACATTTCCTTAAAACCACCCACAGAGAACCATAGAAGATGCACTTCTTTTATTGCCGTGTGTGTATATATAAGTGTACTATGATATGTCTGGATAAAAGGCATTGCAGAGGTGAATTTTATGTGTGTGAATATTCCTTTTTTTAATGAGCAATCACAGCAACGATGTTAACAAATAAATCAGACAATGCACAATTAAGTGATATTCCCACAGTTCCAGAGTCCAAGACGAGACAGAGTAAAATGTGTTTGACTGAGCCGTTCAAAAAGTGGTGTTGAGACCAGTCTCGAGAACTACAACACTGATACAACATTTTGGGGGAAATCCTACTCGTTCGTTCAAATACTTGTTCATGAATTTATCATACCTTGTTTAGAGGAGTTTTATTTCTATGCGGTATTACTTATGTTTGCAACTCAGCTCCATTTATGGTGCAACAAATTTAGCAAATAATTCTGATTCTGTTCAGGTTTTTTCTCGCTCTGGCTTCCGAATTGATGGCAGCAACATTTCATTCTTTGAACAATGTACCGGAGCCACTCCGAAAACTGATGGTAAAATATCCTTTTTCCCTTCCTTGGTAATGGAAATGGATGCTCAATGGTCTCCCTCTGCAACATATTATGGAGGTAAAAAGGCATGCAGGTGTAGTCTATTTTTACCTGCATAAGCCTTTATAGATTAATACAGTTTACCAGTCTGTGCTCAGCTTTCCGTTCACTATCCCAACTCTGAAATTAACCGGATTTTACTCACTTAATCTCCTACTTTTTTTATATAAATGCATACTGCATTATCTGACTTAATGTCTGAGACGTTTCCAAACAATTTTCCTTTAAAATTTCTTCAAAATTGGTATGAAAACATTCCCACGAAAATGATGGCTTCTTTATTGTTGTCAAATGGGGTATTTGCAGCTCGGAGTGTAATTTTTCAGGGTGATGGGGGAGACAAACTGCCTATAAATAAATCCTATGCAATCTCAATTAAGTCTGTTTTCTCCCGCTCACTATTCCCACACTTTTGATTTCCATTTTAAAAGCAGAGTGATATATCCCAATGATTGGAAATGTTCAATACACTTCTGGAAGTGGGTGCACTGTCCTGTGCAGATAAGGTTGCAAATGCAAGATCTGTCTCTCTGAAATAGAAGCCTGACAAACAGTGCTGTCTCCCCCAGACACAGTGGGAGAGAAGTGTGCTCGGATGGAAGCCTTTGAGACCAGCCTTTTTAATATCGGCGCCGCTGTAACATCAGTAAGGTGACATTTCGGCAGCACCATCAAGATCCAACAGTGGCCATGCTGCTTCGACAATCAATTATCCATGCATAACATCCCACCAGTGTGTGCGACATGAATCAGTCCTGGACCAGGCTTCTCCTCTGCCTTGATTCTCTAGAAAAGGGAGACCTTTCATTCGACCCTTAAGAAAGAGAGAAATGCTCTGTGTGCTGATAAGGGAGCGAAGAGAGGAAAGTTATGGGGAAAAAAACAGGTAAATCAGCATTGATATTTATTTGCGTTATCTTGAAAGGAGCTCAAATTGGTTTCATCCCAGTGACTGTGAATTGTGTTACAGAGAGCACAATGGCCATCTCCAAGCAGGAGCCAACGTTATGATTGAAAGGGCAGAAAGCATTATTTGTATTGCTTGGTGGACTACGGGGAAGAATGCATGTTATCTTTAGCCCAAGGAGAGGGAAATACATTTCACAGCACACATTGCTCATATCCATTTTTGAGACCAGTTTAGTTGTGATATGATTGTTATCAATGTATGTCATTTATTTCCCCAACTATCTGACATGAATGACATCCCTTCAGCAGGCTGTGAGTTCTCGCCGCACTTGTGTTCCTCTTCGTCGGCTCAGAACAGGTTGTTCATAATAGAGGGAGATAATGAATATTCCTGTGCATACATCAGCAGGGCCTTAAGGCTAAAAAACACTACAATATTGGGCTTTATTGCTTATAATAAAGTGCCATACATCTGTATGTATTAAATGGTAGCAATTGAAGTGTCTTGCAACAAGCTTGTGGTAAAATGTGGGATTTCCTCTGTCACTTTGATGGCTCTACAACATATCTTGCGGTAATCAGATCATATTGAGTTCTAAGTTCAGTCCACATACAACATGTGTGATTTTGGGTTTTGAAACCTCACAGTAAGTGAAATCAGAGTCGGAGGGCCCAGTTTGGCGCAGCAGCCTACTCCCTGAACCCAGAAGCTTTCTCCAGTGTTTGACAAACAGCACCATTCCCCCGCTCGCCCTCATTTCCATCTGTATGCTATCACTTGGCTGTCAGCGGCCGGATTGGCCTGTAGTTCGCAGGATGAAAGGGAGAGAGATCCTGTTGAGTGAATAATCTTGCCAGTTTACAGAAGAGAGTGGATGTCAACTTGACAGACTGTGAGTAGCACACAGATTTGGGATTCATGGGCAATCCCATAGTCCCTTTAAGTCTGGACGTGTGAATGTGAAATCAATAGTACATCCATACAACAGTTTGTTTGCTGGACTCTGGAACGCTTTGTTATGAAAATAAGAGTCATGGATCTTTTCCCTACGGATTGAGGACACCGAAAAGGGCACCATAAACATGGTACTTCAGCATGCAAATCCTGATCTTTCTTTCTTTTCTTTTCTTCCTTTAAAAAAAAGAAAGAAAAGCATGCACTATTAAAATATATGCATTTATCAACACGATGTATTTCAAAAACATGAAAGCAGTACGAATGATCGGGAACCGTGTTAGTGTTAAGAAACCTCTCTTGTGTAAAAAAGCTAATTATATTCTCTGTGAATGGGTTAGTTTTAATTACCATATTCACCTGTGATGCTTCAAATGAAACGTGTCACCCTGAAGGTAAAGCTCACCATTTGAAACATCTCCTCGGGACTCTATACACTCCACACACAAACCACCTCAACCTCAGCCACAATGTCACAATGATCTGTATCATAGGAGGTATTCAATAGACTTCAATGGCACCTTTACAGACATCCGCACATGCATCACCGTTTACATATATAACATAGCTGTCTGGGTTGGCACCGCCATCGTGCCCTGCTGTTTATTTGATATGCAAAGGAGTGCTGTGGAGCAGCTCCACGGTCTCTGCTAAAGTACTTTACTCCTCACATAACCCAAAGTGGCAGCAGCAGCATCAGGATGAGCTCCAAGAGCGAGGTGGCTCCCTCTCAGTAATTTATAATGCACTTAACTCCTCTACCCTGTTGATTGTCTGCATTACCAAGAATCAAACACGAGGCAAAACAAATAAAAAATGCCACTTTTTATTCTGGTTTAACACCTTGGAAAGCACAAGTCTTTCATTATGTTCCCACTCATTCACATCAGGGCCTGCGTGGAACAGAAAACAGGGATTACGATCGCAAAGAAAAAACACTTCAAACTGCTTCCATGAACGCCATCAAAGAAAAGCCTGTGTGAAAAAGAGTGAAGAAGGAAGAAATATACACAAACGTGTCAGTTCAATTGCGGTTCAATTTCAGTAGTTTGGAAAAATTTCAAAAATATCAATATTGAAAACATTACAGCAGTGTTAGATTTGTGAAAAAGACACTGCAGGGTCTCTAACCACACCTTTCACGCCGGTACGACAAGCCTCAAAGCCTTCCCAGAATACTCTCTAGAGTCAAATGGACGGCCCATCTCTCGGGGTGGAGGCCATTATTAAATATGCTCTGTGGAGGGCCTGCAGGTAGCTCCCAGGATCAGACACAGGGAGAGCAAGAGGGGGCTGTTTGGCTTAAGTGTTTTTTATTAGGATAGATGGAGACCTAAGCTCCATAACAGAGCTTCAGCCCTTTCTCCCAGACAGGGGCCCACTTTCCCTTCTCACTCTGCACAGGCACATATCAAAACACCAGCGCCTCACAGACACGCCGCTCAAAAATGGCATGTTCTCTTTTTTCACTTGGCTCAGCTTTCTCCCTGTCAAAATACAAATGCTCCATGATGGAATTCTGCAATTTCCTTTATCATCTGCAACAAGCCCATTTCTCGACTGTTAAAACCCATAATTATTGTCACTGAAAACAAAACTGCACAGGGAGGATTGACATTGAGACTACGTGTGTCCTTCTGTGTGTGTGTGTGCAGTATAAAATTAGTGGCTTACTTATGAGAACTTGTGAAACTCTGCTGGAGAGTGTATTGTGTGCGCTCCAAATCCAAAGCTATAACGAGTACGGTGGACGACTCAGCCAGATTGGAGTTTTGGCTCCACCCTGTAGTATTTGCTCTCTAGTTTTTTCCACACAACGCTGCAGCGCATATTAGAGCCAGCTGGCCAGATGGCATACTTCCTCCTCTAGTTGTAACGATATGGTGACATGTGTAAGCCTGTTCTTACACTGCCCATCACTGACACCAGAACACACTGAACATCTGGCTCTGAACAAGGACAGTAAGTCGGGGAAGAAGACTGCCTGCAAACACCTCCATCCCATAATTTGATGAGAAGGACCAGTTGTTAAAAGTCTTTTTGATGGAAGAACTTTATGTGAAGTTCACAGACAGCAAATGTTACAGCCGTTTTATGTGTAGTAACCATCTTTGTGTGACACAGAATTACTCACTCTGTCTTTAAAGTGTAGTCGAAAGTAGAGCAAATATTTTACAGAAGACTTTACCTTGTCTTGACCCTGCTGTTGTCATCAGAAGAATGCTGTGAACCCTGAAACATTTTTTCCCATCTGGCTCGCCATCACTCCAACTGCTGCTGTTATACTTGTGGGAACTGCAATGGCCTCGCACTGGAAACAGAGGAAGAGAAGAAGGAGGAATAGTAGGAGAGAGGGATGGATTCACTTGAAAGATCCAGCTGTTAGGCCATCCGAACCCTGGGAAAGTCGAATACCGGTTTTAATGTATGGGTGAGCACCTCGCCAGCACATCAGCCTGACTTATAAAGCCTCCGTAAAAATGTAGGGAACAGGTGGACGGGGAAGTTTGGCAAAGGGTGAAAGAGGCTGAATGCCAGGTCAGTTCTCACTGCCAACATTGAGTTGCTTTGAAGCCCCCACTCCCCCTAACATTTTATATATATTTACCTCCTGCCGTGCAGTAAATCACTTTTTTATTTCTCCACATTAGCATCTATTAAAGTACAATTCCTTACATTGATGTCTCTACCTTTAATGCATAGGCTCTCCACATGTTATCACATGCTCAGTATGCTGTATGCAGTAGTTTGTGTCGGCATAGGCAGACAGATGTGAATAACTCGCTCCAAAGCTTTAATGTGGTGCAATGCGGGTGAGCTCTGTACAGCAGTGTGTATATTGACTTCTCTGTTTCTGTAATGTTTCATTGAATAAAACAAACAACCAGCCCCTCAATCCAGTTTTATCCATAACCTCTGAAATGAGACTTTATGTTTCATACAAACGGCATCTCGGTTACATCAATAATCCTGCAAATGAAATCGATTTCCCCTCCCGCTCTTCCAATTCTGATCACAGCTGGGTTCCCCATATGGAGTATTAATGGGGTGGAGCACCCTGAGCCTGATCTAAAGCTGGAGAATTCTGGGCACACCACAACATCAAATCCCACTGTAATTACCTTCATGCAAACACAGGGGCCCTCTCCAACACAATATGGGTTGAAGATTGGGATTTGTGTGCATTGTTTTTGACGCTGGAATTGATCTTGAAAATTGTTTGGTGCAATTTACCAAGATGCTTAAGAAAATTGAAGAGCACTGACTGTGCGGCATACAAATGCCTTGTTGTGATGAGCACAATATACAAGCTCTAGGTGGCTCATTTACATTTTTGACAGCAATGACTTTCTGGTACAATACAACAACAGCTAATCATTGTGTTTTCCATAAATTCACATTACAGAGATCATGGATCTTGACAATCGTCACTCATCTTTTTACTTCACAAGAAATTCTCCAAATCGAAGACGAAACCAATTTAACCCATGCAGATGGCTAAGCAGCTACTCCTTCTCAATTAGCTTACACATGTATTTGAGCCCAATTTTGGCATAGCAAATAAAATGCCATTTTGTCACTAGATTATGCTATCTGACATAAGGCTATTGTCTTAATTCCCTAAGGCTGTGGTGGAGAAAAAATCACTAAACATGCAGAGGGCCAGGCTATATCCTGTCTTACAGACATCCCTATCCCATCATGCACACCCCAGCCTTCTCTCTCCAGCAGGTGGGGGTGGTCATGCACCACGCAACACGGTTATGGGTTTAAGTCGGAAATCTACATACTGAAATGACTTCAGCTCCCTCGCACAATGCCAAACTTGCTGGAAGTCTGATGAGTTTATTTCATCAATTCCAGAAATGCTGCAGAGAGAGAGAGGGAGAGAGAGCGAGAGAGAGAGAGGAAGAGAGCGAGTATATTTCTACATACAATAGACTGTGTCCATCATCCTCTGAGTGTGTGTGTGTGTGTGTGTGTGTGTGTGTGTGTGTGTGTGTGTGTGCGCGTGCCCTTATATCCCCTCTGCATACATAGATGTGTCGAAGTAAGTTTGATGTGAATCCTCTCTGCCCTCTGAGTAGCACAGTGACTGCTGTCCATCTGCTCCAGGGTCTCAGGTGTGTGTTATCTCTTCCTGTGCCCCTGGGAACTTTCTACAGATATGCCAGTCAGCCCGGGCTGAACTGCTCTTGTAAATTACTCACTAAACAGCCCTGCCCTGGATTCTGCATTCGGGGGAAAATCAATTATTTGACCCCCCCTTACATTTCACAGTCCATTTTCAGCATGCTGGGGCCAATTACACCCAGCAGAAAGACTACTCTTTATGTCATTCCCACGATGACCTCCATCTTGCAGCTCCACACGGAGCACTGTTAATGCACCAACTACAAGCACTTGTGCCACGAAGGAGCGTGCTAATGCACTGGTTACCCACACTTTAGCCACACCAAGCACACAAATACAGCAGCGGAGAGGCAGTACCACAGCCGCACATAGCCAGCTGTACTGTCTCTCAACTGGGAGGTGATCATCCCATGTCCAGTGCACTGAGCGAACGCCACTGACGGTTTGACAGCCCTAATGAAAGCTGATTACCAGGAGGCATCTATTAATTTGCCCTTAATCATGACAAAGAGAGTCTGTGGCTAACAGCTGTGAAATGGCAGCCGCCGCGCGGAAATGAGGCTGAGGGAAAGGCCGGGGACAAGGGGTTAGGCCCTGCGCTGTCATTAACTGCCTGCCATTGTGTGTGCTCGCTCAGAGCTTAGCTACAGGTAACTCAATAAGATAACACGGACTGCGCTCTGCCCTGGTCTTTGTGAAAAGCTATTGCTGTGAATCCTGGGCGAAGAATAGGAGGATATTGGTTTGCATGCTCCGAGCTGGAGTTCTTATGATCCAGGTGAGAAGCTGACAGTAACAGGTTTAAGCTCTGTTCCTTCATCTGCTGGAGGGGCACTGAGGGAAAAGTCAATCAGCGACTGAACAGGTCGCTGAATAAGGAAGCGAGCAGGCTTTTCAAACAGATACAGCGCAGCAAATGTGTGCTCAATCAAACCCTAAATTTAGATTTATATAATATGCAGACGTAAATGGAAAAATCTACGTTGAAAATCGAAAACAAATATTCTCCAACACGCACACATATTCCATGCAGGGAGGGCCTATCAAAATGAAATCATCATATTGGAATATTTTCAGCTGTGTCAAATCCTGGATGTGGATGTTCAGAGGAGGAGGCCCCTCATATGAGTCCAAATGATCTGCCTGGCTAGAGTTGCTAATGTGCTTTATACGACCCTGAGGTCACTTATAGGCTCCACTTAGGAAGCATTGGGAGAGGGGGGGTAATTATAGTGGCTGTCACAAGGTCTGTGATCTAACAACACCGGAATATTAACTCATACAATGATTTATAATGAGACTAATGATTTTTGAATTTGCCTTTAGTTAGCACAATAACAAGCACGTGTTTTTGAGTGTAAAACACCATCACACCTCATCTACATGCAACCAGTAATAGCTAATAAAAGGAGGGCCATGGAAAAGCCTGAGCTACAAAAAAAAAACTCCCTGTTGTTGATACCTGCTAGTTGTGAAAGCACCTTAATTTCTGTTCGGTAAAACTGTGTCCAGTCCATAAAAGGTCCAACAGAAATCCGTTGTTCATGTCGGATCCAAACACCCACTGGGATTAGACTCCCCACCAGTAGGATGTTAGTTCATTTTAGCTGTGGCAAAAACACACTTTAATCCTGGTAAAGGGCCTTATTTAAAACATGTTCCATCTACTGTTTGTCTTTGACCACTTTGGACGTTTAGCTTGACCAAATATCCATGCATCACTAATGTTAAATTATCTGAATAACTAATTTCATAAGTGTACTACAACACTGGCAGATTTGTGCAGTGATGCTGAATCTGTTCTGCTTCGGAAGATGTTGGGTATTACATTTATTTTGCGTCAAGTCTATTAACGTGAGTTTTTTGTGAGGGGGTTTCGTAGAAACATTTAGGATTGTGTGAAATGATGAATTTCCAATGTACATAATGACACACTGTGCGCTTTATGCTATGTTGCTGCTTCTGGAAACCTGCAAATCGTATTAAATATCTTACTCTGTCGGGAATTGATATTTAAGTGTAGTAGGTAAAGAGAAATTATGTAGACGTGATATAATGATGTTATAATTATTAGTTAATCATTAAACACAATTATTTATCACCTAGTAAATTTACTTGCGTTCAGAATATTATTATTGAATTATATGATTTTTTATAGGGTTTTTGCTCTGGTCTAAAAACATTAATTCTGCACGGGGAAGACCGCAGGGCTCGGATGTAACATGACAAACAAGGCAGAACATTTCGTTTAGCTTCGTATGAATTAATCAGTGGAAATGGGCAGACATGTTGAGCAAACAGTCATTTAAGACTCTGCTGAGACACTGATGGGACCCGTGATTCAATTAGATACTGAGCTCTTAAAGATGCAACAAGTCTTTTAGTTCAGGAGGGAACAACCACAGCCGGCTTCCACAGAAACACACAACTGGCTGATGTTTACACATCTGTAAACCTCAAGAGGACTGGATACGTTATTTGCTAGATAAGAAGTGATAGGGGCTGCAACAGAATAACACTGGGAAACAGTGTGTATTCAGATGATACTTTATTTTCAATGCTAATTAACATTATACACAATTCTAATTTTTTTTATTTTGTTACATGAGTACATTTTACATTTTACATCTGTTATGCATATTTTGTAGTTAATTTGCATTGCTTCAGAAACTGGCACTGAACCTGTATAACCATTTAAAGGAAAGTACAACATAACATATTTAACTCAGATTAAATCTTATATTCTATAGTGTGTTTAATGTGTGTGTGAGGACCTGACTTATAAAGGCTTCTAAAATGTAGGGAACAGACGGACGGCTGTGTTTTCTCTCAATATGCAACTCTGGAAATTCATTTTTGGATAAAACAATCTTTAAATAATTTCACCAAAGTCAAATGTTATCAAAATAGTTATTTTGCTTGAGAATGATATATGGTACAGTAGTTTATGCTCTTTTATTGCTATCTATAAACCTATACGGGGTAATCAATTAATGTATCAGATTGTATGTTCGGCAAACATATAAAAAAAATTATACTGGTAATTGATATGCAATTGGGAATGAATAAGAAAACATCAATTATACTTTACTTTGAAAGAAAAACTGCACATACATCTGCATTAAATACCATCTTAAAGATGAAATATTAAAGACACACTGTTGACATTGCTTTAAACTGCAGTACTATTGATTTGTACAGATATTAAGAGATGAAATAAGGGTGCTAGAAAGCTTCTTCATCCAGCCTTTCTCCTATCCATCCTATCATTTGACTTTATTATTCAGACAATTGAAAAAGCGTTCTTGATGCTGAAGTGTTCATTTACATAAAGCATGCGGCTGAATGTACGTGATCAAGTGACACATTTTAGGGGTGAGAACTCAAGTGAAACAACACAAAGTAGATTTTCTTGTGATGTTGTGATTGAAATTCAGACGTCTTTCTAAGTGTCTGTCAGAGTTTTATTAGCGATTGCTTATTATTACAAACTTTGTATTTGACTGTATTGAAGAGACCAGATGATGGAACGCATCGCTGTGCGTTTTTCTGTATTATTGTTTGCTATTTGGTGGGTGTTGACGGTTTAGGGTTCGGGCAGCAGGGAGTTAAGAGGCACCGCCAGCCTCACGCTGAGTCCCCTGGTGCTGCCCCCTCTCATCTACGAGAAGAGTCTCTTCCCCCCTGCTAAGTTTGCAAAGTCCAATTTTCAGCTAATATGGAGGTCGCAACAGCAGGCGCAGAGGGCGTAGTAGGACATAATGGCTATGGGATTGTAAATATTGGTTTTAGAGAGACACAATTGGAGGGCAAGCGGAGAGAAATTTCCATAGAGTATGTGCTATAGCACCATTGGAGGCCTTGGCGCGGCAGAATAGATTTTCCATTCTAGTGTGTCACATTAGATTTTCGGAGGTGCTCAGTGGCAGGTACATGTTATTAGTAACACTTTAGCACAGTAATGAACCTTTTTATTTATCCGGTGCCTCTCTCATGAATGAATAAGGAGCTGCTCCCCAACTGTGCCCAGCCGTGAGGAGCAGACAGAGAGAGAGAGGGAGAGAGAGAGAGAGCGAGAGGGAGGGAGAGCCGGGAGCACTACGAAGTCGAAAGGGGAACGTGGAGCCCTGGGGAATGCTGAGGAGGGTTAAATGATCATTATTGTGACACTTGCATGCACACACACTAACACACACATGCACTCACATATGCATCAGTGAACAAAAGAGCATACACACACACTCATGCACACTCCCCACCTCTGCTCCCTGGGGTCCTGATCTGACACTCTATTTACACACACATTTACACAGTCTACTCCCTCCTTTATAAAGCTGACAGGTACTTAAGCGGTACATTACTCTGAGGAGCTCAAGCCTCACGGCGGTGTAACCAAACTGTCCATTCACTGCTAGCCTTGTCTCAGTGTTCATTCAATAATGGCCTCGGAGAAATGCGCCCAGTAACGAGCGGTTGCAACTGGGCAGCTCTGACGCTAAGCATCATGAGACTTTTAAGATGGCCCCGGTTCATGGGTGGTAAAAAAAACATTCTGTCAGGGTTCAGTAGCTTCTAGAAACACTGAGAGCCACGTGAGATCTCAGCTTTCCAGACCTGCCGGTGCTAGTGGAGTTGCTTGACCCGCTTCTGTTAATAATTACATCAGAAATCAATATCACAAGTGTGTTCATCAGAGTTTTAACATCATTGAAAGCCAATCAGGGCATATCTGTCTTAAGGTCGGTGACTTTAACCATTGTTATACAGGTGACAAACCTCAATCTTAGCCCCTCCTCCGGGGCTCCGCTCAGATCCCAGCCTGGTGCAGTGAAGCGGTGAGAGTGGCAATAGCTGGCGTGGTCAGGGCCCCATGTCACCCCCAGCATCCTCAGTGTTCATTTCCCTTTCATCTTGAGTGTGAAATCGCTGCCGGTGCAGCACTGACCTCAGCATTAAGAGGTCAACTATTGAAATCTGATGTGCGCCTCTCTGGCTGAGGGACTTCAACAGATGGAGGGAAAGAGAGGGAAGGTAAGAAATGAAAGGAGAAAGGAGGCGCTTAACACGTTGTCCATCGTGGCTCTCGGTCTTAAAAAGTTTCTTTGCTCTAAAATAAGTTGAAGAATCGTTCAGCGGGGCGTGAAGCAGTTTCTGATTTTGGAATATGAATATTACAATGAAAAATATGAATTCAAGGTCAAGCTCAATATTTGGACGTACAAGGTTTATAGTAGTTCATGTGTTACATCCCCATTTATTTGCTAGAAACATTATGGTTCACTTTCATGTTTCTCGTCACAGTTAAGGGCACTAGTATGTCTGAGTAGAGAAACTCCCAAAACTCCAACTTTGCAGCTTTTGGCAGCGTTCTACAAAATACATGCCAGAACTTCCTGTCTCCGTGTGTTTCAAACATAAGGTTCTGCATTTAAAGTCAATTCGACACCTCATCTCAGTATGAATCCCCTCCGAAAGCATATGTGATATGAAGCGTCAGAGAAGGTTGAGGTCTTGTCTCATATTTCCCATCGGCTACACTTTCATCCCTCTCTCTGCAGCAGACCACCTCTAGCAACCCTGCCCAAATAAGGTGTTCTGCCTTCAAAACCCTCCTCTCTGAAGAATCTGAAGAGTTCAGAATCTGCCGAAACTTTGGATCTCAAACACAAACATCTTTTATTCAAAGGGTGTCTGTAATCACAAATAAATAGCATTTCTAGCGATGAGCACAAGGCACAAGAGAGCGAGAGAGAGAGAGGAGCCTATCTCAGGAGCAGATAACTAGTAGATATGATTCCTTAGATAAGGAGCAGTAATTTGGCTTTTAGAGATAGCTCCGGGGACCGCTGTGCAGAGCTGCGCTGATTTACTGTGTGTATGGGAGGTTGTTTTTTTCCACATTTTTATCTCTCCTGTTGAAGAGCTTTTCATCTCTGATGATTTTCTCTCTTTTTTATGTATTTCCCCCAGAAGGTGAGATCACAAACCCACAGAAGGCAGAGTGGCATGTTTTAAAGCGATGGACAAAATACAAATATTTGAAAATGTATTTCATGGTAATTATGTCAGGTTTCATGGCCTTGGCACAGTACTGAGGCACAGCCTGGATGCCTTAATTTGTGTAGAAACTGTAATCATTTGTTCATTTCAAGGTGAAAATTGCATTTTTTAATTTAAATTGTATCCTGCGTGATAGGCTATTATCTAGAAAAATTGTCACTGTGTATGGCGGTCTATGCCCTGCCGTCACGCCTGTTTAGAGCCCACCTCTCCTGAGAAAGGGCTTATATATGAATCTCCTGTCTGAATGCACCCAGCTTGCTCTTCACTTAGGGCCGCCACTGCACTCATTTCCATTTTGTTATTAATATTAATTAGTTTGAGAGCACAGCTCAGATTTTAAATGTAAATCAAGCTTGGCTTCACAGTGATTTTTATCTCGTTCAGATTTCTTAGATTTACAACTTTACTTGGACTTTTTTCTTCTTATTCTCCTTCTTTTTTTTTTTCAAAGCTGCTTTAAGGGAGGTGTGCATTGGTGTGTGTGTGTGTGTGTGTGTGTGTGTGTGTGTGTGTGTGTGTGTGTGTGTGTGTGTGTGTGTGTGTGTGTGTGTGTGTGTGTTTGTGCATGTATGTTAACACTTATATTATCAATATCTCATAGATTAAATAAACTGATGAAATGCTATAGGTGAAATATGTTAGAATTGGGACACTGTTTCTGTTAAATCAGACGACTTCATATTATGACAATATCCCATTTGAGCTCCTGCTTTTTGCTTATACATGACAGATTGTCTATCTATAATACCTGAGAGGGGTAACCATGAAATTCAAAACACCTCAAATGTTCTGAAAATACGATTTTCTCCCTATGCAAAGCACACAGTTGGGTAGAAGATATATGCACACCAAGCTGCGCGTCTGTGTCTGTGTCAGTGGGATCCTTGAGGTGACGAGCACAAAGCTGAGGCTCAGGTACACGGCGTATGCTGGCATAATTACAGGATTTGGAGGATTATTATACTGTAAGTGCTTTCATGGCGACAGCTGGGAGCTTTTTACTCCCCGTGACACATAATCTCAAAGAATAAAACCAAGACCCCCAGAGCATCTCTTAATCATTTCTTAGCATACCTGCACACGGCTCTGAACTCTCTTTCTGAAGACAGATTTGTATAATTATAATATAATTATCATATCTGGTATAAATCATTCTAAAGTCATGTTTTCAAACATATTTTCTTTAAAATGGAGACATTTTTTGGCCTGTTTTTCTTTCTGACTGGATGCCCTCGCTGGTGGTTTGTACCTCCTTCCTCTTTTTCATGACTTTCCAGAGTCTTCAGCAGCAGGTTATTTATCCCAGCATGGGCAGGTTCAGGGGCCTGGTCCTAAATTAGATCTGAATCAGAGCCTCTATTCCATGGCTCAGTTTGAAAGTGAGTATGACTCGGGTGAGTCTGTGACTTCTCTATCGCTGCCTCCTGAGCGATAGGGCCTCCTGGTCTCTACAGCGAGGCTCAGGAGTTTCATTTCCATCCCTGTGATCTAAACAAACCCATTACCGCCAGCCATTTATGCACAGGGGCAGTACGCAAGCCCCGGGTCTGAGGACACAGCCCACGGCTAAGCTACCGTGGCACCGAGCCACCTTCAATGGCCGTATGTCCATATAGAGAGGGGAGAGGAGGAACGGAGAGCTCGGGCCTCTGCACTTTATCTAAACCACTCCAGAGAGGCGAGTGGAATCGGCTCTTGTGGGCTCTGTTTATCCTCTGCTCCTGTAGTCAATCAATTAGGGGATCAAAGGAGGAGATGAGGGAAGTGTCACAAAGCTCTCCCACACACCACTGCCTGAGCTGCCACCTCGTCCAGTCTGAGTGACAGCAGACCAGAGGGAGACAAAACTCCAGGGCCGGCTCCTCAGGAGACAAGCTGGAGCAAAGGGGACAACCATAGCACATGCCAAGGTCTAATGGACAACCAGAACACTAACTTTTAGAGGAATATATAAGGGATGACACACAGCAGGCAGAGAGCCATCTAACAATGCATATTAATACATATGTTGAGAGGAGGTTTCCTACATGTGTGAACTCATACAGAAAAATATCAATTTAGTTATTGACCATATTCCTAACATGCCTCTCCAGAGACAAAGAACACTTTTGTTTAATTTGGTATTAGAGAATTTCCACTTGCCCCGATGATATAATGGGGTGATAACAATGCAGTTTGAAGCTGATTTGAATCAGTAAATCTAAAGCGAATACTAAATATCCTAATGTCTATTTATACTATCAGAGACGTTCAAATCTAAAAAATATTAACAAAGTCTGAAATATGAATGATAGTTACCTCATGATGACACTTTCTAAATATAAGTTTAATCAAATGAGTCCTGACTCTATTTAGCATCAAATCTAAGTTCTAATACAATTTGATGTTAATGATGTTAATACTTGTGATTAGTGATGCATTCCATTAGTTTCATGTAATTGCAAATTAACAGTAAAGTATTGGTTATTATTTTTGCACTATATAAACGGTAAATGCATCTCTCGCAGCACAACTTGGCACGATTTGCTGTCTTTACTAATTTACACAAGATTATAGACATTTTATAGCTGCAGTGGCAGAAGATATACACAACGTGTTGGAGGTGTTTAAAATCAGTCAGCATGGATGGCGTGTTTGACATACCTCCAGCAGTGCTGATGGTAAAAACTGAATGAGCTCAACTGCTCTGACGTGTAATATGAAACACTGTGGATGCTTCCACGCCACACCGGTTAGTTCCCCTACATTCACACCATGCCTCAGAGATTTGCAGACAACATTCCTCGGTCAGCGGCGGGAGAGGAGAGTGCTGCTGGTCAGTGGGCACAATGAAAGACTTCCTACAGCTGCAACCAAACACACTCTGAGTCTGTGTCTCTGAGTCTGGGACGTCTGAGCGCTCATCACTCCCTAATCACATCACTAGCACTGGAACAGTCTACTGGTGGCCCGCTGGCTCCACTGATGTACTTGAACATGAAGGACACACACACACACACACACACACACACACATGCACAGGCAATATGCTTATGTCTGCATGTAAACAGAATGCGCACAAGGCTCATTCAAACTTCACACTAAGGCTGCAACCAAATTTGATTCATCATTACATTTTTTTACCTGATAAATGTCAGAAAATACTGGAAAACAACCATCAGAGCATAAGGCGATGTCTTCACGCTGCATGTTTTGTCCAAACATTAAAAAAACGTAAAGATATTCAATTCCCCGTGATATACAACAGAAAATCCTCACATTTGAGAAGCTGGAAGCTGAGAATTTTAAGTTAAATTGTTTTAATTATAGATATTGTTGTAAATTAATTTAATGGAATAGATCAACTGACAAATCCCATTACTTTACACACAGTAAAAAAAAATGCACCTGTTCGGCCAATTGCTTGGCTTCCAATATTGCTGCTTGCAGCTTTCTGGAGAGCCGCTCATATAAAACAGCTTCACACTCAAGAATGCACTTCTTTGGGTCCTCAGCAATATGGCCGCCATGTGGGAAGTCGATCGGATGAACGGTTGTCGGGAAAAATCAAAGGACATATACATACAAACCGATGGAGACTTGTTCCATTTTATTTTGAATAGAAAACAATCAACACACACAATAAAAAAAGAGACAAATGTCTGAATCAGTTTTGGATCTTTAATTGATAACAGTTACGCCAGTGTTACAGTAAACACACCAACAGGCTGAAGGTAGGAAATACCAGTACAAGTTTCCCACTACTCTAATACTTCATACAGCAGAATAAATTATACCATGATAATATACACACATGCGAAACAGAAAAAGGAGTAAAGCAAAGCACAGATGTCAGAAAGCAACTAAACAGGTTAAGGGTCAAACAGACGGGAGGGGGGGAAAAGGAGTTGTATGCTTTAAATATCCAAATGTTTATTGACGCAAGTGTTAGAAATGGGTTTGATACACTAAAGACGATTCTAAAATTCTTTCCTTTTTAAAATATACACATGAGTGAGGCGTCTAAGCGTCGCAGTTGGAGCTGCTGCGGTTCAGTGCGGAGTCAGCGTTTCTTTGACTTCTTCTCCGGAAGTCTTATTGGTCCACAAATCAAACGTGACTCGATTCAGTTTCCCAGAGCAGAGAGGCCGTGTTCACCAGCTTCTTCACCATTCTGAACCGTTGGTTAAGTCCCACACCCAGGTTTCAGGGTTCAGGTGTGTTAGGTCCGTGGTCCCAGTCAAGTCTGGTCTGCACCAATACATGTGGTTAAAAACACCCTCGAAATGCTCTGACACATGTTTCATCCAGCCACCTTTCAAATATACAGCGGTCCCGTGGTCCAGGGAGTCTATCTGTGTCACCAAGCTTTCATTTTCCATTGAGCTCAGTTGGATCCTCTTTTAAACAATTTTTTTTATGGAATTTATGTTTTACTAATTTATACAAATTTATTTTTTACCTGGGCCCAAAAACAGGAACAAAACTTTTGGTCAAAACAGGTAAACCAATTAAATACAATCGAAACAAAACCAACAGAAAACAAGCCAGTTAAGGAAACTCAAATCAAACATTTACTTCCACAGATCCCTTGCTTACCTACCATGTAGTTTTGTTTTAGTATAAAACATACTCTTTATAAACAAACAATACACAATCTGCTCCAGCTACTGTACAGTTTTCAGTTTTTAAAAGGCGACTGAGGACCAAATCCTGTCTTGAGATAAAGTGAACAATGATGCCAAAGAAAATGTCACATACATCTCAAGGGAACGGCTGGTCCAGGATCGTGTCAAAAGTCAACTATGAGTGCTACACAAATGTCTCATATCATTAAAATGTTTTCTTCTTTTTGTACATTTCAGTGAAAACGTCAAAGCGGAGGATTTAGGAGGAGAGGGAGGGGGGGGGGGGGGCAATCAGTGGCGTTACCTGTGCCCTTTCATGACTGACTGAATTATATGATTTTCCAGAGTGTATGTGAATGGCACAGTTTGTGTACTTTTGAATCTCACAAGAGAGCGTCGGAATGCTTGTAGTGTATTCGTAGATGGAGAAGGAGGAATGTTTCGAAGGAATGCTTGTTTAGTCTGATAGTGGAAACCAACTGAAGGTGAATTTACAAAATGAGCTAATTATTCTATAAAAACAGAAATACTGGCTAGCAATGGGAAGGGTCACTGTGAATTAGCGTTGACATTATTTTGTGTGATTTAATCTGCTATTAAAGTCACACAGGGTTCCCTGGCAGATGGGATTTGGGAGGAGTAGAGGGGGTGGGGGAATTGAGTTAGCCCTCCTTGGCAAGGTCCATATTTCTAAACAAAATACATTAATTTCCCCAATCCTGTTTTTGCAAACAATGCCCCCCTCCCCATGGACCGCGGCTAAAGATGGGATGGAGGTTAGAAGGGGAAAGCTATTGGCCGCCAAAACACTGCTTTAATTCCCTGCAGAATCCATCCAGCCAGACTTCCCACAGAGTGGCCAAGTTCTTTAGGAATGTCAAGATGAATATGAAAGTGGGAAGGTCAAATCGCTCACGAACATTAGAGCTCAGGGAACAGGCAGAGGAACAGCAGCTTGGAAAACAATCATCCTCTCTTTGTGTGTCTGTGCCGACACGCAAAACATGCACAAGCAACAGACACTCACTCCCAAATGGTCTCAGTCATCCACACTGTGTTTTACACACCAACATCTAACAGAGAAAAGAGATACGAATGGAATCAAAGAACAACATAAATCACATTAACCATAATCATATAACAGC
Source organism: Myoxocephalus aenaeus (assembly GCA_038501785.1). NCBI lineage: Eukaryota > Metazoa > Chordata > Actinopteri > Perciformes > Cottidae > Myoxocephalus > Myoxocephalus aenaeus. Next base: position 4,837,728 of record JBAMJR010000006.1, on the reverse strand, counting down.
AACAATAATCTTAACAACATCAAAATGGAACAAGAATAAGAGTCGTTCAAATGATATTGGCTTTGTTAACTACTATGAACAGCAAGGTCAAAGTACATGTTGTTGATGGCTCTAAATGTGCGCTGGACTGCAGTCATGACAAACAGGAACCCGCGCCAAGGCGGCCTTCCATCCTCTGGTGTTCTTGGGTCCTGTCTGGCCTTCTGAGCAAAACAAAACAGGGTTTGGGGCCGGGGAAAGAGTTTGAGGAGCAGGCAGAGACGCACAGAGATTGAGCAGAGAGGGTGCAGAGCCGCCTGGTGGTTGACAACGGTGTGAATAGTTTAGTTCATCTCCCCAAAGTGTCTTGTCACACCCGCAAGTGTCACTTTCTCTGACACACAGCGAGGCTAAGTGTCTGTGCGCTGATGTCATGGTTGGTCTGCAGAGCAAGCAGCAGAGAGGCGAGCTGGAGTTGGAGTCCAGACTTGATGGAGCATGGAGGAGGATGGCAGAGGGCGAAGAAGAGTGGTGCAGGGCACGTCCCGGGGGTGGGGGGCTTTAGTAGGCCTGTCCCGTCTCCACCTGCAGCAGTCCCAGCACGGCCGAGTGGTCTCCAAGTTTCATCCTCCTCTGGGTGGACAAGCTCACGTTCTTAGCCAGGTAGTCCACAGCAGCTGAGACAAAAAGACAAAACCTCATGTCAGACAGGTGGTAGATTCCTAAGACATATGTCCTATTCACTCTCATTTCACTCCTCTGATTAAGGCTGAAATAAGTTGTGGCAGAAGCGAGTGAGTCAAAGGAAAAACAATTCACAGCGAGAGTGAAAGATAAAAAACCCTTCCCCTGTCCCTTGTCTGAGGTTGGCACGCTGCTGGCACGGAGCATGTGCATCCTGGTAAAGTCTCCATGCTGTCACTCCGACGGGTCCCTGTGTGTGTTCTGTGTGCCAGTCTTCATTACACTTGGCATCTCTGATTTCATGCCCTCCACACTCCACATGGCCGATCATTTTCATCCGCAGACAGCAGCTCTCTCCTCTCTCCTCCATTCATTACCCATCTACTGTGCTCAATCACCGTCTTAATTAACCTCACATCAGCTCACATCCGCACTGCCATCAGTTTCTTGCTCGCTGACAAAACACTGGTACGCACACACAACACGTGACGCATTGGTACGCGCTCACGTACACACGCGCACAACAACATGAAAACAAAGATGCACAATACAGCAGATCTACTTGAAGCTCCATATAAATACAAACAAATGTCGGCTAGCTGGCGCTGGCTGGCTTGTTGGGGAAGTGTGCTTCATTTTACCTCTTATGAATGGCTGTGACAGCATCAGTCAATTATGCTAATCTAATAAAGCAAACTCTTTCCTGCCCTGAGGGTGTGTGTGCATGTATGTGTGTGTGTGTGTGTGTGATGGAGAAGAGAGAAAGAGGGAGAGAGGTGGGCAAGAGGACACTGTGGCCCCTGAGGGTGTGCCGTTCTTTGAAGTAGCCCTCTCCTCTTTCCCATCCAAGTGGAGTGGGGTGTGACTAAGGCAGCTCTCTTGGAGGATGGTGGTGGTGGTGGTGGTGGTGGTGTTGGTGGTGGGTTGAGGGGGGGGTCTTTATCAAGAGCACGTGTCTGCCTCCACCAACAAAGGTGCAAAGGTCAGGAGGCTCTCTTGCCTAGGAGTTGGGCATCACTTCATAGGCTTTTTTTTAATTTAGTCAACTCAAGAGGAGGATATAAAGGAACAACTCTCGTTTGGACACACAAAAAAGACAAAAGCGCACCAACTCAAGCTAAACACAAACATGCATCATCGAAATGTTAATGCAGGGTTTACTCACTCTGGCCGTACTGGCTGTATTGGTAGCCTGCAGTGACGGGGTCCACGCTGTAGCTGGTGGCGCTGTAGGTGGGGGGGCAGTATGACTGAGAGGAAGCCAGACTGTCCTTGATGGAGTCAGAGCGCTGGCTGCAGCTGGCTGAGATGGGGTTGGAGCTCTCCAGGCTGCCGTGCAGGGGGGAAATGGAAAAGTCGTGCTGGGGCTGGGAGGCTACAGCAGGGTTACTCAGGATACTCATCACCTAGAGGGGAAGGGGGAACGGAGGATGTTAGAAATTTGGAAAATTGAGGATCAAAGCATTGACAGGAGTTGAGGGAAAGTACTTTTTTTCTGCAAATATAGTGCCATCCTAGCACTTCACGGTAAAGATGGCAATAGAAATACCCCATTTCAACTTTGAAATGGGGAAAGGGAAAAACTTCCCCTTTTTTTTTTAAAGAGCAGGGGGAAGGATACAAGGAGAGTGATGAGGTTAAAAAAAGGAGAAAGGGAACAAGAGAGACTGTTTCCATTAGCTGGCACTGCCAGTAAGTGTTCTGCTGTGGGACAGAAGGGTCCCAGGGTGATAATAGACCCACCATCCGTGCCAGACAGCCCCTGTCCCGGAGCCTGAGGCCTGAGCCCGAGCCTACAGCACAACAAGCACCAAGGGAGTCCCTAATCCCTCGCCCCTAGCCTACCCATCTCATGAATAGTAATGGAGTTGGAACTGGTAAATGATCCCCTCAGATCCCCACACAAAGTAGCCTCCACAAACCTTACTGAGGGGCCCGCTGATACTGCAGGTTGAGGCTCGCCTCAATATCACAGTGTGTATATTATTCATAGTGTATAAAAGCTTGCAATTCAATATTCTAGATTAATGTAATAGCATGTGACATTCGTCAGAAGAAGGTCTCAAAATATGTTAAAATGGAAGAGATTACTTCTAGTGCTCCCTCAGTCTGAAGCACAGCGGCCCAGAATACTGTGAAGAATGTAGTTTTCTTATGCTGCGAGTTTCTTTAAGTGAAAAAGGAAAGTGGAGTGTGTGTGTGGGAGGGGGTGGTAAAAAAGGGAATTGTCCCACACATGCTTCATTCCTATAGCATGGAAGCCTTCCCTTCAACATCAGGTTCATGTTGAGTTTTGCTATGCTGCACTGGCCTTTGGCCCCTTGGCTGCTAAACCAATTAGCCCATCATGGAGGTGGTTACACAGGGGTGATGCACACGCAGACATATGTTTGCATGCATGCACACATGAATGGACACATGCGTGCATGCGCACATACGCTGCAAACAGTTATGGAGACAATGCAGGGGCAAGGCGCAAATGTCCACTAAATCCACAAATGATGCACTAAGCCAGGAATATCCCTCGGAGGGAAAATTAACGATATTCTGCAAGTTAATCATATCTTCAGAAAAGCCCTCCCAGGAAATATAAAGCACTCGAAGCACATCAGAAACATAAAGTCTGGTTAGTCATTTCCACATGTTAATTCTATCAGTATGGAAACCCCCACCCTTCGTCCCCTCCACATCTGTGGTCCGCGGACAAAGCATGTGACATGGATCCATAAGAGGGAGATTCATGGCTCTCTTCATGCTGGACACATGTGATGCTTCCTCCCATATGGAGCCGAGCTGCACACTCTGAGGAGGACAAGAGGACTATGTGTCCTGATGCGCTGTGATGGCTGAGTGAAAGGGGGAGAGCTTGTTAAGTGTCCTGAGAGAGACAGCTGGAGGGCATGAGTCCATTTTAGTCATTGGTTATTAATTGAAGCTTGATTACATCGCTTCCTCATGAAATAGAATAGCCAACAATTGGGCCGAATATTATTCATGCTCATAAAAGTTCTTCAAAAGAAAATGACTTCTTATCACTGATATTGTAGCCGCTTTGCGATTTTAGCGAATTAGGATGGGTCGACCACTTTAGAGTCTAACGAGTGTTGTCATCTGTGAGGACGTCGCTATCCTTAAGTTGTCCTTCCCCCAAAGAGGATTCTGTCTCAATGGTTGGAGTTGTGCTAGTGGGGAGAAGGTACGCTCTTCTGGAGTCATCAGGTTCTCATTGGCTGTGCGTCAGTTACATTTTGTGTTCACGCCACTGGAACAAAAAGGTGCTAGAGATGAACTTAGTTCATCCAGATCTACAGTATTTTATGTTTTTCATAGGTCAATTTAGATGACTGACTTTGCTACTTTGATGTCCCCATAACGTTCTCTCATTTCACATTAAGGGGTTAAATGATACTTAGTCAAATAACTCGTAAAAAATAATTTGCACACTCTATGTAAAACAAGACTTTATAGATAATACATTTTGGCACAAAGTGTAGTATTCCTGCTGGCTAACTCATAGCCAGTGAATTTACTCACGGAGAGGAATAAAAAGCTTTTTGTAAAATGTGTACATATACACAACATACACACAGCATGATATATATATTAATGTAATGGGGTTTTTGGATTGACATGATTATTGTCAATGCAATATTTGATGGAGTTTCACTGAATGGGGTCTGGTGCACCAGGATGTCACTCAAGTGTTAAAGTGCTCCTCTCAGTACACACGGTGCATTAAACAAGACTTGTGGAGTTTAAATTAATGACACATTTTAGTGCTGAGAATTTTCTTTCCACAACCATATAATTTTTCTCACCCAGTCTTTACACTCTTGTAGAGAAGACTTTCTCACTGCGTCTCTCCCTCCCTCCCTTCCTCCCTCCCTCCCTCTCCTCTCCCCCCCACCTCCCTCTCTTTTTCTTGCATACAGCGTCCTCAGCAGACCAGAGTTCGTTTGTTGTTTGACGTTGTGTGAGTGCTGGTTTGGGAGATAATGTGAGCCAGGACCTAGTTTAAAGGACAATGCTCCAGGGCCTTCCCTGCCTCTCTCACCCCCCTCCCCTCACCCTCTCCTTTTTCCCGCTCCCTCTCTACAGATAGATTACTTTATAAATAATAATAAAAAAGTAATTAATTCTCTCAACTTCTGAGCCCTCCAGCCTGTGGCGAAGTGAATGGGGGAGTGTAAATTGATACAATGTGCATCCTTTCAGATAAATAAATAGCGCACTTGAAACACAAAAAGAGGCCCTTTCATACCTCCCTAATTTCTTCAACAGTCAAATTACATTTATTTTGTCTGCGTGAATGTTTGACGAGATGTTCTTTGTTGGATTTCTTTCCAGAATAAAACAATATGACAGAGACAGAGCTGAGAGAAACAGTGAGTGTTACAAGAAAAAAAAAGAAAAAAAAGGGGGAAAAGTCTGCAAAGAATGCAGATGTTCTGCAGCAAGCCTATTTTTTCATTAAAAGTTGTTGTTGTAATTACATTTTGACAATTTAGTTATTATATCTTTAATAATTTAAATGTGAAGCATTAATGTGTTTTTTTAATACTTGCTGTATGAACTTAAATTGCCTCACATCTGTGACTCAGAGTTAGTTCTCGTTCAAGCATCTGACGATAATAAGTGGGCGCATGAACTCTTGTGTTGGACTAAAACAACACAAATTCACAAATGTGAAAAAGGAAACGGAGCAGTGAAAATCTGATAGCCTATAGAAAGAGGGCGAGAGGGGCAGAAGAGGGGAGAGAAAGTGATATAGAGTGAGTGAGAGGAAAGTGGAGGCTTTGGGAAGTACAAAGACTCCTGTAGGACTGCGCTGGCCTGAGGGCTAGCCTGCCTGGAGAGCTGATAGGAGCCCCTTCTGTTCCATTCCCGGCGCCAGCTCCAACACACCCCACTCCACAAATACTCTTAATCTGCGCAAGACTGGATTAGTTCCTCTGTCACCGATAGCACCCTGTTCTGCCCGAATCGAAATGCCCCCAAGATGTACCTTTAAGTTAGGCAGAGGTCACCGGGGCAGACAGGGAAAAATGAGCACTCCAAATGTCTGTAAGTTATCTGGGTGGTGCAGAATAGCATCTTGCACCTTAGCAGATCTGCCCGGCTGATAATCGCTTCAGCTGAGAGTGATTAAAGACAGTGATGACACGACACTGAATTTTAGATCAATATTTGAAGGCCAGTCCTGAGGGTGTGATTACAGGACGAGAATATACTGTTTAATTCTGACACCCAGGACTCATAAAGATCCAGTGTCTGACTTTGAGAACTGCCAACATACATATGTTAGACATATGTTAGACATAAATAGACATAAGAAAAATATATATATTAAAAAAAATATATATATATATAAATGAATATATATATGTAGGTATATACATAAACATATAGTATGCAGAAAAAACTCTAAAAGAGATTTTCTTTAATAACATTTCTAAATAAAACCTACATTTTCATTAAATCAAATCCTCATTTAAAAAAATCTGAATCAAACATCTAATTATCTGAAACAAAACAAAGATGAAATAATAAATAGCAAATGAAAATATCAGGGACCTCCGAAGTCAGTCGACTCCTGCTCCCACAATGTCCCACCCTTCCCCCATCCCTCACATGAGAGGGCCGGCCCAGCGGGCAGTAAGGCCCCTCATCTGAGCAGACAAAATGACTATTTAAAAATAACAGTGATTGCATAAATTGAATTAAAGCGTTTTGGTCACGGTGGAGGTGGCGCGAGGGGTGGCGCGGGGCCGCAGCAGACAGCCGGGACGGTGGCAGGCAGCAGATGACGGGCTCTGGCCTGCATGCCACTGCGTTAATTGGCCGCGGCACATTAATAAAAACTGAAAAGTGTCTTCCACCAGCGCCATAGGATGAAGAGACAGAATGAGAGGTAGAATGGGAGGAAGGGTGAAGGGTGCTGGAGGGAGAGAAATGAGCCTTTGAAGAATGTGGTCCGCATGGGGGAGGGGGTGGGGGGGTGCTAATTGTGTTCAATTAATTGGCTGATTGGCACTGACAGAATCTGGGCACTGACAAGTCAGGCACAGATGAGGACGATTAGTGGGCACTGGAACAAGCTGTCACTCCTCACAACATGTTAGCCATCCTGCGCCTGTGTCCCTTCTCCCTGTGAAGCTGTTCATGCATACAAAGGAAGCTAAAACAAGTGGAAAAGGAATATTTATTTTAGGGCTGTCCATACCTCTTCTCTCTCTTTGCAAATTTTCATTAAGCTAAATCCTCTCCAGCCCACTTTGGCTCATGCTAGTTTTAGTGTTCAAGAAAGCACAGCTGCTCCCGCTGAAGGAAGGTCCCCCTCCCTCTTAAACGTCCCACAGTTTAAGCTATAAACTTGGCCCCCGCGCTAACCAGAGGTTAATATGCCGTCTATTGGACTGCAATTGGAGAACGTGTGGGGAGCAATCCTCTATTCTCTGCTAGTGATATGCTTGAGTAACTATGGGATGGATTCAGCCACTGGGAACAAGAGAGGCCCCTTCAAAGCGCGCACACACACACACACACACACGCACACACACACACACACACACACACACACACACACACACAGGCAGACTTCAACTCTCCGCACCTTGCACCAACGCCTCTTTTAAATTAAACGGCAGATTTTCTGATTCCAGGAGAGTGGTTTCAGCGAGGCAGGGCCTGTGTGTGTGTGTGTGTGTGTGTGTGTGTGGGGAGCAGCTACAGAAGGAAAGCGAGGCGGATCGAAGGAGAAAAAAAGGGGAGGAAGATGAGGAGGAGGGTGGGGGTTGTTTGCTAAAAACCGCAGGGGCCAGGTCTAGTGAAAAATGTCAGGTCAAATTGTTCTTGACAGTGTTAATATCTGCACCTCATAGCCATAATTACATGTAAATAAATAGTGAAATAGCTCTCAGCTGGAGACTGAGTGTGGAGAGCTGCTGCACGAGGCAACCAGCTGAGGACCCAACCTCCTCCCATATTCTTCCCATGTTATTGTGAGGAGGAAGAGAGGAGGAGAGAGAAAGAGACACGAGCAATGAACCATGCTGGCAATAGATACTTGAATTTCAAGCCTTTTTTTAAAAGGCTAAGCAAACTGTGAGTGTTAAATCAACTTTGCAAATGGGTCACAAGCAACGCAAAGTCCACAGCGGAGCAGGGACCAGGAAACCAATGAGGGACATGCAGGAGGAGACAGGGGGAAGGAGGGACAGAAGGAGAAAACGTGAGAGAAAGAAAAAGTCAGAGAGAGTATTAATCACAGCTATGCACCTGTCAGAGTGGCATCTGGAACTAAGAGGAACCACATGCAGATAGACAACAACCCGAGACCTCCAGCTAGCAGGACAGGTTCACAGCGAACCAGCCCTTCTTCTTCCCCAGCCGTCCCATAACCCCCTGCACCCTGACCCGTGACCCCAGAGATATGGTCATCCAGCGTATGCCCCACAGACACTTCACCTGCCCTGCTGTTACAGCTCTTTATCCTTAATAATATTATTAATATTATTTCAGTACAAGTCACCTTCAAATTGTGTATGTATGAGACTGGGAATTGCCACAGATGAGCATGTGACACAGTGCATGTCCGTGTGTAATAGGCATTTTAGATAGGATCAATGTCTGCGCCTATACTTTAATAAAGCAGTATCACTCTCCACCTTATAGGCATTTCAACTGCGTAGGACACACAGCATGTGAATCAGTCTCAGTCATTTTCCTCCTTAAATCCCCATCTTCTAGGATTTACTGAAATTCATATTGGCTGCCTCTGCAAGATAAATGTAAATCACATTCCCTTATATTTACTATTTATCAGGATGCAGCAGCTCACTTTCAGCAGGAAATATCTCTCACCCGCACACAAACACCCTTGCATTTAAATAGCATTTTTATTGTCCGCCATAGCCTTTCATCTGGGCGTAGGGAGAAGAGCTGCCTCTCCAGGGGAGAGAGTTGGAGCAAGAGAGGAAGGTGGGGAGAGAGAGAGAGAAAGAGCAAAGCACTATTGGCAAGGCATCATGGGATGACAAAACGCCAAATGGAGGGAAGGAAGGTTGGTAGGTGAAAAATAGATTATGAATACATAAAGCTCCGACTGAAAATATTTTGGAATGGAAAAGAAAATGGCTTCACTTGGTGCTCGGGAGACAGACGTTAGAGATGTGGGGAGCAACAAATGGCTCAGGTATACAGACGGCTAGGCTGCGGTACTGTCAGCTGCTAGCAAATGAGACCTGTGTGTAAAGCTGCAGCTATATGACTGTGATCTGCTGCAAGGTGTCATGAAGCTTTGAGTTTAGAAGGAGAACCCCATCCTAATTGTTCTGTCATACTTCATAAAAACTACAGCCCGTGCAGATATAAGTCTCTTCGAGCTGCAGAAACGAACCGAGATACAGAAGACGAAGAGCCAACGCAACACGACGACGACGACCACGGTGTGTGCAGAGGTGTATTTCTGGTGTCACAGACACAGAATCTTTCCTCAGAGTTCAAAAGTGTTGCAAAACAACAGCAAAGACTAATAATCTGTGCAGAAACAGTATAGCCAGTGGATATGATTTACAGTCCCTGGATTTTCTTGGCAGCTGCCAACAGCAGGTCTCTTTTTTCTGAAAGCCTCTTACATCTTTTTTTATACTTGCCAAATTGAAACAGTATTTGTTTTAATGGGAGTTCTAATTAACCAGTATGTATTCCCCCTCTTGCTCTGCGAGTGGCTGAGCTATGAATGCAGGCTATGTGCTCATCCCCTTTGATTTGTTGTCAGTGGAGCCTGCCAGCTGACACAGTGCCCGGTGAGAGGCTTAATGCCCAAGTTTTAATAATGTGGGGGACTACATGAATCTCCCCCTCTCATTGGTATTCAGGTGCAGAATGTCTTGTTAGAAGTCAGGGAGGGAGGCGGAATGAAGCCAGAGCTCCAGATTGTTCCGTATATTTTCCCCTCTCGTTTTTTTTTTTTTTGGCAACGGTAGAGCTTGCTTCTTAAAAATAATTCATCCCGTTTTTTAAAAGAAGCGTCTGCGCTAGCTAATGGAAGAGCAGCAGCACAGTTTGGAGTCTCCCCTGGCTTATCTCTCTCAGACAGTTGTGGGGAGTCGCTGGTGAGCATGGTGTCAGCGTGCGTGGTACGGTGCAGCGCCGCGCGGGCAGGCAGGCCTGGGGACACAGATCAAAGGGAGGCAGGGGTGAGAGCCGCTCTGCCTCTGATCCCGTGTACGTGTGTGTGTGTGTGTGTGTGTGTGTGTGTGGAGGCCCGGCCCACTCACATAGCCCAAAGGCCCTCCTCAGATACAGACACACATCCTTGTCATTCCAAAACACACAACACTTTCATAAAACTGCTAAACAGAAAAAAAGTTTGACACAAAACTTTGCAAACTTCCTTGATTAAAACACAAATAAAATCTCTGTCCATCATACCTTTGACTTCCCGCTCTCCTCATCACTTTTCCATATCATTTTAAATAGCATCATACAGCATCACTGCAACGCATTCAGTAGTGCATTTCCTGCTTTTACTGCAATATATATATATATATATATATATATA